>CM054179.1:79902543-80372543 GCA_028829895.1 Sinotaia quadrata | reverse complement strand
AGATCACCGAGAAGTAACTGTGATTAAAATTACGTCCGAATATGAGTATATGTCGAACCACAGATGTCTCGTTTAGCGAAACAAACAGAGGAGTGTTAACTTTCTGTCATTTCTGACAGCCTGTCTACCTACTTACCTATCAATTTATTCATCCATTAACCGTTTTTCTACCCGTCTACGACATCCTCGACAACACATTACCTCTGTGACAGGGTTAGCCTTTTGTTTGCATTTAACGTCAATAAAAAATGTCAGCAGACAACTGCTGTTTTTAACACTGACGCAGACGGGAAGGCGGCCTGGTCAAAGTCCACGAAGGTGGGGTGGGGATGTTTTGACTAGGCAGATCTGCGCGGGAGGAAGTTATCAAAGGGCTAAAAAAAAAAAAAAAAAAACCGCATTGAGGCTGACCGCATTACTGTGGTGGGTGTGGCGCCGGCCGACTGGCTGAGACAAGCAGTGACTGCAGTCTGCTGACTGCATGTAGTTAAATTAAATTTTAAGCCACGCACACCAACAATAGTCCCCGTTCCTTCCTTCCCCCCCCCCCAATTCTACTTATACAAACTACTGTATAATAAATTCGGTCAGTTAGCAACAACGTCACACGCAGATTTCGTTATCGTGACAGAGACATTTCGATAAGACCCGACCCGACCCGACGGCGAGTTGGAAACCCATCCTGCGGTCGCTTCCGAATTCAGCTTCGGGGCTGTGTGCAGAGCGTACACTCACTGCTTGTAAACACAGGCATTAAAAAAAAAATCTTTGCTTTTTCTTTCACCAGTTCCCTATTGTCATATCGACCGGCTTGAATATGTTAACCGATATACTGTCACTCATTTATTTTTTAAAAAGTCTCTCCACTCACACTTCCTTCACCTTCAGGCGGCAACAGGTGAGGAGCGAGGGGTACTTTACCCTGACTGAACTATTTTAAACCTTCGTCCTGACTATCTTGTTGTGGTGAAGGGACCGGGCGCCCCATGCTCCTTCTTCCACTTTGGCAAGTCAGTAAGACAAGGTCAAGATCGAGGTCGGGTTGGGGGTGGAATGAAATAATGGAGGAAGGTGGTGGAGCGCAGGCTGAGGGTATGAAGGGAGTTTGGGTGGGGTGGGGGAATCGATTTTAAAAAAGGAAGTACTCCCTTGACATGTTGTCGACTCGAATTACCGACTAGATCGTAGGAAACACGCGTATGAACAAGAGGTTTTCGTCGCGGATTGCGGACTATCACCCCCCCCACCCCCACCTGCACCTTCCCTTTACTAACTCGTGCGATAAATTGAGCTAGGCACTGGTAATGTTAGTTTGTCCCTTGGCCAAATCCGCTGCATAAAAATATTCGGAGACGACATAAGATTTTAAAGATGATCCATTGAGAACCGTTCGTAGACAGGATGTTCGGATTGTGCCAATCAAGAACGCAATGTCCATGTGAGAATCACTGAGGACTAGTAAACGGACATAAAATATATACACGAACACTGTACGAAGATGCGGCAGTTGCTTTATTTTATTTATTTTTTTTTATAAAAAAGACTAATTCCAAATGATCTCCCTTAGACTATATACAGGGATTGCAAACTGGCTCGTTGTCAAGGTCGCAATCGTTCCACACTCAAGACAAAACAAATTTGAAAAAAAAAGAGACTGACTGAATTCTCGATATTTCGGTTAAACCTGCGTGGGTGTGTGTATAGGCACGATCATATATTTTGGTGTTTTTATACTGTTACTTCATTGAAAAAAAATAATAGAAAACACTTTAACTGACTCGAAAACAAAGTAGTGATGACAATTTTAACACCGTCTCTTGTTTTGTGATCAGAGCACTGTCCAATGGACTTAACAAACAGCCGCACGCCACAGACGATGCATTGTTTGCCTTATTAAAAACTCGAAGCAGAACTATTGTGATGAGGAGCGTGATGGCAGTGTTACAGGGTTGATATGATTACTAAAATCAACGCCGGCAGCTGTCTTCTTAGACTCTCCACGTGACGCACACTAACTGTTAATTATTTCCCCTTAAACTCTCCATGTTACGCGCAGTAACTGTTAATTATTTCCCCTTAAACTCTCCATGTTACGCGCAGTAACTGTTAATTATTTCCCCTTAAACTCTCCATGTTACGCGCAGTAACTGTTAATTATTATTTCCCCTTAAACTCTCCATGTGATGCACAGTAACCGGTAAATTTTCCTTAAACTCTCCATGTGATGCACAGTAACCGGTAATTTTTCCTTAAACTCTCCATGTGATGCACAGTAACCGGTAATTATTTCCCCTAAACTCTCCATGTGACGCACAGTAACCAATAATTCCCCCCCCCCTTAAACTCTGCATGTGACGCACAGTAACTGGTAATTATTGCCCCTTAAACTCTCCATGTGACGCACAGTAACTGGTAATTATTGCCCTTTGAACTCTCCATGTGACGCATAATAACCGGTAATTATTTCCCACTTGTGCCAGATTCGTAAATGGTACTTTTATGTAGAGTCCCCCTCTCTTTCAGGCGAAATTAACATTAAAGACAACAACAAAAATTAACAGTAAATTCCAGAGCACGACAGTTCCGACGAAAACAGAGACTAAACATTAGGGAAGAAATAACACAAAAATTAACACATTGCATAATGCTAAAAGCTCCATGAAAGACTCGCTTGCTCCCGTAGCGGTATAAGGTTTCCTTAAAAGCGGCATTAAATTAATATTGCCGTTTCTGCTAAAAATCTCGTGACCTCAAAAGTGCCACTGCCCTCTGACTGTTTACTTACTCTGTTCACTTAGTCTTGCTTCACTGTCAGTGTAAAAGTGACACCAGTGCATTAAATATTAAACTTTAAAAATTTATAATCTTGACATTCATTTCGGTAGCCGCCATGTTCTCTGAAAACGCAGAGTTGTCCCGATCGGGTGATAAAGCGTTATCTGCTCCTTGCATGGTAGTAAAAGTACTCAAACACTCCAACTGGCCATAATGTCTTGTGTACCTGTCACTTGCAGTTCCTTTCTGGTTGGAGCTTGAGCAGAAATCTCTTTCAGGTTTTTTAAAGTAACTTCTTCACTCTGGGACCTAAACTGCGGTAACACTTGACTTTTGGGCCACGCCCCTCCCTGGTAGTCTTGAATGTTGTCCTAGAATCTTGAGACACACTCTTCTCTGGTACTGTAGTTTAGCCTTGAAATCCCTTTCTCTTCAATTTTCTATTTTTCAAAATTTAAACCTAGAGGTGGCCTACCCTGGTAACCTGAATACTTTACTGAACCACATGGCATCTTTCACTCATAGCCTAAGCTCGTCTAGGAATAATAAAGTGTATTTAGATTAGGCTATACAAATCGATTATGCAAACATTCTATTCTTTTGAAAACCCGACAACCATTGCCTTGACAGATCCACTAAGAAAGATAATGTGTTTGGCCCCTTAAAATGTTTAAAAATAAAAATGCACGCACAGGCATACCCACACAGAGAGTTAAAATAAGGAGTAACGACTGCTATTCAAATGCAGATGCTCTTACGTACGACTTCATGTCGTCTTATTCTTACAATACTGTTCTAGTTTCAATTCATTATATATTCACATTAAAGATAACTAGACTGTCCAGCTACTACAGTTATATATTAATGCTATTGACAACTGTACTTGTATAACGTGGAAAGATAAATAAACTGTATAGAGACTACAGCTATATATTAATGCTATTGACATCTGTACTCGAATAACATTTAAAGATAACTAGACTTTATAGCGTCTGTTAATAATGTCTACCTATAATCATACTTGTTTAACGCTAAAATTGATGACCGAAACTATACTAGAGTTTGTTCACTGCATAATTTCCAGTTCAAGGTCGTAATTATTGTTGGAGAGCAAGGTACTGGAATCTGCTCACTGCTTGTTCCCAAATATGTAATTATTGTTGGAGAGCAAGGTACTGGAATCTGCTCACTGCTTGTTCCCAAATATGTAATTATTGTTGGAGAACAAAGTACTGGTGTTTGTTTTTTCACTGCTTGATTTTCAGTGTAGACCGCAATTATTGCTGTCTTGTTGTTTTTTTCATTTGTTGTTTACGACAGTGAGTAGGTGACATAGCAGCTGTGTAACTGATTAAGTTAACTGCACTAGAGAAAAGAGGTACTGATTGCGTAACTGATTAATTTAGCTGCACTAGGTACAGAGAGGTATTGGCTGTGTAACTGATTAACTTTGCTGCACTAGAGAAAAACAGGATATATCTATCTATCTATCCATCCGTCCACCCGTCCATCTATCTATGTATCTATCCATCCGTCCTTCCGTCCGTCCATCCGTCCACCCGTCCATCTATCTATCTATCTATCTATCTATCTATCTATCTATCTATCTATCTATCTATCTATCTATCTATCTATCTATCTATCTATCTATCTATCTATCTATCTATCTATCCGTCCCTCCGTCCATCCGTCCACCCGTCCATCTATCTATCTATCTATCCATCCTTCCGTCTATCTATCTATCTATCTATCTATCTATCTATCTATCTATCTATCTATCTATCTATGTGCATGTGAGACTATAATGTTACAGCTATGCGTATTGGCTATAACCTCTTAGATTTGCTTGTTAGGCTATGATGTCTCAGCCTTGCATGTTTGGACATAACTCAGCCTTGCATGTTAGGTCAAAATGTCTCATCCTTGCAAATGAGATTATAATGTCTCAGCCTTGAATATTCGACTCTAATGTTTCAGGCTTTCATATTAGACTATACTGTCTCAGCCTTGCATGGTAGACTATAGTGTCTCAGCCTTGCTTTTTAGACTATAATGTCTCAGCCTTGCATGGTAGACTATAGTGTCTCAGCCTTGCTTTTTAGACTATAATGTCTCAGCCTTGCATGGTAGACAATAGTGTCTCAGCCTTGCATATTAGACAATAATGTCTCAGCCTTGTATTTAGGTCATAACTCGCCTTGCATATTACACTATAATGTCTCACCTTAATGCTATGACATAATGTCGAAAGCCATGCATATTAAGCTAAAATGTCTCATCCTTGCATTTTAGACTATAACGTCTCAGCCTTGCAAATTAAGCCGTAACTCAGCCTTGCATGATAAGGCTTTAATGTCTCAGCCTTCCATGTTATGTCAGCCTTCATTTTCGGCTATAATGTCTCAGCACTGCATGTTAGGCCATACTCAGCCTTGCATATTAAGGCTATAAAGTCTCAGCCTTGCATGTTATATCATAACTCAGCCTTCGTGTTAGACTATAATGTCCGAGCCTTGCCTGTTAAGCCATACTTAACCTTGCATATTAGACTATAATGTCTTAGCCATGTTGACGCCAGTCCCATACTAGTTATCGATTATTATTATTATTATTATTATTTAATCATCCATAACTAATCATCCAATTTCTCTCTCATACACACAGACACACACACATACATACACACATGCTCGCATAGAAAACCAGCTCGTGTATGAACACGATACACAGCAGTCATTATAATACCAACTTTTCAAAGTGTATAACACGACACACAGCAGTCATTATAATACAAACTTTTCAAAGTGTATAACACGACACACAGCAGTCATTATAATACCAACTTTTCAAAGTGTATAACACGACACACAGCAGTCATTATAAGTACCAACCTCACAAAATGTATGAACACGACACACAACAGTCATTATATGTACCAACCTCACAAAGTGAGGTGAGTGTAAGCAAGCCGTCAGATAATTCATGGCTGCACTGAAAACGATTGCTTCCCTAGCAATGTCCAGACTGAGGGCGACGTCACTGGTTGAGGTCGCCATTGAAAAGTGGGTGTGGCTGTTTCCTTGGTATTGTTTGAGACTTACTCACTCCATTAGCCCATTTCAACTAGTCACACTGGACACTGTTCATAATTAAGCCAATAGTATTGCTTAGTTGTCACACAAGATTTCGTCATAGGCAGGATAAAACGAATAGTTTCTTCAGTGTAAACATATTGTTTTATTCTGTTCAACTCATAATGCTCCAGCATTCACTTTATTACAAGAATAAAGAAATTTATAGGAACAAAACAATTTTTATACATTAAACAATGTGAGGTTCCTTACGAACACCTGGAAGGTCAAATGGAAAGGAAATATAGGAAATAAAACTTCAAAACAATAGATTAGTTATAATTTACAAAAAAATAAATCTTACTTGTTTTTCTTGTTTAAAATAAGCAACATGTATTTTTAACTTTTGCAGACAAGCCTCATTTTCTGCTTACTTATCAGTTCGTGTTAACTTCTTAACTTAAAATGTAACTTGTTTTTCTTGTTTAAATTAAGCAACATGTATTTTTAACTTTTGCAGACAAGTATCATTTTCTGCTTACTTATCAGTTCGTGTTAACTTCTTAACTTACATCACACGCGGCAATGGGTACCGTAATACGCAATGCTGCGTGAAGTAGACTACAAAAATCGCTCGAGCGGAAAGATTGCCGCTAGATAGACGGGAACAATCACAGATTGCGAAGAAAACTGGTCCAGAGTTCTTGAACTTAAGATCTACCTACTACTTAATCTCCCCACCCCCCACAAGCACTGTTTCTATCACCACCACAAACCTAACCAACACTCGAACATAAGCGCTCAAAATAATTATTTCATAACATGAAGTTTTATTGTTTCTGGATTAATTTCTGATCATTTTCTTTCTTCCTGTTTTTTTTTTCATGTGCGTATTTTTGCTCCGGCTGTTCCAATTTATTTTGTTCAGCGTTTTGAAAACGTTTTGAAAACGTTTTGAAAACGTAAGTTTGAAACAAGGGCATAGCTACAGTACTTGTTACACAGGGTGGATCCTTCCTCCGTCCTCTCCCTAAAAAATAAATTATTTATTTAAATTTTTTTTTAACCAGCAGCAAAATGTATTCTATCCGGCTGTCACCCGCCCTCTCCCCTTTCACCCCCATCGAACACCACCTAGTGCGCCAGTGGTTTATAATGCATTGCACGTGAATAGGCCGACACGCTTCAGTGATATTCCAAAGCGTATGGCACATTCTCGCACGTTCGATCTTTGGCAATGGTTCGTCGGTTCATTAGTTATGAGTGCAGCCGAATGTGGGTCTGTTCTTAGAATGAGGAATGAAGCTGAACTCGGGGTTATGCCGTTACGGTTATATCTACTCAATGAATGGTTGCTCACGGACTGATTGTGAGCCAGGAAAATAGCTTAGTTAGGTTATAGCTGCTCACGGACTGGTTGTGAGTCAGAAAAATAGCTTAGGTTATAGCTACTCAAGGATTGGTAGTCAGTCGGGTAGATAGCTTAGTTAGCTTATAGTATGAATTAAAGACAATATCTGTTCATTTATCCGAGCAACTGTCCATCCATCCATCCATCTATATGTACATACACACATACACACACACACACACACACACACACACACACACACACACACACTCTCTCTCTCTCTCTCTGTCTCTCTCTCTCTCTCTTATTAATTATTTATCCATATTCAATCATCCATCTATCCTTTTTATGTATTTATATACATTCAAAATCCATCCATCCATCCATCTTTGTTTGTTTGTTTGTCTATCTATCTGGATAATTGTTATCCAGAAAATTCAGATTTTCAACTACAAACTTCGCAACTAACCATCCATCGAGGAAAATATTCAAGGGGCACAATCAAGGTGATCTAGATGAGTACCTCGACGCTCTGGTACTGTTCCTACTCCCTGGGGCTCCTCCCCCTCTTCACGCTATGTTAAAAATAAATGGAAATTGCAGATGGAGTTCTTGGTTCTTTCATTCGCCATTTGTCTTCATTAAAAAAATAAAAGTAAACAGAAATGCTTAAATAGTGATTATTCATGAACAAGTGTACCAGAAATAACTTTTATTGTTGTTCTTTTGTGATTTCTTTCTATAAACTTTATTTTGTTACTGTGTTCATTTATCCCTCCTTGGGTTTGTAACATGGATGTATGGTCTGTGTTATGAAGACTTTTAATTTTATTTAAAACATTTTTAAAAAGCTGTTAGCACTTTAATGTTTATGACTTTAAATATTCAGTTATAAAATTGTTCTGAGCCATTATTTATATTTTACCGGTAAAAGCAGCAATCGACTCATTACCTACGTAGATACTTGCAAATTATAATGTCAAATCAGTTTTGTGGGTCAATAAAAATGTAATAATATATTTCACTTAATAAATAAATTTTAGGAAAAACATAACCATTGATATGATTAAACATTTGCTATTTTATACTGCTGGCTTTTTTTCACTCCAGACAAGCAAGACTGCTTTTCTTATTGATTGGATCTCTCCTAATCCAATGGATCCTAGTGTACAGCACACGTTTTCCTTAATAATTGGGTGTGGCTTAAATCGTCTGGCAGTACAATAGGTTTCCTTAGATTGTTACGTTTCGCTGATCAACTCCAACACAAGAGCTATTTTGTCTTGTGAAGCAAGTCCAACTCAGTTACCATTTTGTCGTGTGAAGCAAGTCCAACTCAGTTACCATTTTGTCATGTGAAACAAGTCCAACTCAATTACTATTTTGTCATGTGAAACAAGTCCAACTCAATTACCATTTTGTCATGTGAAACAAGTCCAACTCAATTACTATTTTGTCGTGTGAAGCAAGTCCAACTCAACAAACATTTTGTACTGTGAAGCAAGTCCAACTCAACAAACATTTTGTCTTGTGAAGCAAGTCCAACTCAACAAACATTTTGTCCTGTGAAGCAAGTCCAACTCAACAACCATTTTGTCTTGTGAAGAACGTCCAACTCAACAACCATTTTGTCGTGTGAAGCAAGTCCAAATCAACTATCATTGTGTTTTGTGAAGAAACACCAGCCCAACTACAATTGTCTTGTGAAGCAACAACTCGACTACCCCTGTGTCTTGAGAAGCAACACCAGTCCGACTACAATTATATCGAGAAGCAACACCAACTCAACTGTCATTTTGTCTTGTGAAGCAACACCAGCTTATCTATCATTTTGTTTTGTGAAGCAACACCACTACAGCTACCACTGTGTCTTGTGAAGCAATTCCAGCCTAACTACCATTGTATCTTGTACCAACCCAAGTACGATTGTATCTTGTGAAGCAACACCAACCCAACTACCATTGAATATTGCGAAGCAATACCAAACCAACAACCATTGTATCTTGTGAAGCAACACCAGCCCAAATACCACTGAAGCAACTCCAAAACATGAACTTCCATTACGTCTTGTGAAGAAAGTTCAAATGTTCACAACGTCGCTGTTAGAAATTGTGTATGAGCACCAGGACTTGTGCTCACGTCAACACACGTAATTTCTCACAGCTTTCCAATGACCACGTGATCACATCAGTCCCCCTTTTCTTTGTTACGTTTCACTGTCTACTTCCTGCCTTAATACCTGCTTGCACATGCACGTGCACTTCTGCTAGAAACTTGCGCTCGTCATCAACTATTCTTTGTCACCATTCCGACCTAGTAAATACGCGTTGTAGGTACACACCACTTCATTTCTTTACCAATGTCCATTTACCTACATATTTTATTCCTTTTGAGGTGAGTGAGGAGCACAACAGCCCATTCTGACATGGCGTTTTCGTCGGCAACAACAACAGCTAGTCTCTGTGTCATTGCTTATACAAATGTACATTTGTTTGTAAATCTGTTTTATTTATTCAACTGTACATTTGTTTGTAAATCAGTTTTATTTATTCAACTGTACATTTGTTTGTAAATCAGTTTTATTTATTCAACTGTACATTTGTTTGTAAATCAGTTTTATTTATTCAACTGTACATTTGTTTGTAAATCAGTTTTATTTATTCAACTGTACATACAATTTTTACTTGTTTCATATTGTCACGTTGCGTGTAGATTCATTATTCTTGATGTTGTATTTAGCTTTTGGTTCATTTTAGTTTTCTCGTAAATATGTCTCAAGTACCTAGCAGGAAAACGTCGTTGTGTGCTCTTGAAAACAGCGCACACCAGATTTAAAGCATTCATTAGACCTGTTAAGACCTCAATAACAATGGGATATATGCTTTTTTATTTTATTTTTAACGTACCTGTCCCATTTCACCCCTGTAAATTCTAAATCTCACGACATTTGCACTTATGTTTTTTGGCATTCGTGTGACCGTAATGAAGACCAAAAACCTTCGGTCAACGTTACTCTGCATTTCAGGGTCCTGTCGTCTGCAATAAACTGCCTTTTAGAATGTGACAAACAGGACTTCTTAAAAAGTCTGATAACCCCACACGTCAAAACTCCAGATTGTACTTTCATTACCTTCTCTGTTTATTTTTTTATTGTCAAGTTTATTTCCCCATTCACAGCTGTGCTCTGTGAATTTACAAATTATGCATTAAATGTTTATTTTGCATTTTGTAGCTAGAGGTCATGTTTATTATGTGTTGCTGTAGCGTTTATTGTGTCTTTCTATTGTATTTATTAACATATTTCCGTAATGTTTATTATACGTTTCTGTACGTGTTTATTAGTGTATGTTGCAGTAAAATATTTCAGTTCTTGTTTATGATTCTCTATTGTGATGTGTTATTTTTATTTTATTTTCAGGAAAAGTCACCAGCATTTCATTATTAGTTAGCCTCTCTAATTCGACCTTCCATTAAATCCTGAGTGTCTAACCAAACTAACATCTATTCTCAGTGTCATCGTAAACTCACAAGCCAGAAACACGGCTGTACCGCGGGACAGTTTGGCAGCAAAAATGTTTTACTCTTTTTGCCCACTGATGCAGTTTGTATGCGCAAGATGACAGTAGATAAGATAGGCGATGTCTTGTCTTGGATACTGAGTCACGGGTAAATTGACAGAAGATAAGATAGTCGCCTCCTTGTCTTGGCTACTAAGACATGGGGTGCCAGAAGAGAGCAGTAAAGAAAAGACCTCTATCGACCGACTGGCTCTCAGCAACGGGTCTGGGTAGACAGATAGTGCTACCAATGCGTAAGCTGCAGAGGGCAGACTTCAAGACGTTTGGGCAACAGTCTGTCTACGAAATTGAATTTTTAAGAGTCTGTCTCTAAATTTTAAGAACTCTGTCCACAGTTTAGTAAGAAATCTGCATAGAATATAACAATGCAATGGTTGTAACTCTTAGCAATAAAGTAACTTCGTATATCTACTTAACTAACTTCGTAACACAGTATCTAAGATGTATGTCTATTGCCTTGACTTTAATTCTTCGTAACACAGTATCTAAGATGTATGTCTATTGCGTTGACTTTAATTCTTCGTAATAAATAGACTAAGAAGTAGTAGTATTGAGGTGACTTTAACTCTTTGTAATAAATAGAATGAGAATTATGTCTATTGTATTGATTTTAACCTTTTGTAATAAACAGAGGTATAAGTATGTATATTGCATTGATTTTAACCCTTTGTAATAAACAGAGATATACCTGATGTATATTGTCTTGATTTAACCCTTTGTAATAAACAGAGACATACCTGATGTATATTGTCTTGATTTAACCCTTTGTAATAAACAGAGATATACCTGATGTATATTGTCTTGATTTAAAGGAATCACCTTTGTAATAAAAGAAGTATGTCTACCACATTAGCTGAAATATTTCTCCATTAAGTGAGTGAAGAAGTAAGTCTGTAAACTTAACCTTGAACCTTTCTCACGACTTCTATTGACTGTCGGTTGTGAACCAAGTTCTCGAAATCTTAAGTTTCTAGGAGATCCAATGTATTTTTTTTATTATTTGTTTTTACTATTACTACTACAAAAGTCATTGTAAAGATGTTAGCTGTCTCTTGATTTCTACTACTGCTACAACAAAAACTACTATTGTTGTCGCGAGATGCCTTGAGGTGATTTTGTAATAGTGCATACCACAAATTTGCTAATAAAGGATATAATACATCTAGAAAGTGCCGAACCACTGGTTACATACCTACATAGAAGCGTACATACATACATATGTATCAGCAACTGTTACGTCGATAATGAGGGTGATAACGCCAGTCGAATGACTTACGGCCCCCGCATGGTAAAAGAGAACAAGAATTTATAATTAGACTGTGACTATATCTTTGATTTTTCTGATGTAGAATTGTAGGCCTTCTGTTGTTTTGATCTTGCCTTTCTGGACGATAATTCTTCCACATTTCTCAAGGCCGAATTTCCTCAATGCAGTATTGATCAGCGAGGCCATGTCACGTTCATTTTTACTGTATAAAGTTAGATCGTCTATACAGAGTAGATGGCTGATAACCTGTCCATCTTTCATTTTGTATCTTAATCCTGTTTTCTGGATGACTTGGCTGAAAGGATTTAGGGTAATGCAAAACAGCAGTGGTAATAAGGAATCACCTTGACAGATCTCACAGTTTATTGGTATGTCTTCACTTTCTGTGTTGTTGTTTGTGAGGGTGGTCTTCCAGTTTTTCATTGATTCTTGAATTAGGTTCTGTAATTGTCACAGGAAATGAGGGACAGAAATTATATTTTATTTCATTTTAATAAACCGCTAACAAAACTAATTGAAGTAATCCGAGTTTTGTTATTTTCATATGTAGCATGAAAACTCCAGTAACGGTCACCTAAGATCTCTTTAGTAGACAGACGTTCGTGACGCAGTGTGTGTTAATTATCATATTGAATATATATATTAGTTTATGAAGAATATGTGTATTAAATAAATTGGGACAACTGCGCAGTACCGTCACATGTTGTTGACGAGTGAAATGGCCAGTGCGCATTAGAATTGAACACAGAAAAGCGTGCATCACGATTACCACTATATATCCAAGGCAAAAATCATGTCACAGGACATAGCTTCTGGAAGTTTTGGAAACCTTCAGTGAAAGCTATATAAGAGACAAAATGAAGATTTTACTCTCAATGTTGAAAACGTCGATTCGTCTGAAGCCAGTCTAACTTCACGAATGAATTATCTCGTGTACAGAGATTTCATAAAGGAAAGCTGCAATAATCTCTTTCCATCCGTTTTCCATCCGTCTGATGCCATATATTGAGTAACGAGGCAAAATTACTCAGTATAATTGTTGGCAAAGTGGAAAGTTCGCTGTCAAAGAAAAACCGATGCATGCGACGCTGGTTGTATGCAGTTAACGACACGAGGGACCAACTTGTTCTTCCCCCTGTCTGAGTTCGTTTTGGCAGTCTATCCCGCAAATTGAGAGGCTAGCACCGAGATCAATCTTACAGACAAATCCGGATTTCTACACTCAATGTAATGCGACGACACATCCCACTGGACGACTCCACCCGATAATGCTAAACGTCGTTGGCGTGTCCGTTTCCACGACAAGCAACGATAATTATCGAGGCTGACAACAGTCAGCTAAATTTCAGATTTCTCCCCCGTGATAATCTGAAAGGGTGCCTAGATTCTGCAGAATCTTCACCTGTAATGCGACGCCTCAATTGCGCCGTGATCTTCACTTTGAAGTGCCGCTTATAAGTGACGTGTGAGCTTACGTCATCTCCTTGGAACTCTGACATTAATAGTGAGTAATCATTAACACGGCTAACGCGCACATACTTAAGTCTAGGACTCTTAAGAAAATGAACACTATTATATCGTTTGCAAAATAAGAACTCTAATGTTAAAAGTAATGCTTATTTTACATGTTAACTATTGTTAAAGCGGCCCCATTTGCCGCATAAGAATTGTGTAATTAATCTTTATTTTATATTTTGAATTTCATCATTTTCATCTCCCCTTATTTCCCACAGAGTGTATGACATTGGAAAGTTGAATGAATGATTAATCACTGTGCGAAAGAGTAGTGCCCCTTTTAAATCGGGAAATAAATAACCTGATTTAAACATCTTTCAACTCTCTTGTTATTCATAGTTTTTGAGAGGGACGAAAGAATTTGTACTATTGTTTTGCACCGTTCGTCTGTTCGTCCATTTATTCACATTTATGATACACACTCACAACACACACCGCCAATAAAACGTTCCTTGGCATGACACTAATAAACTGGGCCCCACCCAAACATCAATGGAGTATGTCATGTGTGTCTATGTAACAACTTGACGCGACGTAGTACTGGCATACGTCACATGAGTTTATCTTGGAGGTGCACCGGAGCAGGCCAAAAATAGACTTCACCCCTTGCATCTCTAACTTCAGCTCGAGGTCGGCTTGTAACGAGCCGCCCGTTTTGTGACATCTCCTCATTTTCTTTCACAACATACCATTTAGCTATCTCCTCATCCACGTATTTCTTTAACTCGGCTTTTTCATACCCGAATTCTCTACCCATAGCCATGAGTTCTTTCTTTATGTTTACTAGCTCGGCCATTTTTAAAATTGCTAGTTATCACGAGTATGGATAAAGTGACTTAGAATATTCGCGGGATTTTGACCTCTGTCGGTCACAAGTGGTGCAATGGTGTGCGTATGAACACCAGCCACCACGTGATTAGGATTTTTACAAACACGAGTAAAAGGAGTCCTAATCGCAAATTTGCAAAGTTAGCAAAATTTGCAAAACAACAGTTGCTAATGTAGCGTACAAAATATCGATCTATGTACGTCTAAACACGAGTCGGACCGCGTTAACGATAATAGCGTAAAGATTATAAAACTTATTTCAACACAATAATAATAAGTCTTATCAAAATCCAGTTCACCTAAGTCTCAATAGCAAAGCCCTAACATGCAATAAACAATGCATAATGGTGATGAGATAGAAAAGCAGGAAAGAGATGACACTTTCTTACAACAACACAATTTACCTTGTCAGATCACGGTCAGTGGTCACCAGATGGTACAAAACGGGCGGCTCGTTACAAGCCGACCTCGAGCTGAAGTTAGAGATGCAAGGGGTGAAGTCTATTTTTGGCCTGCTCCGGTGCACCTCCAAGATAAACTCATGTGACGTATGCCAGTACTACGTCGCGTCAAGTTGTTACATAGACACACATGACATACTCCATTGATGTTTGGGTGGGGCCTAGTTTATTAGTGTCATGCCAAGGAACGTTTTATTGGCGGTGTGTGTTGTGAGTGTGTATCATAAATGTGAATAAATGGACGAACAGACGAACGGTGCAAAACAATAGTACAAATTCTTTCGTCCCTCTCAAAAACTATGAATAACAAGAGAGTTGAAAGATGTTTAAATCAGGTTATTTATTTCCCGATTTAAAAGGGGCACTACTCTTTCGCACAGTGATTAATCATTCATTCAACTTTCCAATGTCATACACTCTGTGGGAAATAAGGGGAGATGAAAATGATGAAATTCAAAATATAAAATAAAGATTAATTACACAATTCTTATGCGGCAAATGGGGCCGCTTTAACAATAGTTAACATGTAAAATAAGCATTACTTTTAACATTAGAGTTCTTATTTTGCAAACGATATAATAGTGTTCATTTTCTTAAGAGTCCTAGACTTAAGTATGTGCGCGTTAGCCGTGTTAATGATTACTCACTATTAATGTCAGAGTTCCAAGAAGATGACGTAAGCTCACACGTCACTTATAAGCGGCACTTCAAAGTGAAGATCACGGCGCAATTGAGGCGTCGCATTACAGGTGAAGATTCTGCAGAATCTAGGCACCCTTTCAGATTATCACGGGGGAGAAATCTGAAATTTAGCTGACTGTTGTCAGCCTCGATAATTATCGTTGCTTGTCGTGGAAACGGACACGCCAACGACGTTTAGCATTATCGGGTGGAGTCGTCCAGTGGGATGTGTCGTCGCATTACATTGAGTGTAGAAATCCGGATTTGTCTGTAAGATTGATCTCGGTGCTAGCCTCTCAATTTGCGGGATAGACTGCCAAAACGAACTCAGACAGGGGGAAGAACAAGTTGGTCCCTCGTGTCGTTAACTGCATACAACCAGCGTCGCATGCATCGGTTTTTCTTTGACAGCGAACTTTCCACTTTGCCAACAATTATACTGAGTAATTTTGCCTCGTTACTCAATATATGGCATCAGACGGATGGAAAACGGATGGAAAGAGATTATTGCAGCTTTCCTTTATGAAATCTCTGTACACGAGATAATTCATTCGTGAAGTTAGACTGGCTTCAGACGAATCGACGTTTTCAACATTGAGAGTAAAATCTTCATTTTGTCTCTTATATAGCTTTCACTGAAGGTTTCCAAAACTTCCAGAAGCTATGTCCTGTGACATGATTTTTGCCTTGGATATATAGTGGTAATCGTGATGCACGCTTTTCTGTGTTCAATTCTAATGCGCACTGGCCATTTCACTCGTCAACAACATGTGACGGTACTGCGCAGTTGTCCCAATTTATTTAATACACATATTCTTCATAAACTAATATATATATTCAATATGATAATTAACACACACTGCGTCACGAACGTCTGTCTACTAAAGAGATCTTAGGTGACCGTTACTGGAGTTTTCATGCTACATATGAAAATAACAAAACTCGGATTACTTCAATTAGTTTTGTTAGCGGTTTATTAAAATGAAATAAAATATAATTTCTGTCCCTCATTTCCTGTGACAGTAATGATGGTGCTATTTTGTACATTTTTCTTGTTTCAAATATCCATGAATGTGGAACGGAGGCCTTTTTGGTATTCAATCAATGCCATTTCAAGGTTTGTTCTTCATTTCTTGCTTTCAGTAACTATTGCTTTATCAATTGCCAATTACATAGAAACTACTATTGTTTATCTCTAATAACTTTATTTCCCTTCTCTGATAAGAACTATCCTGTGATTTGTATTGACACTCCTCTATTGAACTGTGTGTTAGGACATAAGACTGTATAAATATTAAAATTATTTTAATGTGGTTTCATGGAAATATTGATGTCAAGTAATCTTTTACATTGTATTTTTATATGTATATTTGACTGTTGATTTAATAAATTTATTGACTTCTTACACATATTGATAACCTTAACTTTGAGCACACCTAACACAAAGCACACCTAACAAACTGCTTATGTAACACAGCTCAACAACCAGCACACATAACTTTAAGCACACCTAATACACAGCTCATATAACACTCAACACAAGTAACACAGAGCACATACAACATTGCTCAACACACATACAAACCAGCTCTTAAACTCACAAGAATTCAACTTTCACATTGACCAAAACTAAGAGCTATTAAGATCTATCGAGGAAAATCTAGAATACAAACCCTACTGGGATCTAAAACTGTCCTGTATGATTTTCTCTATGAGAAAGGTTTGAACCGCAGCAATTCACGAAGGCGTACATAGGAGGAACCTGACAGCCTCCTGGACTTCAGGCCACCAGGCCATTGGAGAGTGGTTCTCCGCTGTAACCTAAGCAGGCTAATCATAAAGACTAGACAGGCTAACCATAAAGACTGAACAGGCGTAAACGCGTATATTTCAAAGATTATGATTCTTTTGGTCAGTCATAAATTTAGTAGATTGTCGCCATGTGAGCGGACACGCAGGCTAGTCCTTTCAAGACGTCTTTTATTGCAGAACGCGGGAAGTTTTTAGTGCGTAACAGGAGACCAGCAAAGTAGTAAAAATTCTGGTCTGACAATAATTACAGACTCATTCCGGAAATGAGTAATGCTCAACAAGGAGAGAGGTAGCCATGACGACGAAGGCAATTGCACAGTGTATTAAGAAGAATAGATCTGGAGACCCTACTCAGTAATGTATACTTTAATAAATAAAGCTGTGTGCTGAATTTATACAGTTGAAGACAGGCAAAATGCAAATACCACTAGCAATAACAGAAAAAGCAACCCCGCCTTAGTGATAAATGGCATTCTGTTAGCAGGAAGCAGGTAAGACAGTTTGTGGGTGGAGTGTTCATTACCGAGACTGGACAGGCGACGATTTCGTAATTTGCCCTTGACCTCAAAATACGAACGACAACAAAGCTAATTTTGCTCCGATATCGTACGTAGGTGTGCGTGCGTGCGTGTGTGCATACGTGAGTACATGCGTGCAATCTTTCCTGTCGACATAAGTTATCATTATTTTAAATGAACCCTAACTGATTAACTCTCACAAAATAAGCAAAACCCACATTTTTTTCATGTGCATGCGTGCGTGCTATTTCATTATCTATAGAAGGATTTCCATTTTACGCTACCTAATATCTTTGATTGTCCAAGTATTGCCTCACATCACTCTCATTCAAATTACAGCATATTTATATTTTATCACTTTCCATAAATATTCTTTATATGTAGCCTATTAATACTATTTATTACTGCATAACACACATACAAATCAGCTCTTAAACTCACAAGAATTCAACTTTCACATTGACCAAAAACTAAGAGCTATTAAGATCTATCGAGGGAAATCTAGAATAATAATTATTAAGGTCACCTAAACTTCTTCTCCTTGCGAGACTTCATGAGGACAGTTACTCGTGAAATGACATGCCAGAAGACAATTTATAAGTCGGGAAAAAATTGTGAAAAGGAACTTACGCCCTCATTATTTAACCCCATTTAACCCACTCCCTGGTTTATTACTTGGTTACTTTACAGGTAAGAGATAATTCACGCCGGCCAATTCCGCGTGCAGGGTCCAATATTCTCGAATGGTAATATCCCTAGAGACTGGAATAAGCTACAACTGCATTTGAGCCATCTTTTTATTATTGTTACTGACCTGACTAACCTTGCATTTATAATGAGCACTCAACCCAAAACCTTACGACAAGTATTCGATAATATACAATGTAGAAAGGTAAATAGCAAAAGTTTTATTAAAATCAAATGTAAATTATGAATTCAAGAACAGTGTATTTGTAAACTAAATAATTTTCCCCAATTATTAAACACCCAAGACAGTACAGCTCGTTTGCTTAGTTAATTTCTCTTTAATAAAAATTAACACGTTTAATTGATAAGGGGTGTATGTAATTAATTGCTCTCGGTTACCTAGCGACTGCCATGTCTATGCCAACAGTAATTTATATTATCACCCGTTCAACAGTCCAAAGGGACATGTTTTACACACTCCCCGACCCATTCTCTCTCCCCTCTCTCCATGTTAGAGGAAGGAATGGAGTGAGAGTTAAAAATAGCAAATATTCCAATCAACCGAAACTCGCAGTCATGCCTGGATGATTTCATTTGATGTGAGCGCCAGCCACGAAGTCTATCTAGAAACTCTATTTTTTTGTAGAATGGCTACTTAACAAATGGTCACTTAATAACCCGAGTCAGAAATTAGTATTAATAAGTCCCCCAAACCTCAAATCAACTCTGGCCCTGACAAGTACTAGAGAAAATCTCCTTGACCATACTAGCTCACGACACACAAAACCGAACTGGCTAGACGATTGTGAATGAGGTGGATGAACACCTCATCATACCGAGTTATTTTGATTGCTCAGTTCTCATTAGTCAGATTTAACACATTTTAACTTCAGCTGTGCATTTAAACTGAGCTTGTAGTTCCAAACCTCACTTCTATTAACTTTGGACAACATTGTTACAATTACAACTGACAACAAAACTTTTTGATCGTGAAATCAACTTCTACGATATTCTTACCAATAGGCAACTCAACGTGGTGTTACGTTGTATTGTCTTTCTCTCATTCAGGATAAGCAGCTGCTATCAAATATATTTCACAGAACAACTTTCATTTAACTTTATCACACGTAACGACATGAGTTATCAATTAATAATAGCCCGCTTTGGTAATGAAATAATCGTTCTCTTGGACTAACAATTAACTTGTCTCAAGTTAAATTAGAACATGCTCTTTGACAAATAGACTAGTTTTGTACTTTAACCCATAACTAGTCTTGCATTTTAACCCATAACTAATCTTGCACTTTAACCAATAACTAGTATTTTAACCTATAGTCTTGCATTCTAAAATATAAACTGAAAATTTATTTATGAAATAGAAACAAAACTAAATTTCAAATTATTACTTTCGCATTTGACTCTTTTAAAATAATATTATTTACTGTAGCTGCAAAATAAAAGTCAAAGTTCATTTATTAAATACCAGCTAGAACTCACTTGTGGCAACAGAGGGGATTCCCGCTCACAGTTATTTTTCTCCTCAGGACTTCGCCTGGCTACTAAATTTATAAAAAATGAATTTTAGTATATAATATTACTAGTTCTTCCTTCACCGAAACCTTTCTATATTTAGAAACATGACGTTCAGTTAAACTCCTTGAAGGTAGACTGGACGTTAAGCCTTGTTCAATTTGCGTTTCATCTATGACCGCAATTCATCCATTTTTTGCATGAATCCTCACTTACACACAATTTATCCATTTAACTCTCTGGCCCATCTCTTGCTCGAAATTTTGCTCTACTTCCGGGTCCTTGTGCTCACATCAAATGTATATAATTTATCATAAGAATTAAGTGCATGTATTTAAATAAATGACATTGCTTTTACTGTTTAATAAGAAAATATTTAATAAAGATAATGGACTTGATTTTTCATGCTACACTTTGAAATGAAATTGTATTTTCAAACAAATTAATAATACGCTGTTGTTTGATAAACCCATGATCTCTAGACTCATGATCAGACCTACCCGTTCATCACGAGAATCTATGCTGCCCGACTTCGTGTTCAGGCCACTTTATGCCAATCCAGAATGAGAATGTTTAAGAATGTTTGCAGTATAGGGTTAACTGCCAAATACTAGATTCGCACTAC
Organism: Sinotaia quadrata; assembly: GCA_028829895.1. Classification (NCBI taxonomy): domain Eukaryota; kingdom Metazoa; phylum Mollusca; class Gastropoda; order Architaenioglossa; family Viviparidae; genus Sinotaia; species Sinotaia quadrata. The sequence continues at coordinate 80,351,844 of CM054179.1, read as the reverse complement.
AAAAAGACGGCATTGAAAGAGAGAAATAGTAACCAAACAATTGTTGTCTGTGTAACGTAGTATTTGTTAGGATTTGCATGAGTTACATTATAATATAAATAATGAGGAGTTTAGTCAAGAGTTGTTAAAAAGAAGCCAGTTTTATAAAATCCTGATTTGTTCATCAGGTGGTGATGTTTCTTTCTTTTACTGGGAGTTAATGAGGATATGCTGAGTGAGTGGTGGATTGCTTGAATGCAGCTTTCACATGTCTGTCTCTTATGTCACGTGACTGTAATTAATAATAAGCAAAATACTGATTTTCTACCTGTAATCAATCATTTATTAGTGAATTGAATCCTATTGTATAGTTGTTACTAATAAAAAAAAGCCCAGACAGAAGAGGAATGCTTCCGTACGATGTGACCCATGAATTATAGCTCTTTCTAAATCTCTGGAATTTTGTTTGATAATATATTCTTGAAATTTTTCAGCGCATTTTTGTTTTACTGTTTATCATAAACAAATTATTATGCGTTTGTGAACTAATTCCTGTTTCCTTATCGTTGATCTATAGCTAAATTTTCTTCCTTGTATTTGATCTATTTGCTTTTTGCATTTTAAATTTTATTGAATTTTTATTATTTTTTTTAGTCTGCTTATAAATGGCTGAACGTCTTTAGTTGATATCTACATTTTCTCAGTGTAGCTGTTCCTGAATGTGGTGTTACGCTGTATTGTCTTTCTCTCGTCAGTGTCTCAATGTGGTGTTACGTTGTATTGTCTTTCTTTCGCCAGTGTCTCAATGTGGTGTTACGTTGTATTGTCTTTCTCTCGTCAGTGTCTCAACGTGGTGTTACGTTCTACTGTCTTTTTTCATCATTGTATGTCTCATTATTGTATTGTCTTTTTCTCATCGTTATATGTCTCAACATGGTTATGTTGTCTTTCTCAATGTGATCTAAATCATTAGCCGTGCCAGGAATGGAGGCTCACGAGCCATAGGATTAAGTAGTATATGCATTGGTGAAGAGAGAGTTCCATCCATGTCACCGATGTACTCTGGTTGGGGGGGAGGGTATTTTGTAATAATGAATTATATTAATAGTAGCATTTAGTTATGATACAAAACATCTACAAGTGCCAATGCAGAGTGTATACCACTTGTTATATATGCATTTCTACAACTGTTAAAGTGATATGCGGGGTGTGCGGACGTAAATTTGACTCATGGCGCCCACTCAGTTATTAAACCGAGAAGTAGATTTTTTGGTTAGTTTGATTATGTTTATACTTATAATTAAAGAATATTCAAATTAAGCTGAACCACTGCTTCGTGTGTGCTAGAGTGGATTTGTTGGTTCTAAGTTTCGTGCTCTTTCACTTGGTGAAAACTGTAGGTCTTCGCTGGTTGGCGATAAAACAGTGATATTTTCACCCTCAACAACAAGACAAAGTTCAATAATTTTTCTGCTTCTGGTTTTGCTAAGACACCGGCAGTGGCATAATCGAACCGCTTTCCTGCCAATTTTCAAGAGGAAGGAAAGTTTCATGTGTTAACGTCCATTATAAAATGTATTTTATGTTCGTATTAATTGCTTTCTGCAGATAACAAATACGAAAGAGTACCTAGATTGGACTATGTTGATAGACTATTGCAAATAGTTTCTTATCTCCCTTTCAGCCGCCCACTGTAAACTGTATTGCATACAATAGACTGCACTCCCTTAGCACTAATTACGTTTTAATATCCGACAAATTTACATCTAAAAATAGCGGAGTTGTTCTTGACTCTTGAGTGTCCCACGCTACTGTGGGACAGTACCTGTTTTGATTAGTGTGAAGTGAGCAGAAGGGCTACTGGTTGGCTTATTGCAGCAAACTCATTGGCTGACCATATACATGCAGCAGTTTGATTGACTCATTTTAAGTCCGCAGTAGGCTTATTTGTTTTCATATTTCACTAAGATATTTGGCTGATTTTATGAAGGGGGCAAGGGGACATACTGGCTATTTAAATTTGCAGTAGGCTTATTTATTTTTACTCTTGCAGTAAGATTATTGCCTGTTTTTATGTTGTCGGGGTGGGGATTTATTGGCTGAGTTCAAGACTACAGTAGGCTTATTTGTTTTTAACACTTGCAGTAAAATTATTGGCTGATTTTATGTTGGCCGGGTGGGGTGGGTGGGGATTTACTGTCTGCGTTTGTTGATGCTGCAGATGTTACAAGCTGACGTAATTGTATGCGGTATGAAGTTTATAGTATGAAATAATACAATCACTGAAATCCATTCCATGTAACATCATTTATCTATAGCAATGCTTGTTTGGAAAACGCAGCAGTAATCAATATGTGCCATTTGGTATTCGCAGCAGTTGTTGATGAAGCAGACAATAGAATATGATTCATCTTGTTATATCGCAACAGACATGAGGCATTTACTCCTGAGAGAGAGAGAGAGAGAGAGAGAGAGAGAGAGAGAGAGAGAGAGAGAGAGAGAGAGAGAGAGAGAGAGAGAGAGAGAGAGAGAGAGAGAGAGAGAGAGAGAGAGAGAGAGAGAGAGAGAAACAGATAGAGAGAGAGACCGAGAGAGAGACAGACAGACAGACAGACGTGATTACTCGGTATTTAGACGGTGAAGCGGAAACGCAATCCACTTAATATTTCAACAGTGTGTAAGCAACGCGGCCGTTAAGCGATTAAAAAAAAGAAAAGAAACAAATTCGACATAAAAAATTAATTTTGTTATAGAGGTTACAGAACAAAAACTATTGCAACATGAAAATTAATATTATTATATTTTTGTCGGAATAACCATCATCAGGACAGTAAATCTATTGAAACAAATGACAGACGAAGAATACAATCAGTAAGTTTGTGGCGGAGTAAATTTGCCTCTCCCTATTTTAAAACATAATTGTTATATAAATCGTTAAATGTCAAAGATCGTGGACACTGCTTGTGCGGACATTTTTCAGTGTCAAAGATGGAAGTAAACAATTCAGGTAAAGAATATGCAAGAGCTTGCTGATGTAATCTAAACCGGTTTTAGGTGGAGGAATAGATTTTACAATCCAATGATTAAGATTTACAAGGACAAGACCAACCAATGAGCTGAGATCAATGTTTACCTTTTGAAAAGAATTTATTTTCTAATCACTTTGAATTTGGTGTGGCAGAGTCCGGTCATGAAAGATGGCCGTTGGCTTAATGATGAGTGTGGCAGAGTAAATTTGCATATCCATATTTCTTGACTTAATTGTTATATAAATTGTTAAATTTTCAAAGTGACCTTGGGCACTTCTTATGATGACATTTTTTGTAAGTGTCTGAGTTGGAAGTAAACAACTCGAGTTTAGAATTTGCTAGAAAATTGCTTATGCAATCTAAACCAGTTCCAACTGGATGAGTAGTTTTTCTGACTAATAGTCTCACACTTGTTCATAACAAAATCATCCAATGGGCATGGATCAGAAGTTTCTTAGAATTTGAATATAACTCGAGTCCGGTCATAAAGGCGATCGTTAGCTTATGGTAAGTTAACTGATTGATAAAGGAAGAACGGACTTTGACTATTTGGTACATATTGATCTATGATTTGAGTTGGATAATGCTTGTGTAATTGAACCATTGCCACAAACTTAAAGTGTTATTTAAAATAAAAACCTATATGCTAAGTAACGATACCAACAAAAATGTACAAAAATAGTTTTGGAGACAAGTATTTAGTTAAATTTAATCTCAAGCGTATTGGCATTTTCGTGTTGCAATACTTTATGCCGACAAACACCAAGTAAATGACGTCTGCACTAAAGAACTTTTCTTTTAAATTGCAGTTATGTTTAAAACAACAACCAGTTTGTCAACTGCACCGAACTTGTAATTTTGAAAATAAATTATATTCGATCCGATCAGTTAATATTTATTGAGATGAAGTCGTCAATGAATTTCCTCTATAAGCGTAAACACATTCTCTTTTTTTTTTCTGAACATTTACTAAATTTTTCTTTATTGAACATTTAATAAAACATCACTGGGGAAAACATTTTGAAAAGTGCTTAAAATAATACTAAAACATTATAGTGCTCACTGGGGAAAAACATTTTGAAAAGTGCTTAAAATAATACTAAAACATTATAACGAATCAGAGACCAGAAATACCAGTAAGAATAATGTGCAGATTTAAAATTTTGTATTATCTCAAAATACATATTTCTCAAGAGCCTTAATAAGAGAAGAGAACAGATACTCTCTCAACATGACAGAACTTTGAAGGGAAATAATATGTATACAACACATTTGTGGTTATCAAAATACCAAAAAAGAACAATGAAGGGAAATCATTTCTACACAACACATCTGTGGGTATCAAACTACCAACAAAAAAAAGAACAATGAATGGAAATAATTTTGTATACAACATATCTGTGGGTATCAAAATAAGAAAAAGAACAAAGTCAATGCGACACAGAAGTCATTAATCGGTTCGACTTCGACATGGAAAGCATTCATATGATCGTCTAACGAAGGTCAGACATCGTTGTCAACAAAAATCAAGAGAGAACAGTAATAGTTGTCACTACTGTTGAACTAAAATGACACAAATCTCAAAACGACAGACAAGTAGACTGAGACGAACTCAGATCTCAGACTTAGAAATCCACCGAATACGGATAGTGACAACATAAGTAATTCTGTTGTAAGAGGTTCACAGCAAAAAAAAATCTAAACTTCAAGGTAATCTAAACGAGCACGAAGAATCAGCACCAAAAATAACAAGACCATAGGAAAACATAAAATCTAAACTAGAATTCATGAACATCAAGGATTAACATAAAACTGTTCAAATTAACATTCTATTTTTTAAAAATCTAATGTTGATGACTAGTCTTTTACTGATGTCAAACGGTGTAAACACGGTAAAGGTTTTGTATCTAAGTTGATAACTAGTTTTTTTTACTGATGCCAAACGGTGTAAACTCGGTAAAGATTTTGTATTTCATGTTGATAACCAGTCTTTTACCGATGTCAAAAGGTGTAAACATGTTGACGATTTTTTAATTTCATGTTGATAACGTCTTTTACTGATGTGAAAGGGTGTAAACATGATGAAGTTATTATAAAATATAATATTGTTATAAGAAAAGGCAGACATTTCTTAAGTGCGTGGTAGGGTTAAGAAAAAAATACTAAATTCATTATTGTCAGATTGAACTCAGATATTCTTTTTTTTTGTTTCCATCGTTCGTGACTTATTTGTAGGGAATCGTTAAAAGCGACATAGGCTGATCATTCTAGTAACAAAAATACGAAATCATGCGGGTGAGTGGGTGTGTCAAGCCTCAGATTTTCGACTGAATTCGAACTAACTCGTTTATTTTGCTTCTTTCCATTTCAAAACTTAAAATTTTAAAATTATTATATGGAATTATATGTTATAATTTTGAGACATAAATAGCTGAATAACGCCCGGCAAAATAGTATCAGACTTTCAGATTTTAGATTAAGGTCGCTCAATTGGATCCACTTAAACAAATATTCTCCCCCCCCCTCTTCCATTACTTTTTTAATTCACTATACTTTTGATACATCATATATGAATAGCTAAAGATCACAAAACACTTCGAAATCAATCTTAAAAGCAATTATTCATGGATCCGTTTAGTTTTTCACGGATCATGTGGCTGACCACTCAGGTCACCCCACTTTCTTACCCCCGCTCCCCACGTGGTTTCTGTCTGAGATGATAAAATGTCAGTAAAGACCGCAGCAGTACCTCAAAGGCTGCTGCACCCACTGAAGCGCGGGCCTAGTGACCATCTGTCGATGGGGGTGGGTGGGTAGGTGGAGGCAATTCGCTGCGCTTCATAATGATCTTCAGAAGAAATAACTGACACTCCTCTGCTGTTTGCCTAGCGTTTCTTTTGTTTATTTTAATAATAGTAATGATGATGATGATGGTAAGACACAAAGGATAAAATAACAAGAACGCTGTTGCTCCTAATAATAAACTCGTCTACTCTTTGCCTGGCATTTCTTTTGTTTCTTTGGAGCCAATGCACATGCTGCCAGCGGACTGGTTCCCGAAATATAATTAGGACTAATTATGCAGATTATGCAGATGTGGCAATCACCAACGAGGGCAGGGATGATTATGAAAGAAAAGGGAGTAAACGAAAGTCATCTGCATTTTGCACTTGTTGCTCGAGGGTAACAGCAGCGACAGCAGGTTGGCGTGTGGCAGCAGACAAACAACGATGCAGTGATTCCATTCCTCCCCCGAAAAACAAACAAAAGAACAACCCCATTTCCAAAAATAAACAAACAATCCCCCCCCCCATAAAATTATATATAAAAAAAAAAAAAACCCAAACAAATAAAGCAAACACCTGTGCTAACAAAAATGGCGTTTATGAATTACAGTACCGCTTTAATAGAAGGAAGGATGACATTTTAGTTTATTATTAGGAACAACACCGTTGTTGTTATTTTATCCTTTGTGTCTTATCATCATCATCATTATTATTATTAAAAACTAGAAACCATGTTAAGTGTTTAGCATAGCACATGTAAGCATCATAACAATTTGTAGAAATAATAGTCTACTCACATAATACATCTCTACTTGAATTTTAAAGTATAAAATATCAATAGCAAAATGCACGAAATATTTCTAAGTCCATTCTCTCTCAATCAGTCAGTTAACTCACCACCAAGCTAACGGCCACCTTTCATGACCAGACTTCTTGCCACTCCAAATTCAAGTGATTAGACAAAGGAATTTTCTACACAGGTAAACTTTTGATCTCAGCTCATTGGTTGGTCTCGTTCTCGTAAATCTTAACCACTGGATAATAAAAACTACTCATCCCGTTGGAACTGGTTTGCATTGCATCAGCAATTTCTAGCACATTCTCAAATCGAGTTGTTTTACTCAAACTATGACACTTACAAAAATACCAACAAAAGGAGTACCCATGGTCGGGCCACTTCAACAATTCAACAATTTATAATAGTAGTTAATTCTAGATATAGGGATAGAATTTACTCCACCACACATTCGTTGTTTTCTTGTCTGCGAGGCGTTAGCTTTCATTTTTGGTGGAATTTAAAAAAAATGTGGTTGTTAGCCTCCTTTTCGCCTGTGTTGTCCGGTGTTATTTGCGTCTCATTTTCTGTTGTAGTTATTTTGTTGAACGCATGGAATTTCATCCTTGAAGGATATTTCTTACAGTCACAACCTCGTTTAAACCATGACGCGTCACGCTAAACGATAATTGAATGGGTCATTGTGCTAAAAAATTAAAACCAACTATACTAATTAATGCATTTTAAAATTTAAATTACTACTTTTTATAGACATATTAATTAATTTAAGAACACATGTTTAATTCAGACTGGTAAAAATTAGAATTGTCAAACATGCTAAAACTAAGACTGCCTGCGTGCGTGGCCCATTTCATCCCAACGACGCTGAACGGGTTAAACCGTGACCGTCTTTGGTCACGAAAAGTGTAATAAGTATTCTGACACGTGCCCTTCCTCTAGATCTTCATCAGTTCCAATCACTCCATTGACAACCGTATGATGCGTAGTTCGTTATCGATAAAGAAATCGACCTTTCCAGCTCTGTTGTGACGAGCAGTCTCTTCTTGCTCTCCCGGCCCTGTAGGTTGGTGTAGGAAGTGGGACATCAACTCCCAACTCTTGGAGTTTTTCCCATCCGTCTCTGCCATAGTAAGATATAAATAAAGCCAAACAACGTCCACACACCGAAGTTAAAATTTGCAGAAGGTCCAGTCTCAAAGCTTGCAATGCGCGCAAATTTTGAAACAAGCGATATATTTACCTGGTCACGGTTTTCGTCCTTGACGTTGCGTAATTTCTTCTTTTTTTTAAAAGTTAGGTCGACACGACCTGCAAGATTGCATTAGCGCGCCCTGAATGGGCCGATGACAAATATACACCTCTTCCATCATAAGCACTAATTTTTTTTGTGACCTGTTTACGTCGGGCCTACTTTAAATAAATATATATATAATGATGTTTATTGTGCGGGTAGAGAAGAGTGGTGGTTCAATCGTTAAAACGCGCGATATATTTGTATAGCAAGGGTCTGCGTTTCAAGGCCGAATATATTCAAGATTTCTTACAACAGACCCCACAATACTGGGATGATTGATGTTCAGAATATGTCGTTGCGTGTCAAGAGTACGAAACACATATATTCTCTAAACATTAATAACGTGTCATCAGCTCAAATCTACCTGTGGGTAAAACAGTACAAGACACCTTTATTTTCTAAACATTAATAAAGTCATATCAGCTCAAATCTACCTGTGGGTAAAACAGTACAAGACTCCTTTATTCTCTATACATTAATAAGGTGTCCTCAGCTCAAATCTACCAGTGGGTAAAACAGTACAAGACACCTTTATTCTCTAAACCAGGGGTCACCAACCTTTTTGATACTGAGAGCTACTTCATGGGTACTGAGTCATACGAAGGGCTACCAGTTGATACACTCTTCAAGTTTGCCTTTATATATTATTAATAATGTGAAGACTTAGAAAAGGCCTGCGGGCGACTCATGTGGTCTTTGCGGGCGACCTGGTGCCCGCGGGCACCGTGTTGGTGACCCCTGCTCTAAACATTAATAAAGTGATATCAGCTCAAATCTACCTGTGGGTAAAACAGTACAGGACACCTTTATTCTCTAAGCATTAATAAATTGTCATCAGCTCGAAATCTATTTGAGTGAAACAGTATAAAAAAACCCCACCAAATTTTCATTCTTTAAATATCAATAGCACCACATCGGCTTAAATCTATCTGTGAATGTAAACAGATCAATACACTTGATTTCCTAAATATTAATTGTGATGCTCTCTGGGAGTTAGAGAGATTAGATAGGACTATGGAATCTTTTATAATTATATTTATTATAGTAATATCCTGCTCTCAGGAATCTCCAGAATGCCCTTCACTAACGACTATGAAATTATGGTCTCTAGAGACAAATCAGCACATTTTCGATGCACAGGAATACGTTTTAGAGCCACAGGAGTACGTTTTAAAGCCACAGGAATACGTTTTAGAGCCACATAGTACATTTTAGAGCCACAGGAGTACGTTTTAAAGCCACAGGAGTACGTTTTAAAGACACAGGAATACTTTTAGAGCCACAGGAGTACGTTTTAAAGCCACAGGAATACTTTTAGAGCCACTCGAGTACGTTTTAGAGCCATACGGACGCATTTTAGAGCCACAGGTAGAGTACCTACAACTGATAAAATTAATGCTGATTACTAAGAATTACAAGACACCTTTGTGGGCAATATAGATGCGCTTAAAAACAGAACAAAACAACTGATCAAGAAACCTGCAATATAGATTTAGTGAGGTTGATACAGGCCTTGGACAGCAATGCTCTAGCCAGTCAGATTATTTATTAAACAGGAGTAGCATTAATTACAAAATAAGTTAATTCCAAAACGCTTCTACGGGATGAAGACAAAACAAAACTTTCTCAGTGTAGCGACGTGACTTAATGTCATTCCTGCTCTCCTACAGTGTTGAATACGTTCGACCATTAGCTCTGTTCTATTATATCTTATTTTAAATTAAACATATCACTGCACAATAGATAAGACTGGGACCATTGACATAACTGGATAAAAAAAAGTTAATATTCTTCCTGCAATTACCTCCATGTATAAGTTTTTCTTGTTACTAAAGATTAAAGATGGCGTGCCGACACTGTCGCCCGTACGGATCCTACTCATGTTCCCCTTTTCACACCGACGCCAATCTGTCATACGTCACTCACTCAAAATAGTTTATCTACATTACAGTAACTTTCTTTCACCTTTGGAAATTTGCTCCCACATTGGAACCTGAAAACATTGTTCACCCTTAGAAACCGGGAAAGTGGTTTACGTAGAAGCCCTAAAGCTCCCTTTAGTCTCAAACAAAATATATTAATGATTGAATCATTCCAATACATTCTACAACGTCTTGAGAATCTCAAACAAAATATATTAATGATTGAATCATTCCAATACATTCTACAACGTCTTGAGAATCTCAAACAAAATATATTAATGATTGAATCATTTCAATGCATTCTACAACGTCTTGAGAATCTCAAACAAAATATATTAATGATTGAATCATTCCAATACATTCTACAACGTCTTGAGAATCTCAAACAAAATATATTAATGATTGAATCATTCCAATACATTCTACAACGTCTTGAGAATCTCAAACAAAATATATTAATGATTGAATCATTCCAATGCATTCTACAACGTCTTGAGAATCTCAAACAAAATATATTAATGATTGAATCATTCCAATGCATTCTACAACGTCTTGAGAATCTCAAACAAAATATATTAATGATTGAATCATTCCAATACATTCTACAACGTCTTGAGAATCCAAGACTGTCGATCCCGTCATATCCTGTACACACATGGCCAAGATAAGACACTATGTTTATAACCTAGTTTTTATACAATTGACACATGGCCAAGATAAGACACTATGTTTATAACCTAGTTTTTATACAGTTGACACATGGCCAAGATAAGACACTATGTTTATAACCTAGTTTTTATACAGTTGACACATGGCCAAGATAAGACACTATGTTTATAACCTAGTTTTTATACAGTTGACACATGGCCAAGATAAGACACTATGTTTATACCCTAGTTTTTATACAATTGACACATGGCCAAGATAAGACACTATGTTTATACCCTAGTTTTTATACAATTGACACATGGCCAAGATAAGACACTATGTTTATAACCTAGTTTTCATACTATGGACACATGGCCAAGATAAGACACTATGTTTATAACCTAGTTTTCATACTATGGACACATGGCCAAGATAAGACACTATGTTTATAACCTAGTTTTTATACAATTGACACATGGCCAAGATAAGACACTATGTTTATAACCTAGTTTTCATACAATGGACACATGGCCAAGATAAGACACTATGTTTATACCCTAGTTTTCATACAATGGACACATGGCCAAGATAAGACACTATGTTTATAACCTAGTTTTCATACTATGGACACATGGCCAAGATAAGACACTATGTTTATAACCTAGTTTTCATACTATGGACACATGGCCAAGATAAGACACTATGTTTATAACCTAGTTTTCATACTATGGACACATGGCCAAGATAAGACACTATGTTTATACCCTAGTTTTCATACTATGGACACATGGCCAAGATAAGACACTATGTTTATAACCTAGTTTTCATACTATGGACACATGGCCAAGATAAGACACTATGTTTATAACCTAGTTTTCATACTATGGACACATGGCCAAGATAAGACACTATGTTTATAACCTAGTTTTCATACTATGGACACATGGCCAAGATAAGACACTATGTTTATAACCTAGTTTTCATACTATGGACACATGGCCAAGATAAGACACTATGTTTATAACCTAGTTTTCATACTATGGACACGTGGCCAAGATAAGACACTATGTTTATAACCTAGTTTTCATACTATGGACACGTGGCCAAGATAAGACACTATGTTTATAACCTAGTTTTCATACTATGGACACGTGGCCAAGATAAGACACTATGTTTATAACCTAGTTTTCATACTATGGACACGTGGCCAAGATAAGACACTATGTTTATAACCTAGTTTTCATACTATGGACACGTGGCCAAGATAAGACACTATGTTTATAACCTAGTTTTCATACTATGGACACATGGCCAAGATAAGACACTATGTTTATACCCTAGTTTTCATACTATGGACACATGGCCAAGATAAGACACTATGTTTATACCCTAGTTTTCATACTATGGACACATGGCCAAGATAAGACACTATGTTTATAACCTAGTTTTCATACTATGGACACATGGCCAAGATAAGACACTATGTTTATAACCTAGTTTTCATACTATGGACACATGGCCAAGATAAGACACTATGTTTATAACCTAGTTTTTATACAATTGACACATGGCCAAGATAAGACACTATGTTTATAACCTAGTTTTTATACAATTGACACATGGCCAAGATAAGACACTATGTTTATAACCTAGTTTTTATACAATTGACACATGGCCAAGATAAGACACTATGTTTATAACCTAGTTTTTATACAATTGACACATGGCCAAGATAAGACACTATGTTTATACCCTAGTTTTTATACAATTGACACATGGCCAAGATAAGACACTATGTTTATACCCTAGTTTTCATACTATGGACACGTGGCCAAGATAAGACACTATGTTTATACCCTAGTTTTCATACTATGGACACGTGGCCAAGATAAGACACTATGTTTATACCCTAGTTTTCATACTATGGACACGTGGCCAAGATAAGACACTATGTTTATACCCTAGTTTTCATACTATGGACACGTGGCCAAGATAAGACACTATGTTTATAACCTAGTTTTCATACTATGGACACATGGCCAAGATAAGACACTATGTTTATAACCTAGTTTTCATACTATGGACACATGGCCAAGATAAGACACTATGTTTATAACCTAGTTTTCATACTATGGACACATGGCCAAATTAAGAAACTCCATCAATAACCTAGTTTTTATACAGTTGACACATGGCCAAGATAAGACACACCATCAATAACTAGTTTTTATCCTGACAATGCACATTTCAGAACTAAGGCTCTAACATCATTCAATGTATCTGACTAACTAGCTGTTAACAAATAATACACTTAACTAGTTGTTAACAAATAATACACTTAACTAGCTGTTAACAAATAATACACTTAACTAGCTGTTAACAAATAATACACTTAGCCCATCATTATTCTCAATTACACCTCCACATTTCATATGCCATCAGTCTTTCCAGCAGATTTGGCTCCACCCGATATTTATTTCCTTTCACTCATTCAGTACTCCCATCGCTGAGTGTGTATGACCTCTCGACTCAGTACTCCCATCGCTGAGTGTGTATGACCTCTTGACTCAGTACTCCCATCGCTGAGTGTGTATAACCTCCCGATTCAGTACTCCCATCGCTGAGTGTATATGACCTCCCGACTGGATCATAAAATGGCGAAAACACAAGCGTTTAAAGATGTACATCAAGTTAAGTGCTTCCGATAAACCTTAAAATTCCCTTTCATTTTCTGTTTAGTCCCCTAGATCTTGGGTGGAACAAGAAGTAAATTTCACCAAGGCAGATATAAGGATAATCTGAGATTTTTATGATTAAAACTTTTCATTTCTTTATTTTTATTTTTTTCTTTGGTGGTTTTTAAGGTAGACTTTGGGTTGATTATAACATTTGAAGTCTAAAAAGTTAGCAAATGCCCCGAAAAATTATATATCGATTCTTTCGATCAATTTCTATATCTTCTATATGTTTGATCTCTTCACAGAATTAAAATGCGAACTTCCGAGATTACTTTTTTATGTTTCGTCCGCTTCCAACGAATTTTGATTTTGCATACATTAGACATCAGCAGAGTTGTGTTATTGATGCTGAGGTAGTGTTGATAGTGTGTATGTGCGTGTGTGTGTGTGTGTGTGTGTGTGTAAGAGAGAGAGAGAGAGCTGGGTAGGGGAGGGGTTGGTTGGAGGGAGAGAGCACAAACTTAATCCCTGGAACACCTCAGCGTTTATCAGCCAAGGCCATCGTTATGTATTTGTTTATCGGCAACACGTGTTCTGTTTCACGGCAAGGCCCGTAATCTTGACATTGCTTATCAGGTTGACTGTTGTGGAGAATTTTGCTTGGTAGTTTCGGCTTGCCGATCTGTCTTCCGGATTTTCAAAGCGGTAAAAAAAAAAAAAAAAAGAACAACAACAACAAAAAAAGCAACTCCACAAGCATCGTACTTTATCGAATTACGAAATCCTCCTGGGGTACGGTAGGGGTGGGGCACAAGAAAAGTGCAACACAAACATGTTTTATTCAGCTATATATGCTGCGTTTTTATCGTTTGACAAGTAAAAATATAATTTATTTCTTTCCGTGATTGGAACAGGACCAAATATTTTTTCAGTCTGGCACAAAAACGGTAGAATAAATAGCTAAAGAGGATGCAGATGTGACATTAGAACCGAGGAATATATCATTCGCGCGATGGGGTCCACTACGATGGTAAAGAAGGGTGTGGGGTTTAATTGTTAAGGGGAGGGGTAGCTCCCATGTGTATATAGGGACTGGATGGGGGCACTGAAGCAGTGCTCGAAGGTCGCAGCCGAGTTGTAGGATGGCTATGGGCAGCGGACCTGCAGTGGATTCTTGCTTCTCTGCGGATCGAGTCCTGCAGTACTCATTTATTTGTTTCATTTTTTAAAATCCAGTATTTATGCAACGAAGAGAGTCGATTTCATGCCGGGCGCGAGCAGCCTGACTTAATTATAAATTATCAGGAGCAAACACCCATTTTCTCAAGGGATGCCTGGAACATTTGCGAGCCGTTAAACAATTTAAACTTTTGACCCCCCAAATTAAAACTCCCTGTTTAGCTGATAGACGATGTTTCACTCAATATTCATGAGTATTTTTCTGACAACAAAAGGCCGCCTGTAACCTTAGGTAGATCCCCCCAAACACACTTTATGGCTGATCACACGTGCTAGAAATATGAACGATAGATAATGTAGAATAGAATAGCGATAGTTCTAGAAGATAGCTCGAGCAACATAATACATACAGCCAGGATAGTAAATAAATACATTTGACAAACTACACCATATAACATGTGAGTCACTCGCTAACAGTGGTCTATTATCAACATTAAATGTATTCGACAAGGAATGACATAAGACAGAATGGTTACAAATAGCAAATAGTTCAACCATTACAATTTGAGTGTAGAAATGTTTATATCTCAAATCGTGATCATGTGGTGTCATAAGAGAATATTCATTTGAGTCCTATGGCACTAGAATAGTTAATTGGTTCTTTCGTATGAGCAAACTATAAATGAGTTTATAAGAGAACACTGAATGTTTCTGAGTGAACTCTAAAAGTACTCTGATTAAAGTTCGAGTGAATTTTATTGTATCTAGAGTGAAGCTGTGCAGTTGTTGACTTTATAAATGCATAACTTTAGGTCTGCCTGATGTGTCGTCTGGGTTCCAATGAATGTCGTTAGCAGATACTTGCATGGTCTGTTGAGCTGGTCCTTGGCACATGGGTCATTTTGCTCTGGTGTTGCCTTGTGGTTTAAATACTTGTCAAAGTCAACATCCAAGATAAATTAGTTCTTGTTTTGACATTGTTTTGCAGCTCAATGCTTAGAACAGGTCTCAGATACAGTCTCTGATAAAGTGCCGATCTGCCAATAAAATGCACATGGGCTGAGAATTTGTCCTCATGACAGAACACTCTTACTTACATGGTCATCATACATTTAAATATCATAAGTAAAATATAACAATTTAAAATAGAGTTATTCTCAAGAGATGAAATGAATATATTATTAAACAAGCAAAAGCACTTATCTTCCACAGTAATATATACAGAGGATGATTTCCTTCTGTGTTAATAACTGGTGATAAGTTTAGTAGTAGTATAATACTTTGTTAACATCGGGAGCCAAAATATGTCTTGCCTCAATGGTCAGCTGCATTCAACGAATGATTTATAGGTGAGCTTCTGGTACATTCATTTATGTAGCTGAGCTGTGCTTTGATTGGTTGTTTAGCCAGTTGTCTGGAAGATTCAGGTATGTTTCCAGCCCAAGGACAAGGGTCAGCCTTTCTGGAAGGTAGGTTTACATGTAGTCTATTTTTAGAGGAGGGGTGGGGGTGGGCTACATAAACCATTATGTGACAGACATCAAGAGGGGAGGGTGTGTCTGTGGGAGGAGAGGGATAGCCCTACTGAGGTTTTACTTCCAGGATAGGTGTCACATGGTGCGTGAGAGTAACATCCATCTGGAGATGTTTACTACATGTACAACTGTAACAAGACCTCAAACTGGAGCAGTGTACAACATGTGCAACTGTAACAAGACATCAGACTGGAGTTGTGTACAACAGGTACAACCGTAACAATTCTAGAGTCACATAACATGCAGTGCATAATAACGAAACTGGATTACTTCCCCTAGTTCCGTTAGCAGGTTTTAGATCATGAAATAAAAGATTATTTTGGCTCCACCCTCCTCTCCATGACAAGGCTCTTTCTAATACAGTGTTTGAGTACTTGACGTCACCTCTGAGCTACAGCAACGTGCCATAAGCTTTTGACATCACTTAAGAAAAGGCATTATGCTACAAATATGTGACATTTTTCTTGACGTCACCTCTGAAAAGGCATTATGCTACACTAGTGTGACGTTGCTTTTGGTGTCAACTTTGAAAAGCACCTGCAGCAATGTGACATTTCTGTTGACGGCACCTCTGAAAAGGTATTGTGCTGCAGCAATGTGACATTTCTTTTTTGACGCCACCAGCGAAAAGGTCTTTGCACCAAGTAGTACAATTGTATGAAGTACTATACGTGTGCGTATCTACCATACGGCAAAAGTAAGAATTTTTATTAATTAACTTAATTAGTCTTAATTATTATTAAATAAATCGACGTTCATGTTAAAAACTTGCTCGTTTCCTTGCAATGTTCACGTTACGTTACAAGCTGTTGGGAGACAGAATCAAGCTTATAGTTCCAATATCGCAATAATGTGTTCCACTAGTCTTAACTCTTAAACTCTTAAAGGCTCGTAATTTGCATTGGAGGGACGTATAAATGTCAGTTTCGTGTTCTACATACGTTCTGCTGGATAAGTGCAAATAATCTCATCAAAGCAGGGTGGACATGAACGGCTGCGGGCAGACTAGAGTATCCGAGGATGGGGAAAGAGGGGAGGGGACAGAAGAAAATCTATTAAAAAAAATAAATAAGTAATTTTATTTTAATCAGAATTCCTGCAGCATTGATTACGTCCCGTGGCTGACAGCTAGAGACAGACTCAGAGAGAGAGAGAGAGAGAGAGAGAGAGAGAGAGAGAGAGAGAGAGAGAGAGAGAGAGAGAGAGAGAGAGAGAGAGAGAGCGACAGACAGACAGACAGATAGAGAAGGATTTTACTTAATCACTTGTGTGCATGCCAGTGAATTATTATTATTTTATTTTATCTTTCGATCTTTTAAAATCTTCATAACGTGGCTATATCACTTTCAATTCTAACAGCTATAACCCGTATAACTGTACTCTTCTCGGCCATACTCAAGGCCAAGCAAGGTAACGTCAGATATCTTCGGTTAACCTCCAGTCATGGATGAATATCCAATGTCGCCCGATAAAGCTCGGCCGATAGGAACCGCGACAGTGCACTTGTGACGCAGTGCAGGTCGTGCGGGCATGATCGGAGCACGCCATGCGCAGTCGCCGACCTTGGTGACCTCACTCGGGATTGGTTGAGTGTCGGAAGGTGAATCACGTCATATGACGATTAACATTTTTATAATGCGAGAATGCTGTATCGACAGATTCATCAGGACAGGGTAACTTGCACAGTAGCAATTTGGCTGTTTCGGCGAGTCTGATTAGTTCAGATTTTATCGGGTCTGACCGTTTTGGGATATTCATTTTATTTATAGGTGTAGAAGTGGTGATGGGGAATAGGGGGTGCGAGCGAGTAGGGCCTGGAATAAATATCGAATATTGTTGAGATTTTATTTTTTTCCTTTTGAGAAACCAGCCACATTTGCTAAATTTGCATTATTTTCTATCCCTTTCTGCTGCCCATTATCCCTTTACACTCTTCATTATTCTTTGCATCTCTTCATTATTCTTTGCATCTCTTTATTATTCTTTGCATCTCTTCATTATTCCTTTCAATTAAAAAAATAAAAATTATTTCAACTTCCCATTATTTTTGCAACTCCACCATTCCTTCAATTTTCAATCATTACGTTGACTCCCATCTATTTATTTTTACACTTTTCAATAATGTCAACATTCCATGACTAATTTAGGTACTTAGCGTGTGCGTGCGCCTGGGATGTTCAACACCCCGTCCTCCTCACTGGTGATATTGTCGTTGTTGGTGCTGTCGTCGTGGCTGTCCTGGGTGTATATATATTATGTCCCGGATATATATTCTGAAAGCGCGGCTGTTAACGAAAGCCCATGGAGGCAGGAAGGAAAGTCTGGAGTAAAAGACTCATAAAAATATTTTCTGTGTCTCCTTACTTGCTTTCGAATACCAATTAAAGCTTAATGCCTAAGAATTGTATAATGAATCAAGTATATAATGAAGCTACAATAAGTATGCCTTAATACATAACTATTCCTAATGTATAGTCTAAAGGTTTAGACTTAAAATAAAATCTGATTGAAGGGCTGTAGGAAAAGCATTCCCACACACATGAATTGTAAAAAACGCAAATACTATAGCAATATTCATCAAATAAAAATACATCAATTCACATGGTAAATAATTACCTTTCTAAATATATAACCTGCTAATTAAATTAACAAATAAATTAAACACACACTGATAAAAGTATATATCCTTGCACTATAAATCAGAAAACATGAGAATCATCCATCCATCGATCCATCTATCCATCCATCCATCTATCTATCTATCTATCTATCTATCTATCTATCTATCTATCTATCTATCTATCTATCTATCTATCTATCTATCTATCTATCTATCTATCTATCTATCTATCTATCTCTCTCTCTATCTATTTATCTATTATCTATCTATCTATCTGGTTTTTTTGCTTGACATTCTCTTTGTCTGCCTGTCGGTAGTTTTAGAATAATTTATTAATACTTTCTTAATACGTTTGATATCTTGACGAGCTATAACGTCTAAATCCAAATTGCCCCATTTGATTTTCTTATGATAGTGGTGACATACACCTAGTCAGCATTGCGCATTACGCATGAGAGGTTGGTGACATACACCTAGTCAGCATTGCGCATTACGCATGAGAGTTTGGTGACATACACGTAGTCAGCATTGCGCATTACGCATGATAGTGGTGACATACACCTAGTCAGCATTGCGCATTACGCTTGAGAGGTTGGTGACATACACCTAGTCAGCATTGCGCATGAATTAAAAAAAATACCAGCGAATTAAGTAGTAACCATGAAGTCTTCTAATTACTTTGTATGATCTCAAAAAGCAGAATGTCGCTTTGTTGCTGTTTGATGCCATCCAGTTGTTTTTAGCCAAAGTTTGCTCATCGTAAAAAGAAAGGAATATAGTAGAGATAATAACAATGGCAGTAAAAGCCTTTTCTCCAGAGAAATTGATGATGCTTGATGATGCTTGAAAGTGATTAAACCCCAAATTGGAGACACAAGCCTGTCATTACCCTTACAACACGTCGACCGTGCAGCATGATGTATGAAAGTGATTAAGCCCTAGATTAAGGACAAGTCTGTTAGTAGCCTAGACATCATGTGGACTGTACAACACGATGCATGAAAGTGATTAAGATCTATATTGCCTAGATTAAGGACAAGTCTGTTAGTAGGCTAGACAACATGTGGAGTTTGCAGCATAATGCATATGGCCAAAAAAGGTGTATGTCTCTTAGTATGCTGAAAAAAGTCAATGCAAAAATTAGTCAGGAATGATTTTTACTGATTTTAGTGTTTTGAAATAAAAAACCTTAAGACAGCCCTCTTCTCCTCCCCATTCTTTCCCTTTTGACACGAAAATTAGTCAGGAATGATTTGTTCTGATTTTAGTGTTTTGAAATTAAAAAAAAACTTTAGGACAGCCCTCTTCTCCTCCCCACTCTTTCCCTTTTGACACGAAAATTAGTCAGGAATGATTTGTTCTGATTTTAGTGTTTTGAAATTAAAATAAACCTTAGGATAGCCCTCTTCTCCTCCCCACTCTTTCCCTTTTGACGGTTTTAAATATCTAGTATATCAACACGCCATTTTATTAAATACAATTAACTCCTGAAAAAAGACCAAGAAAAAATACTCAAAAAAGAAGATATTTTTAAAGAGAATGGAAGAATGTATATATATATATAATCTTTTACAACACAGATAAACAATACGCTTCTAAATGTTGTCATCAAGGAGTTACCGATCCCAAGGAGTACAACCATGTCACCACTATGACTCATTCACTGTGATACGCAATCACTGTGATACGTATGACACAATCACTGGAAAAAAATATGCGTAAAAAGTAAGCTTAGGACAGGATTTTCCATGCAATGACATTTCTTTACAAATATTAACAAGTCTAGTGGGGATTCCTTGAGAGCAAGATTTCTGATACATAAAATGGGAGATAAATTATCATGACTTCATGCAGATGCCTGTTCCTAAAGACCTAAAAACTTTTATGTCTAGATAAGAAAATGTTTTAGAAGCTATACGTTTGTTCGTTAATAGTTGCCTGCGGGATTATAGACTTAGCAGATAATGTGCAGGGTAAAAAAAACCACTGTTAAGAGGAAGTGAATCATTTTACAATTGCCCTTGAGGAAAGTACAAAAGAATCTGGTCTGTGTGCAGTGTTGATGAGATGTGTAGACTATAATTTAAATATAACTGAAAGAATTGCTATACTTTATGCAACTTTATTTCAAGAACTTGTAAGTAAATGTCAGTTTATTGGTTGCACCCTGAACATACTCATTAAATTGCGCTCAATTAAAATGGTACGTTTAATGAAATGAAAATGGATCTCTCCAAAATATATAGGTTCACATTTTCAGAACTACTTGAGATAGACATCCAAAACTAGTGGAAGTGAAATATATAAAATTTAGAAAGGATCCTCAAAATAAATGAAAACAGATCTCCAAAATAAATGGAAATAGATTTCAAAATAAAGTGAAAGGTCCAAACAAAAACTGAAATGGATCTCCCATTATAAATAAAGAGAATCTCCCAAAGTAAATGGAAATGGATCTCCCAAAATAAATATGAAAGGATCCCGAAATAAATGCAGATAAAGTTCCAGATGAAATAGAATTGATCTCCCCAAAACGAATAGCAATGGAGCTCCAAATAAAATATAATGTTCAAATGAAATGAAAATAAATATCCCCAAATAAATTATAAATAATTATCCTCGAAATTATAATGAAGTGACAAACTAAAATGACAATGTAGCTCTAAATAAACTTGAACATTTTGTAATGAGACGAGGTATCCAAAACATAATGGATGTTTCAGAGAGCATAGAGTCTCATTAGGTATAGGAACATTTCAGCGTAAAAAATTATGCATATTTTAAAGAAATAGCTTGCTGTTGGACACACTGATTTGAATGATGGCCGTTTCTTCTGCAGATACAAACGAATTGTGGCTAATGACGTGTGACTAATCTCATCTTGAGACGAGGTCGTTTGTTGTGCAATGAACTTTTTCTCACGGATCAGCAAGATTTTAGCGTATCTACAACAACGTTTTTGTTTTCATGCATAGGTGTCGCTGACTTAGGGACCGTCACTCCGAGACTGTGCATGACGACTTAACAGTGGCCTTGCGTTGGGCTGAAAAGAAAATAGTATCTTTGTTAATTTACAATCTATTTGTTTCCCTACTTTTCGCCCCGATTTCCGTATTTATTTTGTGTGTGTGTGTGTGTGTGTGTGTGTACCTTATTGAATCTAACAACTTTTAATAGAATTTACAGAAATAATTATATTAGACGCCCCCCTTAAATTCACTTTGCAATCATGCTCATAATTTATTCTTATCACGAACAACTGAAGCGTTTTAATTTTAAAATTAATTGCTTTCTTCCCCCAAATTTGCATTATATTTAATGGTAATTTATTATTATTACTTCCCTTTACTTCCTTTTTTTCTTTTCATTCTTTTCCTTTTCCTTTTTTTTTTTTTTTTGGGGGGGGGCTACGATATGGTTTTATGATATAATTCAATATGTGTGTCACGTGTCCGGTCTAGGTTTAACGACTCTGCCCTATTTTAGACTTTCAGGTATCAATATTGGTTATTGATTATTCTCTAACAATAGCGACAGCCGGATAGCCTGACTTATCTACTACGAAAATGCCAAATGATTCAGGTTAATACTCAGTGTAACACATCGCTAGATAAATCAGTTGACTTGTCCAAGCTAGCAATGTTATCTTCCCTTTTATTTATAAATTAAGAATTATGATTCTTTCCTTTGGCTCGCCCCCAGCTAGCTAATCCAGTCGTGCTACAAACAATTAGGTAACAATGGGTAAGATAACACATAAATTTAAAAACAATTCATAATAATAGAAAAATGAGCATTAATGATACGTGGTTAACGGCCTTTCCCTCACCTCTAGAGTGACCCACATACTCTCAAAATGTAAACAAGTTATTGCACCATCCGAATGCAAGTTGCCTGACGGAAGTGTCTTCTCATAAATTAAATAGATAGTTACGGATCAATTAATAAACTAAAAATAATGTTCCCATAACTCGGCATAATTTGCCCAAAATTCCCTGACAACGTGTAATGTTTCCTTTTAAAATTAATAAAAACCAGATAAAATGATAACAATGGTCTCTAAATATCTTAGAAGACATGCTAAAGATGGTAAGCTTCACCATAATGATTAAGTGATGCAGGAAGTGATTACCCACCCATTCCTCCCATCCCTCCCATCCTTCCATCGCGAATCTTTCAGGTCAAAGATTTATATGCTTGTGCATGTCAGTATTTTGTGCACTCGTGTGTTGTGCATCGGTATGTCTCTGCATGTATGTGTTTGCATGAGTGTATGTGTTTGCCTGTGTGTGTGTGTTGGCATGTGTGTATGTGCGTTCAAGAGTGTCTGGTTCAGTGTAAATGCACTGTGGTAATTCTGAGTGGAAAAGACCTGGTCAGACACGGGAGACAAGGATGTTTTCCAGTTGTTTTTTTTTTTTAAGTGGCTTTTTTT
Organism: Sinotaia quadrata; assembly: GCA_028829895.1. Lineage (NCBI taxonomy): Eukaryota > Metazoa > Mollusca > Gastropoda > Architaenioglossa > Viviparidae > Sinotaia > Sinotaia quadrata. The sequence continues at coordinate 80,328,943 of CM054179.1, read as the reverse complement.
AAAATTAAGGTGCAAGTGTTAACGGCAGACCCACTGACGTCAACAGTGCAGGGGTCAACAAGTTTACAACTCGGTGACGTAAATGACACGGACAATGAGACTGCTTTTAAGCCCAGGATGGAACCCAATTTATATTAGAGTGTTGTGCATATTGATTATAAAATGAACACAAGGGATTTATTACCTGAAAGCACATGTGTATAGATTAACAGTTATGAAATTAAAACGGACAGGAGATTTATTACAGAAAGTCGGAAACCAATTGTCAAATCAAAACGGACAGGAAATTTGTTACAGAAACCGGGCTTATGAAACTATACAGATATAAATTTACTTAATGCATGTTATACTTTATGTGAATGTATTTATTTTTCGATTTTGCATGTGGATCATTTTCTTTTGTAAAACTATTTTCAGTTTTTTTCCCCATGTACTAAAGTAGTTTGTATATAAGACCTTATATAATGCAAGTTTGATTATTATGTGCGTATAAACTGTGTGCTTTATTTAAATCTTCGTAATTAACATGTAGATTTCGATTGCGAGTCGTTGATTTGAAATGTGAGAGTTGCGTGTTATATCATAGTAGGTTTATAAGTATAGAAACTGAAATCAGTGCGTATAAAATGTTACGTAATAGTTTTGTAATTTTATTTTTATATTTAAGTACGGTTTGAACAAAGAATCATACCGCACAACCAGTGCTAGAAAGTCCTCTTGAAAAAAATAACTATTTTAAAATATTTTTTTCTTATTCTTAGCTCAAAAGCAAAATATTCCAGGTGGGTAGACCGTTTCCTTCATTATGGGAATGTTGAAAATGCGAATGCTTGGTGATGAGTGCACTCCTCCAGCTAGCCTGAGAACACTCTAGACGGCTAGACAGTTACTTTAGAGTTGCAATCAGACAGTGAAGCGTAACAAAGAGAAGATAACTTGCATAAAGTAGAACCGTTTTCATTTATTTACCTAACTTAATTAAGCACAACAATATTTCAAAATCAAGATACCCCCCTCCCTCCCTTTCCACCAACAAACACTCCCTATTCTTCTCTTAGAACTCCAATCAAAAGATGTAAAATTAGTTTTATAAAATTTATTGGTGAAATAGAACCAAATCTAATTCATATTAATCATTTAAGTTTCAAAATCGTAGTAGAGAGCCAAAAGCAAGCAGACATTTGTGTCTACTAATGTGACTGACACGGAAATCACGTAGTTTAATGAGTTTATATTCACAAAGTATGACTCATCTCGACAGTTATTTTGGGCCTTGCTACTGGACCCGTCAAATGCGCGAACGACAAATGCGCGATAGGGTTAGGGTTAGGGTTAGGTTAGGGTTAGGTTATGGATATGGTTAGGATTAGGGTTATGATTATGGGTTAGGGTTAGAGTTAGGGTTAGGGTTAGAGTAAGGGTTAGGGTTAGAGTTAGGGACTGTTGAAAAAAGTCAGCGATATGGAGATTTTGTCGTCTATTGGTGAAGAGAAATTGTGATTGATGAACTGATACTCAAAGAAATAAAGACTGGTGAAGAGATAGAGTGACTGAAGAAGAGATGTAGTAATTTGCGAGAAGGTGAATATTGTCATCAATGAAGAAATGATATAATCTCTCCTTTGATAAAATCTTGCATTCATTGCTGTAGAGATAATAAGTTAGCTGATAACGAGTTATCAATGAGAGATAATCAATGTGACAATGAGAGTTATGAAATGCTGCTGACAATGACAGTCATAAAATATTACTGACAATGACAATTAGGAAATACTATTGATTCTGACAGTTATAAAATACTACTGACAATGACAGTTATGAAATACTACTGACAGTAGAAGTTATGAAATACTACTGCCAACGACAGTTAAGAAATACTAATGATAATGACAGTTATGAAATACTATTGACAATAACAGTCATGAAATCCTACTGACAATGACAGTTATGAAATATTACTGACAACGACAGTTAAGAAATACTAATGATTATGACAATTATAAAATACTACTGACAATGACAGTTATGAAATACTACTAACAACGACAGTTAAGAAATACTAATGATTATGACAGTTATAAAATACTACTGACAATGACAGTTATAAAATACCACTGACAATGACAGTTATAAAATACTACTGACAATGACAGTTATAAAATACTAATGACAATGATGGAATACCTCCATGACTTATGGAGAGGTTGTAGCCACTGATGGAGAGCTGCTGAGGCTGTTGAAAGAAGAAATTACACTCAACGTCAAAGATATAATATTGTCTCTGACTAAACAGATACAATAATCATGTGTAAATAAATATGAAGAGATTTTGTTAGCATTATATCTGTAAAATCTTGGCATTCGGGGTACAGTTCAACAACCGCCAGTCAGAGGAGTGGGGTATTTCGACTAAAACAACTCCAATGGTTGGATCACATGCAATGTAAGCAATATCACAGACTTCACCTTGTAGCCACCTGTAACTTTGCAACCAAGCGTAAAATTGCAACCACCCGATTCCCGTAACAGGCACGATTAATGACACATGTACGTAGGTGTGGCGACTCAGTTCACAAGGGTGAGGCAACTATGTGCTGTTTGATAGCTTTCAACAATCTACCTTTTGGCTTGTGCTGACATTCAGTGGAGACTTGATAAAAGAATAGAATCCTCTGGCTGATAAAAATAGAATCCTCTGGCTGATAAAAATAGAATCCTCTGGCTGATAAAAATAGAATCCTCTGGCTGATAAAAATAGAATCCTCTGGCTGATAAAAGGCCGTAAGCTGCCTTTCTCCCTTGCATGACGTCACGTTGCTTTTATGCGCTGTGGTTTCAAGATGTCTATTGACATCGTGCAGTCCACCATGTGCAATTTTAAAGTCTAATCTGCATGCTGTGCAGAAAACAAAGGTTTCGCCTTTTCTGCAGTTAATTACACTTTGTGTGATAGTCTGATCGGTATTTTTGTTTATAGCACTTTTTTTTTCACTTGTGGTTTATTTTCTTCAACTTGATTTTCTTCTGAAAGCCTCTCTCATTCTTTTTTGAACTCATTCTCAACAATATTGCATTCTGCACCCACCATCTTTTATTTTACAAAGAGCTGGTTTATAGATGTTTTATAGGCAGTAAGTTTAAAACATCTTCCAAACACAGAGTGTGTTTCGACATATACAATTGGTCAACTGGAGAAGCAAACTACCAATGATTATTTTGGTATCTTTGGCTGGCAGTTTGTTATAGGGTGGCAGTTGGCCAACACAGAGGGTGGCTGTGTACGAGACAAGCAGATTTATTGTCCTGTCATAAATGATCGGAAAATTATTGAAAATGAAATTGAAAACAGAAAATAGCGTTCATAAGCAGAAGAGTGGGAGATTAGAGGTAAGATCGGGATATTCTTCTGCTGAAGGTAGGCAGGTCTGTAGAAGCGAAGATAGTCCGATTCACAAAAAAATATAAAACGTTTGTGTGTGAGAAGTAATTTAGACTGATAAAAAGAATGCATGATTCTGTGTAACGAAATTCAGGAATCACTGATACATTGTTCCTTTCACCCTTTGTTTTGGTAGAAACTAACAGTATGATATTTGCTTAAATATTGTGTGCGAGATTATAATAATAAAGAGGTTGCAGCTCTTCATTTCCTCCTCAAAGAATCTTTGCCTTACTTAACACCTGTATTAATAAATTCACGATCTTTTTCAATGTGATGTATTACTTATGTTAAAATGTACATTGAGTATTGCATGTGCATTTTCAAAATTATGTGTAGATGTGTTTATTACTGTTCTGCTGTGTATGTACAACTATGTACATTATGTTGCTTTGTGTTATGGTACATTTTATAACACATCTGTAAAGCACTTAGGGAATTTGTAAATTAAGAATGAAGCGATTTTATAAATCGCTATTATATTGTTTATTGAGGTGTGTGTCTAATGACTCATTGATAAAAATACTGATATAAATGTTCTTGTTAACTCACAGGTATTATGTTAAAGCAAGTGTGCCAGGTAACTCAGTGGTATAATGCTAATACAAATATGCCAGCTGACTCATTGGTATAATGCTAATATAAGTGTCCCAGGTGACTCAGTGGTATAATTCTAATACATAGAGCCAGTTGACTCACAGGTACACTATTGATACTGCTGATGAGGTTGTGGAAATCAAAAAGACCAGTATTTGGTCACTAAACGACCAGTATTTCAGTATTTGGTCACATTTCCCTTTTGCCTAGTTGTCTTGCATTCCAACTCCCCCCCCCCCAACATACACACACACACACACACACACACACACACACACACACACACACACACACACACACACACACACACACACACACACACTTTCCACTTCCTATTTAGGTCACCGAGTGGCAGGTATGTCGTCCATATTCACCAAGGTAAGAATAAACAGTCTTTTCGATTTAAAAACCGAACAACTTTTCGTAATATTACTTCTAACAATTTCGTTTTTAATCCGGCTGATAAGAAAACCGGTACAGTCGTGTGACATTTTGACTCCGAAGGCGTGATGGCGTCACTATGTTGCTTCCGGTGGCGGTGTGTTGTGGACGCACTGGAGGTTCTCTCCCTTGCTGGTCATGTCTCTTCACCGTGACCTGTCCCAGAACAAGATTAAACAAACAAAACAGATCGTCGCGTCGATTTCTTGGCCGTAAAACTAGATCAGCGCAGGAGTACAAACGGCCTAGTCTCCCTCTCTCTGTCTGTTTCTCGATTGCTCGCTCTCTTCCCAAGTGTTTTTCTCTCTATTTGGACAGGTTGCAAAACGGGTTTGTCCATCGGTTTTGTTTGTTATTTTTTCTTTGCCTGGAATGTTGAATTAATCAACACATTCATCTTGTACCCCCTTCCTGTCTATTTCTCGCTTTCTCATCTTACCATTCTTCTACTTTCTCACATCACCTCTCTCTCTTTCTCTCTCTCTCTTTCTCTCTCTCTCTTTCTCTCTCTCTCTTTCTCTCACTCTCTTTTTCTCCCCACGTCTGTATCTCTGTCTGTCTTTAGTTTTCTCATATATATACTTTAGTACAGTGTGTTTGTCGAGAGGGATAACTAATTTTCTGGCTAACTACCGGACAGAGGTCGAACCAGTGTGTGACCTTTCATATTTTTATATTCATGTTGGTATCTACTTGCTGGCAGAAGTGGTCACGAAACTTATGGTAGCAATGTTTTCTTTTTTAAAAAGTCTTTAACCATTCCGCTAAGATAGGGTGGAAAGAATTCCAACCCCACTGGAAGTTCTTGCTTGTAGGTTGTTTAATTAACGTCATCTTGTAATGGTTTGAAGAAAATGAAACTGCTCTGTTTACTTCCCTTTGTAGACACCTGCCAACTGTCTCTTAACTGTAACAGTGGATTTAATTTATATTATGCTAAAAGGCCAGACACCCCGGTTAAATAATCTCTGTCTCTACGTCTGACTGTCCTGGTTGTTATCTCTTCTGGTTTTTTTAATATTTTTTATTGACCGATTGGTCGACGGTTTAAACCACCGTCGACACATGTTTCTCTTTCAGCAGCCACACAGACTGCTAGGTCCTTCTGTTTATTCAAACTTTCAAACTTCCATTCGCGTTTATAATGACGGCATTTTAGAGAATACTTTTTGATGACATGGCAAAACTGGTTTGTTTGAAAATGCAAGAACCTTTGTCTTCCTTCATGAACGACAGTTTACACATGCTATTTCTGTTTTATTGTATCACAGTTTTCTTCAAGAGGAAATACAACAAAAATCACTCACTCACGTACTCGTTTGGGCCTATGGCGACAAACTGACGAACAAGCAGTATGAAAGACATGAAAGATCAGGGAGAGAAAAGAATTATTAAATATCAGGAATATTCTAAATTAAAAGCTAGCCTAGTTCCAAGGAAAATTCACACCCAATATAGAATGTGTTATGATAAGCGAGACCACTTGACCATGATTGACTGACGTGGGAAGAAGTGATGCCCTAAGAACCAACTTTGAGTTTCCAGACCAATACACAGGAGCAATGATTGAACCATGAGATAACAATATTTCATTTTGACCTCAAGCACACACACACACACACACACACACACACACACACACACGCGCGCGCGCACAACACAAACACACAAACCCCACTCAAGTGTGTAAATACATTTTGACTGTCGCGGCACTTTTAAAGAGTATCCCTTTTCTTCTATATGCCTACCTCCGCACACTCACCCCCCCCCCCCACACACACACCGCTTTTGTCTTGTCGCCACTGTACAAATCACTGGAGTAAAAAAAACAAAACAAGAGCTAACTTACCAATAGATTACGTTTTCTTTTGTCACTTGGCCTTTCTCGAGATCACGTGCTTTGCAAACTGAAATTTGTCTTAATAAAGAAGCTCAGACGAATTTCTTAGTAGTGTTATGAAAGGAGATCAAAGTATAGGACCTCGGCACAGGAGTGCGAGCCAGTGGAGTTAGGATACGTGTGTGTGTGTGTGTCTGTCATGGCGGTGCTAGTGCAACTGCACCCTACGAGTCAATGCAGTATGATATGTTCATTCATAATAGAAGAAAATATTGAAAGGCTCCTTGTTACACATTTTGTGGGTATTGTTTACTATGGATTAGTATTATCCGGTCGGTAATATTTGGGCAGTTTTAGACATGGCGATTGAATTGAGTACTTTTTTTGGCGCCACTGAGATTAGACTGGTTAAAGTGTTACTAATGCTAAAAACCGTTTGTACATCTGGCTAGAGTAATCGAACCTTGTCAGTAAAACCATTATTATTTTTTTCAGGCACCTTTTATATTCGACTACACTTAAAGAGGCTTCTTATTGAAACCGTTACTAATTATTTCCGATTTGTCGATTGTTTACGGAGCTAATTACAGTTTTGTTATTATATGTGTTAACTGTTTACGTAGCTATAGTCACAGTTTTGTTATTATAGCTGTTAACTGTTTACGTAGCTATAGTCACAGTTTTGTTATTATATCTGTTAACTGTTTACGTAGCTATAGTCACAGTTTTGTTATTATATCTGTTAACTGTTTACGTAGCTATAGTCACAGTTTTGTTATTATATCTGTTAACTGTTTACGTAGCTATAGTCACAGTTTTGTTATTATAGCTGTTAACTGTTTACGTAGCTATAGTCATAGTTTTGTTATTATAGCAGTTAACAGTTTACGGGACCGTTTGTCCTCACACCTAAGCGCTGAGTCTTGTTTAAGTGGTAACAGTTTGTGTGATTGCTTGTGCTTATAGTAACTAAATCTTATTTAAGTGGTAACAGTTTGTGTGATTGCTTGTGCTTATAGTAACTAAATCTTATTTAAGTGGTAACAGTTTGTGTGATTGCTTGTGCTTATAGTAACTAAATCTTATTTAAGTGGTAACAGTTTGTGTGATTGCTTGTGCTTATAGTAACTAAATCTTGTTTAAGTGGTAACAGTTTGTGTGATTGTTTGTGCTTGTAGTAATTCTTTTGTAACTGGTAACAGTTTGTGCTAACGTCAGTAATCTGTGGGTTTTTAAACTGTAATTTCTTGTGAGCATATTTGTGTGAGTTTGAAATTACTGAGACTTATGAGTAAATTATCAATGTATTTTGTGGGTGTTTTTTTTCCTGCTAATATGTGAAACCAATGGTCTTTTTTTTGTTACAACTGTAAAAATGTTGTGGACATGCTTGTACCAACGATTGCAGTCAGTATGTTTTAACTGTAAACGTCTTGTGGGCACTGATTGTGCTAACGTTTAACTGTAAACATTATGTGAGCACCACTGCTTGTACTAACTTTAGACTGCGTTTTGTGTACACTGCTTGTACTAACTTTTGACTGTAAACATTTGTGTACACTGCTTTTTCTAACTTTTAACTGTAAATGTTTTGTGGGCACTGATTATGCTAATGTTTGACTGTAAACTTCTGTGGGCACTGCTTGTACTAACTTTTGACCGTAAACATTTGTGTAAACTGCTTTTTCTAACTTTTAACTGTAAACGTTTTGTGGACACTGATTATGCTAACATTTGACTGTAGACTTCTGTGGGCACTGCTTGTACTAACTTTTGACCGTAAACATTTGTGTAAACTGCTTTTTCTAACTTTTAACTGTAAACGTTTTGTGGGCACTGATTATGCTAACGTTTGACTGTAGACTTCTGTGGGGCACTGCTTGTACTAACTTTTGACTAAACATTTTGTCCTCACTGCTTGTGCTGAATTTGAACTGTTACATTTTATAAGTATTGCTTCTGGAGATATTAGCAGTCAGTAATTCTAACTGCAAAAGTTATGTAGGCACTCCCTGATGTCTTAAAGATTGTTTGTCAGATTAAAGAGAAAGATGAACTTAAATATTTTATTAAACCTTTTGGTCATTTATCAGTGGTCTAAATTGATGTTGTAAAGATTGTTAGTTAGATTAAGGAGAAAGATAAATTTAAATTCATTATTAAACATTTGTCATTTATCAATGGTTAAAATGTTGCTGTAAAGATTGTCAGTCAATTAAGGAGAAAGATAAACTTAAATTCATTATTAAACTTTTGTAATTTTCAATGGATAAAATGATGCTGTAAAGATTGTCAGTCAATTAAGGAGAAAGATAAACTTAAATTCATTATCAAACCTTTACGTTATACATTTGAGTTACATGATGTTTTAAAGTTTATCAATCAGACTAAGAAGAAAAAAGTCAAATCCCTTAGCTACAGGAGATTCACTAGCGGGTCACAAATTCATATTCTTAATGTCAGGAGCGGATCACCCATCGCTTTAAAAATATTGATATCACATTTATGAGGACAATAAAATGCAGCACTTCATCAAATTCCACTTAGTCGTAAATACATATTAATAGATTTGGCACCAAGAAACAGTATTAAGTCGTATATAGATATTAATAGATTTGGTACCAAGAAACAGTATTAAGTCGTAAATATATATTAATAGATTTGGCACCAAGAAACATATATATTAAGTCATAAATACATATTAAGGATGTGGTACCAGACTTGGTGTGAAAGTTAAATGTGGGGTTATGTAACCTTCCCTCAAGGTTCTATGAATAATTAATTAACAAATATTAATTATCATAACCACACTTCTACCGGGTCTTCGTCTTTTGCAGTCCGGGAGACTGAGTCAAGCCCTAGAATCTACAATTAAGATTAATTGTTTCCCTCTTCTAGGTGTTACTCGTCCAGAATGAAAATGCAATCCTGTTAAATCGTATTAATTAGGTATTGTAGCAATTTCTCTCTCGCCCGCAAACATTCCCACAGTTTGATGGATTCTTTTCGCAAAGTATGTATGACTTGACTTTTAAATTACTTATTTTTTGGCAGAGCCCCCAACCCCAAACTTACATACTTCCTTTAGAAATTTGACTTAATCCAAAGTAGAAAAGAATAAATCAACAATTTTATTAACTATACAATTAACGAAATAATTAACAAAAACATGTATACACTATTTACAAGGAGATCGCAATTTATACATTAGTTCTTGATAATAACAATTAAATCTTTCAATTTAGATTGTTCATTGTCTTTCTAGAATTTAGTTACGTCAAATTCTAATTTCCATACTGACATACTCTGGACACGACAGTAACGTTTGAATTTGCAAATGCAAATTTAGGAAATTCAATCCTATATGCGTATGTCCCTTACACAATTGATACTTTTCTATCTTCAGATAGCCTTTTATAAGAAGTATTTTACGCGTATTTTCTCTTGCATTAAAAAAAAAAAGTAATAAACGTTACACACCCGCCTTATACACATGCTTAAATTTTGATGTTATTTACAAACTCATTGCTCTGCACTGACATGATAGTGCTGTGACGTCATTGCGGATATCTGACTGTGACAACAGCATGCTAGTGCTGACGTCACTATGTGCATTCTTTAAACTTAATCCACGACATAGGGTAGTAGTGAAATGTCTCGTTTCTTTTGTAGTTTGTGGTTTGAATCTATTCACAACTTTTCCGCCCTTCAATTCCAGTGTATTGTGTGTACGGAACTATGGGTTCAAACTTGTCATTTTTCGTCACTGCTGGGACTACACTCTTGCAGTAGCATTATTTAGGAAAGGCTAATTACGTACGTCACACACAAGGGAAACTACAATTCTGCATGTACCTTTATTGATTACTTCATAACCACTCGTATCAAAGTAAAATGTAAGACTGCAGGCAGTGCTATCTCAATCCAACAGCGGAAGTTCAGCATAAAACTTCAATGGCTTGCCTCCAGAAATGTATATGTCTTGGAGTGAGAGCACATTGTGACGTATGAATGAGTGAATGCTACAATTAGATGCTCGTGCAATGCGCCACAGTCACACACTCTCGCTACTAGCGGCATCAACACGATCGAAACTGGCGTACATTGTTTGGATTCCCAGACAGATCGATGGAAGGTAAATTGCCCACCTCTACTCGATTTAAACATGCGTAGGCAGGGGAGAGAATAAACAGAGATGAACAAACTGGTAGCTTTAATTTGAGACTAAAATACATATTGAGAACACTGGATTGCATTAGAGAGTTAAGGAAAAAGAGTTAATTATTGTCAATAGATATATACTTCTAAAAAAAATATACTATAACTAACAGCAGTCAGGTGAACGGTTTGTGGCCTGAAAATGAGCATAGATTGCTGAGGCACATTCTTCTTCAAGCACATATTGCTGAGGCATGTTCTTCTAAAGCACAGATTGCTGAGGCGTGTTCTTTTAAAACATAGATTGCTGAGGCATGTTCTTCTAAAACTCAGATTGCTGAGGCGTGTTCTTCTAAAACACAGATTGCTGAGGCGTGTTCTTCTAAAACACAGACCAATATTACTGAAGACATGCAATAGTGCACCACCACAGATTCTAAAATATGCTATTGTCTGAATTTTTAATGCTATTACAATTAAGCCCCCAACTTCTAAGCAAGCATAATTCCATTTTTTGGTCTAAATAGAGAAGTGGAAGTCTAATTAACAAATAACAAAATTTTTTCAACACAAGGAAAGTTAAATAAGCAGCAATTGGTACACAATAAGTAGTAGTCACAAAGGCAGGCTAAATGAAAATTTTGTTCATTCAACCTATGTTAATGATTAAATAAAAAAAAAATTATAAAGGCAGGCTAATTAAGAAGTAGTGTTTTTTCAAACTAAGTTAATGATTAAATAAAAATAATCTGCTACTGAAATCTGGTTTGTTAGTATGCGATAGTTCAAGGTCTCTTGAAATGTTTATGACAAAGTATAGTTCATTATGCAGGTTCCCAAATCTCTCTTTCTTGAGGGGTGCAAATGTTACATGAATTTTTTAATCTAACTCCTCATAAGTTACTAATGATTGCAGACAAATAAGAGTAAGAGTGCAAAGGTTACATGAATTTTTAATCTAACTCCTCATAAGTTACTAATGATTGCAGACAAATAAGAGTAAGTGTGCAAAGGTTACATGAATTTTTAATCTAACTCCTCATAAGTTACTAATGATTGCAGACAAATAAGAGTAAGAGTGCAAAGGTTACATGAATTTTTAATCTAACTCCTCATAAGTTACTAATGGTTGCAGACAAATAAGAGTAAGAGTGCAAAGGTTACATGAATTTTTAATCTAACTCCTTATAAGATACTAATGATTGCAGACAAATAAAAGTAAGAAATGGAAAGGTTTCATCACAGAGGTATTTTAAAGCAGTATAGATTTTAGAAGCCACTCACCTGGTATACTGTTTATCTACAAAGATGGAGTTGTCTTCCTTTGTGCATTGGCAGTGTTTTCCATGTGCTGAGGTGATCTTTGACATGTCTACATGACACTGACATATAGGCAGCTGGAAGGTAGTGTTACATCCTGAACTGTACTGTTGCATGACTGGCAGCATAACAATGAAGACTTTATTGAAGTATTTATTGAAGAGCTTGATGAAACTGATAACTGACAGAATAACAATGAAGATGTGATTGATGTATTTATTGAAGAAACTGATGACTAGAAGAATGCAGAATGTAGAACATAGAATCAGAACATAAAATGTAGACTGCAGAATGTAGCATTGCTAGCTGGAAGAATGAAGTAAAAGTAGAATCAGACTACAGAAATGACAAAGTAGAAGCACACTGGAAAAATGAAGCCTTCAAAGAACCAAATGTGCTGTTTACTGACTCAAACCTCAAAATAATGATATGTGTTTTTAGACAGTGTCTGTTTCAAATTTGGGCTAGTTTATACATGTGCATGTCTTTGCTTTCCATTATTATAACTGGAAGAAAAGATCACTTTACTTAAGTAGCCATGTTCCTCTTATTTTCACTTTTCAAGTGGATGAACATCTGTTCCTTTGCAAAAATATTCAATTGTACTAACAGTCTAGGAATTTTTCATTGTCAATGCTGACCAACTCTGGGCCTTTGTTTTCAAGTTTCAGTCACAACCCATTCAGTGTTGGCAACTAAAATCCCGTCAGACGGTACTGTTTTACAGTACCCAATAAAACAAATTGTAACAAATTGGATGCTGAAGTGAAGACATATGTTTCCTGCACTCTGATTGGTTATATTTAGTGAATAGAATTCTGAGACTGTGTGCATCAATGGGGAGTTATGGTCCCAGTTTGACTTTGGGGATTATTGGTTCCAGTTTCACTCAACGGGTTAAGGAAGTGATTTCCAAGTATGAAGAGGAGGCAATGGCTAAGAGAAATGCAGGCAATTGTTATCTGCTCATGCATGACTGAGGACCTATAGAATACACATCTGGTGGCTCTGCTATGTAGTGCTGATTACACAATTGTATAGATATCATTAGACTGGACTGTCCAACTCTTAATTAGCACTCTAACAGTTATTTTGTATCCTAACTTAACAATGGTTCAGAAAGAAATCTCAAAAAAGCAAGAGTGACGGACAATAATAATTAATCATTACAGATGTAGTATGCATTTCAGGTTTTACAGATAGATAGACATGAATTGTCTGTAGCTGTGTAACGGTATGTTTTTCTACGACACGAATTATTGTCTGTAGCTGTGTAACGGTATGCTAATTCTATGACATGAATTTTCTTTAGCTACAGAAAAGGTCTCTCCCCAATAACAATAATAATAAAGTAAACACCACAAAAATGCATGGTATTTTTTGGAAATTGAGATCTGTCCAGAGACTCGGCCACCGCTGTGACTAAAATAAACAATGACGTAATTTGACATAATTCTTTTTTTAATTAATATTTGAAACAAAGTTCAACCCAATGAGGTATTCTCTCCCCTACTGGCATCTGAACTCCAAGTCAACGTAATGTCAATTTTCTTTTTCTAATCACAGGAAATAGAAACAATCACTCTTTCTCTCACACATATAATGAACTATAGGAAAAACAAAATATCATTTGACAGCCGACCAAAGGGAGGAAAGCAAAATTATGGGTTCTCTCTCCTGTATCACCTGTAATATAATGCCTGTGACCTTTTGATGAAGTTAAAATCAGAGATTAGATGCCACGTCCACTCAGATTATACGTAATGTGATATGAATGACTCATCTGATAAATGATAAAGCAAGCTATATGCACTCTCGCACGAAACATTAGTACCTCCCACACGCACGCTCCAGACACAGGTAGTATTCTTATTTTTGACATTTGATTGTTTGTTTATTTGTTTGTTTGTATCTCTTGACGTAATTGCTAAACAATGTCAGAGAGACAACTCTTGACGTAATTGCTAAACAATGTCAGAGAGACACGGTGTCAGCTGCTCGTCTGACTGTCTGTTAACCTTTCAATCCCATCCACCAGTCCATCAGTTTGCATACAGTCAATCATTCAGTCTGTGTCTAGGTGTCTGTCTAACTGTTTATGTATACTTAAAGTCTTCCAGCCCTTGAACACAAAGTCTAAGATGTTCGTCAAGGCAAGTTCATTGAAACACGATGTCCTAATACCGTGCACCTGATAACAATACAATCACCTGATAACAATACATTCACCTGATAACAATACATTCACCTAATAAACACGACACATTCATCCATTGACTTTCAGACAGATAATGTCGATGTTATTGCCTGGTATTATGCTATAGTGTATTACTATAGTGCTATGAGTACTATGCTATAGTGTCATGCTATAGTGCTATGAGTACTATGCTTAGTGACAGACACCACCTCTCTCTCCCGCTTCTCCTGAAGCGTTGTTCTGAAGAATTGATTTAATAAGAAAATACTCAAGCATGGTGAAAGTTAAACATTTAAAACTGTACATCAGTTATCACCCCTTTCCACCCGTTCACGGAAGTGATGAGGGTCCACCACTTACTGATAACGGATCAGATGCGCAGTCATATACCAACCAAAGTACTATTCAGTTCACGATTGTCAACCCAGGAAAAGCCACATCAACCAAAGTACTATTCAGTTCACGACTGTCAACCCAGCAAAAGCCACACCAACCAAAGTACTATTCAATTCACGACTGTCAACCCAGCAAAAGCCACACCAACCAAAGTACTATTCAGTTCACGACTGTCAATCCAGCAAAAGCCACACCAACCAAAGTACTATTCAGTTCACGACTGTCAACCCAACAAAAGCCACACCAACCAAAGTACTATTCAGTTCACGACTGTCAATCCAGCAAAAGCCACACCAACCAAAGTACTATTCAGTTCACGACTGTCAACCCAGCAAAAGCCACACCAACCAAAGTACTATTCAGTTCACGACTGTCAACCCAGCAAAAGCCACACCAACCAAAGTACTATTTAGTTCACGACTGTCAATCCAGCAAAAGCCACACCAACCAAAGTATTATTCAATTCACGATTATGTCAGCCAGCAAAAGCCACACCAACCAAAGTACTATTCAATTCACGACTGTCAACCCAGCAAAAGCCACACCAACCAAAATACTATTCAATTCACGACTGTTAACCCAGCAAAAGCCTGTCTTGTTTGGTAAACAGTTCCTTTGTACTATTGTCTGTAACATTTTCCGTATTTTATACGCCATCTTTAACCATCCATCATATAAATGTTGTCTTATGTGTTGTATTGATTGGGTTGTTGAGGGGCATGAATATATGTAGTTCACACAGTGCGCTTTCTAACAAGAAACCAAAATATGCGTAACTGGGAAAATAGGAAAGTACATGTACAGTTTAATGAAAATCAAAACACATAATAAACTTTTCTAAAAGGTCCAAATAAACTATCATTTTCCACTTCGTTTTGGAGATCCCTGTTGCAAGAAAGAACAATCATGAGCATGCACGATTGGTGTTGCAAAATATTCTCAAATTGGATGAATACACAAAGATATAATTTTTAATAGAGATGTTTGCTTGCTTTGAAATCATATAAATATAGTTTAAGTAAAACATGCACTTAAAATTTTATTGGTCATATATTCTTGTCCGCCTGGACTATTGAGAAACTATATGGGATAATTGATAATTAAGTGAAGAACTTAAAAAATGTTCATGTGGATGCTTCAAGAAGTAATTTAAAGATCGGTTAAGCCTTTAAAGGAACCAGCCCTATGCCATTTACAGAATCTGGTGCAGTAATATTAAAAGAAGGAAAAATCAATGCCACAAGCTATTGATGTTTCATACAACACTCAGATCATCAATGGACCAATATCACAGATTAAAATTCCCTACAATGATTAGTCTGTTAAATTCAGACCAAATCTCTTTCTTTCCAGAAGAAAACGTCATCAGCACAACTTTCTTGCGTTCATATGATTTAATCAGTTCAATCAAGCGCGAAGACATCAAACCGAATCACTTTCAAAGAGTGTAGTGTGCAACATAAAAAATAAATATTGGACATTCGCCGTTTTGTTGTTTGCCTGACCTGTGTGTCGCAGTTGTATTTAATTCTTTTCTCCTGAGAGGAAATAATGATTGTGAGATTCTCAAGTTACGATAGGAGCTACAAATTATGTTATTTATAAATAGAAGCAGTAAATCATGACTTGTAGAAAACTTAAAATAACTGACCAAATTCTTTACTAATGAAAGTGAAAAGAAGTCATCAAAAAATTAAAAATGTTTGGCCAAATTTAGACACTTGAAATGAAAGCAACTGACTGAAAATTCTCAACAGTAAAATAAAATAATTTACAGTCCTATTGTTTTTCTTTGTGTAACTAAAACTTTTATATACAGTTTTGTTGTGAAAATATATTAAATATGTTTAAATTAATGCTCATAGTCTCTATATGGTCTTTGCTCTTCATTATCTCATGAGAAACAACAAACCTATTAATTAATTTATATTAGATTATATTCTGAGAACAACCCTGTTTATTACCGTAATGATTGGGGGGGGGGAAGGACCTCATTTACGTGACGATACTGCACCCCAGCGATTCAGAAAACAGTCTAGCCTTCAGTGAGTTGTCTTCTCCTCGATGAGTGGGCGAGGAGCGGGCAAGTAGTGCAGTCTTAGTGCGAGACACTTGCCACGTCTTCAGTGAATACAGAGAGAGTTATTCAGGATTTTTTCCCAACACCCGAGGTGGTGATTGACACATCACTCCTTGCTTTAAAGTGTTGATAATTATTTAATAGTTTTAAACCAAGAAAGAGATATCCGGTCTGGTATACATTGCGTGTTGCATTTGAGTAACCACTTTGTTTATTATGTTCACTGTCACAAGTCTAGACGACAGACGACAATATCAGTTTGCATTAAATAAATCCTGCTTTAGTTTATCCTTACTAAACTTTTTCGTGTATGTTTGAACCTCTGACTTTTGGGGGAAGGTCAGCTCAGAGGAAAAGATAAAATGACCAAAGTATGAAGAGCTGTACACGTATTTATATTCAACATCTAGATGCTGGATATCTGAAATAACGTTCACAGTTTTCTCAACGAATAGAAGAAAGTGCGGAAAATAATTCATAGCGGTGTATAAATCAGTAAACCAAGTGAAAAAAGGCTACTTCTTCCCTGTAAAATATAATCAGGGAACAAACAAACAAACAAACAAATGCTAAGTTTCCAGTTTATTCATCTCTAATTCCATTCTTTCTTACATTTAAGTTTCAACTTACAGTTTTCTGCAACAGTATTTATTATCCCGATATACGGACACAGCATAATAAATATAACACAATAATTTATGAACAGGCTCACTGGAAACAATGTCAAGTGTATAGCATGCTACATACCAGCTTCAAAGTTCACAGTTAGTAGAAATAATAGTCTACTCACATAATACATCTCTACATAAAATGCAAGTATTACATATGAATAGCAAAATGCACGAAATATTTCTAAGTCCATTCTCTCTTAATCAGTCAGTTAATTACCATTAAGCTAACTGCTGCCTTTCATGAAGGGACTTCTGCCAAACCAAATTCAAAGTGATTAGAAAATAAATTCAACAGGTAAACTTTGATCTCAGCCCATTTGCTTCTCTAGTTCTTGTAAATCTGTCTTAACCATTGCTAACTTGTTAAGCTGCAAAGAGTGGTGAATCACTTCACTGTGTGATTTTATACGTGCTAAGCTGCCGAGAGTGGCGAATCACTTCACTGTGTGATTTTATACGTGCTAAGCTGCCGAGAGTGGCGAATCACTTCACTGTGTGATTTTATATGTGCTAAGCTGCAGGTGCGACTGGAGTGAATGTTGCACTCGAAACCAACATCTATCGGTGTTTTCATCCACAAATACACCAAATAATGATGATGATGATAATAATGCTAGCGATGATGATAACAATGATGAGAAATTAATGATCGCATCCTCAAACAAAAAAAATATTTTACAAAATGCACTAAGATCAATGCAAGATGTAGGCCAGATAAAGGTAGATAGATAGATAGATAAACAGACAGAGAGACAGACAAATAAATAAAGAGGCAGATAGACAGACGGATAGATAGAAAAAGGCTGCTTGTCCAAATTCAGATCCCATCGTGAGTATACAGAATAAATTCACCCTCCCCCACTCCCCATTTTTTTCGGTCTGTCCATTATTTCCGAATATGATCTATTTATAGTCCATGTTGTGAAAATGTTATAATGCGTGCATAGCTTGTGTGTGTGTGCGTGTGTGCATGCGTGCGCATGAGTGTGTACTTGTGTGTGAGTGAGTGTGTGTCTATGTTCCAGCCCTCGCTACATTGCATTAGTACGTGGATACATGCCGTTTGTAGAGAATATCGATATTCTCTTGCTGGTAGGCCTGGGGGTGAATAACCCGTAAACTGAGCTTCAGGAAAAGACAACATCAATTTACAAATTCTTGAAAACATTCACAATAGGCATCACTGTACAAAATTGTTAAAAGTGGACACAAAGGTGGAAAGAGTTTTTGTAGATGTTTAGCATATTCTTATCGTGGCTTTGAAATGCATGTTGTTACAGTCTAGTGGGCTAGGCGATGAAATACTGTTAATCTGTTTTGCGTAATTACAGTGGCTATAGAGGCCGATAAAGCTCACTGGTCATCTATGTTCTATCACAGTTATAATCAAAGTATGACTTGCTGATAACGACCGTGTCACTCATGAAATCAATGCTGGTATATTGCGAGATGCTTTTCAAAAGGTAATTCTTCAGGACTTTGAAGCATTTTGATTTCAAGTAAGGCAATAAAAACTCTGCCAATCTCCAGGCAGTCACCAACACAACTTACTTTGAGCGAAAAGAACATAACAGTAACAAAGCAGCATGCTTTTAAAGTTCAGTTAGGTGTTCATTATCAATCATAATTATTAGCTATTTTTGACATAAATATGATTTTATACTGACCCATGATTTAAAGTTCAGTTAGGTGTTCATTATCAATCATAATTATTAGCTATATAAAATGTAGACATAAATATGATTTTATACTGACCCATGATTGCCTGTGATAAGTATACGTATGTAAATGGTAAGTCATTGCCCATCAGGTCGGAATTATATGTACCTGAAGTTGAACAGTATTACTGCGTTACAACGAGTACACACGATATTGTAACTACCAGTCTGATAATGCAGATTGCGTTACTTTACGTACACACGATATTGTAACTACCAATCTGATAATGCAGATTGCGTTACTTTACGTACACACGATATTGTAACTACCAGTCTGATAATGCAGATTGCGTTACTTTACGTACACACGATATTGTAGCTACCAGTCTGATAATGCAGATTGCGTTACTTTACGTACACACAATATTGTAGCTACCAATCTGATAATGCAGATTGCGTTACTTTACGTACACACGATATTGTAGCTACTAGTTTGATAATGCAGATTGCGTTACTTTACGCACACACGATATTGTAGCTACCAGTCTGATAATGCAGATTGCGTTACTTTACGTACACACGATATTGTAGCTACCATTCTGATAATGCAGATTGCGTTACTTTACGTACACACGATATTTAGCTACCAGTCTGATAACGCAGATTGCGTTACTTTACGTACGTATCAGTCTGAAAATGACAGGTGAACGATGTCTGTCAGTAGAATGAACAGAACTATAACGCATGGATTAAAAAGATAAATAATTTATTCAACATTTTTTCGAGAGCAGATACAAACCAACATTTAGAGATGCGGGTGACAGTGTGTTATTTTGAGTTGTCTTTACACTTTAATAAAAATCCTTCCCACAACACGGCAATATGGTAAAGATAATTATATTTTGTCTTCACTGTTTCCTCTTCTGACTTGGTGTACTTTGATTTTTTTTCTCTTCTGATTTGGTGTACTTTGATTTTTTCCTCTGTGACTCCAGGCGTAAGTAAAACCTAAAGACAAACCTGTAAAATGCTAAGTCGATACAAATTAATAGCCAACATACAAAGGAAGAAAAGAAAGAAGAAAAGAAAGACAACTGGGAGAAAAATGATCAGTTTTGCGGGGCAGAAGTGATGGATGAGTGGGCGACGAGAAACAAAAAAAGTCTAGAAATCTTAAAATGTGTATATGTGTGCCTGTGTGTTTGTGTGTGCGACGAGAAACAAAACCTGTCTAGAAATCTTAAAATGTGTATATGTGTGCCTGTGTGTTTGTGTGTGCGTGCGCTTCCTTGTTCTTTGTGTGCTTGTGTGTGTGTGATGTTTATTATCTTAAAACGTCTCTTAGTGTTCGTTAGTGTAATAGGAAATGGAGTGCAAAGAGAGAGAGAGAGAGAATATGGAATAGAAAGAATACTTTGATATGATCAAGTGAACATCGTCAGCTGAGAGAGAGAGAGAGAAATTGTGTTGATATAATCTAGTGTATAGCTGAGAGAGAGAGAGAGAGAGAGAGAGAGAGAGAGAGAGAGAGAGAGAGAGATTTATGATCAAGTGTGCTTTGTCTGAGAGAGAGAGAGATAAAAAAGAAATTGTGTTGATATAATCTAGTGTACTTTAGCTGAGAGAGAGAGAGAGAGAGAGAAAGAGAGAGAGAGAAAAGAGAAATTTATGATCAAGTGTACGTTGTCTGAGAGAGAGAGAGAGATAAAAAAGAAATTTCTTATGATCAAGTGTACGTTAGCTGAGAGAGAGAGAGAGAGAGAGAGAGAGAGAGAGAGAGAGAGAGAGAGAGAGAGAGAGAGAGAGATAAAAGAGAAATTTCTTATGATCAAGTGTATTTAGGGAGAAAAATGAGAATGTGGAGAAGGCGAGAAAGAGAGATCGAGATCTTGTTATGTCCCTTTGATTCACAGTAATTTAGTAATATTGAAAAGAATGTGTAAGCAAAAAAAAAAAAAAGGAAGACAGATGGAAAAAATGTCATTTAGTCCTGTACATGACAACTTATTATGAGAAATGAAGAAATAGAGAGGTGGAGGGTGAGGAATAAGAGACATTATAAAGATTTTATTCAGAGTATGTTAAATTTAATAGAAGAAAGGAGTAAGGAGAGAGAGAGAGAGAGAGAGAGAGAGAGAGAGAGAGAGAGAGAGAGAGAGAGAGAGAGAGAGGTTGAAATGATTAGACTTAGTGCATATTAAAAAATTAAATTAGAGTAAGCAAGCAGTGAGAGTGAGATAAACAGAATGGAATAGAATGTTTTATTGCCACAGGTCATTGTCATTCTCAACGGCAGAAAACTCATAACAATTGATTGTAAATAAAAATAAGAGATTCTTATAAAGTGTGAGTGTCAAATAAAAATAGCAAATAAAATATAAATTTTTAAGTACAAACATTGAATATAAACATTAACAATAGAAATATAAATCACCCCTGCTGGCTAGAAATAGAAAATAAATATATGCACAGTCAAGGCCACACGTCCCACACTGGTTAAGAGATTTCATATTAGTTTAGGTTCAAACACACACATACAAACAAACACACAACACACACACAAGCTCACACACATATCAGGTATGGTATATGAGGTTATTAAATAATCAAGAATGAATACCTTTATATGTATAGAGAGGTTTTTGCTCATCGAGTCACATTGGTCACGTGATATTGTTTCAAACCAATGGGCTACATTCACGTACATAACGTGACAATATCCATTTTTCTCACTGCAGGTGAAACCGTACACGTACAAACACACCGCTGTTCATCTTTCAGGCATGAGTTGCAAAATGTATCATTCTTCGTAACTTTCTGTCGCTTCAGTACTCGAAATCAAGCCCTGTAACTTTACTCTTGCTTCAGTGCTTGAAAACATTAGCACCAATGGGAGGCAACCCAGCCTTAGTTTAACCAAAAGCGCTACGAAATAAAAAAAAATGTAATATGGTTCCAGTAATCTAACGGAGTTAGTTTTATTTATCTTGTACTTGTCGCTAGTCTTTCTAGTACGCAACTATTATTAATCATACTTATAAAAAATGTGTAACTAATAGTAAATACTTACAATATCCTGACGTAAACAGTAGTAAATACTTACAATGTCCTGACGTAAACAGTAGTAAATACTTACAATGTCCTGACGTAAACAGTAGTAAATACTTACAATGTCCTGACGTAAACGGTAGTAAATACTTACAATGTCCTGACGTAAATAGTAGTAAATATTTAAATGTCCTGATGTAAACAGTAGTAAATATTAACAGTGTCCTGATGTAAATAGTAGTAGACACTTACATTGTGTTGACATTAATATGCTACTAATATGCTGACAAAAATACATACTTACAATTTGCCGACAAGAATGCCGAGACAAGAATGACAAGAATGTTTACACTTATGCTACTTTACTTGCAATGTGCTGACATGAATACTTTACTTGCAATGTACTACATGAATACTTTGCAACCTGCCGACATAAATACTATATTTGCAATGTGCTGGCCTAAATAATTTGCAATGTGCTGACATAAATACTTTCTTACAATGTGCTGATATAAATGCTTTGCTTGCAATGTGCTGACATAAATACTTTCTTGCAATGTGCTGCTGACATAAATACTTTCTTGCAATGTGCTGACATAAATACTTTCTTGCAATGTGCTGACATAAATACTTTCTTGCAATGTGCTGACATAAATACTTTCTTGCAATGTGCTGATATAAACACTTTCTTGCAATGTGCTGACATAAATACTTTCTTGCAATGTGCTGACATAAATACTTTCTTGCAATGTGCTGATATAAATGCTTTGCTTGCAATGTGCTGAGATTGAATACTTTCTTGCACTGTGCTGACATAAGTACTTTGTTTACATATATATATACTCTATTTACAGTGTACTGGCATATATATTACTTGAAATTGCTGATGTGAATACTATACTTACAGTTACGCCGATTTACATATTTTACTTACATGTTCTGACGTAAGTAAGTTTCTTACATTAAATCTTTTCTTGCAATTGTACTGAGTCAACCTTTGATTACATTTATTTTGAAGAAATACTTACAGTACAGGTTTGATTAACATGGAAAGTCCAATTGGACAATCTTGAGTCAATCGAAAAGAACAGTTAAATTTTCAGATTCTAACTTTACACTTATTATGTCATGAATGAGTAGAAGACTATGAATATGTTTTCATTATATCTAGATGACAGGTGTGTATCTATTCAGGAATAATACGATCGTATCGGGAAAATGCGATCCATGTTTTAAAAGTAAAACGTTACTGTGTCAAGCAGATAAAAATGTTTCCTTGATAATATGATCAACACTGCTTTCTATAATCAAGATTTTTTTTTTAAAGCGTGACTTAGATCTCTTAATTACAGCCATAAAGTGTAAAATTTGTCCATTTAACGTAAGCGATGGATTAGAAAGAAAAGAAGAAAATCCAAACGTTGGCTTGTACAGAAAATTGAGAGCTTTGCTGTAGCTCTTCAAAACATTACTCTCAAATTTCACCTACTCACAGACTGCAGTCAAAATAAAAATACTTTTAAAAATGACGTGACTCTAGGCAACGAGATAGATTTTATTTGATAATTTAAAGCACTGCTAAAGGTGCAATGTCATTATTTTCTTCTAGAATCAATATTATTTCATGCAGACACTGTGTCAGGTCCACACGCTCGGAATTAAAATAATATGACGTACGACATTGTACCCAACGATTGGCAGAGTGTGTCAATGGCCATACGTTTTGACCAGATAATAACATCGTTATCTCACGGAACAAGCCGAATAAGATATAGCGCAGTTGGCCGTGACCTGGTTACAAGGACAAGCTATAACTTCTTCTGAGGCCCTTTCCAGTTTAAAAGATGACCTGAGTAAATGTACATAATCATGAAAATGTACTTCAGAGGTTCTGAAAACAAATGCATCAAATGTCAAACATCCCTTGTTAGCAGCAACCGTGACGTGTGTTTCTTTGTTTCGTATCACTTTTATGAAGTCAGAATAATTTCAGTGATAAAGTGGTAGGTATTTTGGCATGTCACGTGGGAGACCGGCACATTCTGATTGGTGAGCTTGATGGTCTTACTTTGATGAAAGTCAAACAAGATCGGACCTCCGAAAGCAGTAGTTGCTTTCAACCACCCCACCCTCTTTTTCTCACGTATATTTCTTATCGTCATGAAGACAAAGCAAGCAAACAAATACGAACCAAAATCAGGAGCATCTTTTACTTGACCAAGGGAATCTCGTTTACTGTTGATCTGTTATCATGGTACAAGATGCCGACGTCACTGAATCCTTTACATCACTCCTTCGTTTTGTTACAATCTGCCACTTTAGATGTGCTTGGAAATCATTTGACGACCTTAAGCATTCATGCTTGTTACAGATATAAACGTGATTAAGTGTGTGTGTGTGTGTGTGTGTGTGTGTGTGTGTGTGTGTGTGTGAAAGAGAGAGGGAGGGAGGGAAATTGACGATTATGATAGGTTTCGAAGACTATCTCGAAAACAGTTATAAATAATCGTTAGAGATAATTTTAAGGTTTCCTTGTGGATAATAAATGGGTGTGTCATCGACGCATCTGAATTTAGATTCAGGAAGAGAAAGAGTGATTTTTCTTTTTTCAGAAAGTGACAACCAAGTAAGGCCTCAGTATGATAGCGCGCATGTCATCGTGCTTCCTTATCAGTCGTGA
The DNA here is from genome assembly GCA_028829895.1 of Sinotaia quadrata. Lineage (NCBI taxonomy): Eukaryota > Metazoa > Mollusca > Gastropoda > Architaenioglossa > Viviparidae > Sinotaia > Sinotaia quadrata. The sequence goes on along the minus strand of CM054179.1, from coordinate 80,304,418 downwards.
TTTGACTCCAGTCATCTGCCACTGCTTTGGACGGTGACATCGATTTCAGTTATGCGACCGGGTTTATGCGCTAATCTGTCAGCAGAGCGCCACCGTTGCATGGGGGAATTAGACTTTGTGACATTTCAAGAAGCTGTGCAGAGAATTAGAAGGATGGGGGTCAACAGCTGAATCCTTAAGTACTGGCAACGACAGCGATCACCACGGGAGAAGTGTTGTTACTGCTGCTTCTGTTTAAAATCCACAACGCAAATCGTAGATAGGACTTGGTGGCTACAGTGTTGTGTAATAGTTACAATTGTTGATATATTTTTTTAATTTACAGAACCTTGCATTATTATGTTTTAAAATGTATTTATATATTCGATCCCAGCATCCTTGCTTCAAGGAAAAAGCATGTACTATGTCTGTCATAAAGTGTGATATTGTTAGCGACAAGTGATGACGTAAATTCTATTCTGGTGTCATTTGTATGTTCATATCACACAATGCGGCTTATTGTCATAAGCTGATTGTTTATGTTGTGGTGTGTTGCGTATTGTCATAAGCTGATTGTTTATGTTGTGGTGTGTTGCGTATTGTCATAAGCTGATTGTTTATGTTGTGGTGTGTTGCGTATTGTCATAAGCTGGTTGTTTATGTTGTGGTGTGTTGCGTACTGACATAAAGAAAGCTATTCACGTTATAATATAATCCTGAAATTTTCATGATAATTCAAATTCATTTTTGCGTTTAATTCCATTATGATTTGTAAAGCGCACATGCGTAATTTTGAATTATAACTGATTTTTCTTTTTATGAATTCCATTTTTGTATAACGTAATGTTTGGGAATTCATATGGCATGTAAATGTTAATTGTAACACACATGTGGATTATATTGTATCTTTCTTATAAACGTAATTATATTTGTAAAGACACAATAGTCAATGAATAAGCTATGCATTTTATTATATCGACCACATGCATTGGACTGCGAAACGTTAAAGCAATGGCTCATAGGAAACATTTAATTTCCAGAGCGGGTTTTTTTCTTGGTTCCTACCTTTGGCTTTTTCGTTCACCTTTGGCTGCTTGCCTGTGACAAGTACCGCCTTTTGCCTTGTACCTTGGTGGTACATCATCACAAGTACCTTACCAGTGTCGCCTGTAAAGTTTGATGGAGGAGTGACATATCTAAGTCTGGACAAAGTACTGTGACGAACTTTGTTGCTTACGATCGTGATCCTGAACCATAATTGAACTGTGGGGACACGTGGCCGTAACGACGTGCCTATGAACAGCTAAGTGCTGCGCGTCTAAGACTCTTGAACCAATATTATATATCAGCAGCTGTAGAGACCAACGCATAATAATAACTCATAGCTTATGAGACCTAATGTCGTCTATCCTTAATTAATTTGTTATTGTTATAAACGTTAAACCTATTAAATCTTTATTTTATCTTGTTAAGAACTTCTTGTTTGTAGTTTAATTTATGCATGAGTATAGACCAATTTTTATCCGGTTTGGATGGGGGCGAATGAGCTAAATGTGAAATTGAATGCATAATAATTATAAGAGTTTTAACGGTTTCCAAACCGAGCTTTGTATGCAAGTTTATCTGTTCGTGAATCTGTCTGTCTCTACAAGACGCATTTTCGTAATGAAATTGTTAAATTAGAATTCTATAAATTCCTGAGCAGGGTCTATAAATAAATGCTGGACACGTAACAAGTGTTTATTTTTATGTATCAGTCAAATGAGATATTATCGGCAAATATCTCACGTTTGTGTGAGTGTGAGAAAGAGTACATTACATTCATTTCACTCATTTTGCAAAGAGGTAATATTACTGTCGCCAGTCCAAGAATAATTATCTGATTCAAAGACCTTAATGTACCAAAAATACAAACTCAGGGAAGTGGTGGTGGTGGTGGCTGGGTAGGGTAGAGATGGGGAGAGAAGTGGGAGATGAAGAACAAAATGACAGAAATTATCAATTAAAGTTCCTTCTTTGTCAGCCTCTGATTGTGTTGATAGAAAGACTGAGAGAGAGAGAGAGAGAGAGAGAGAGAGAGAGAGAGAGAGAGAGAGAGAGAGAGAGAGAGAGAGAGAAGGGGAAGAGAGAGAGGGAAGGGGGGAGAGAAAGTGTGTGTATGATCTCACACTTTGTTTACACACACACCCTCCTGCTGTCATTACACGCACACACGCACACACTCACCGTATTAACACCAGAAATCGCGCCCACGCACCCAGCACACACAAATATACATGCGCACATACATATGCACGCAAGCACACACAAACACATACACACGCACTACTCTGTTGTATATGCTAAACAAGATACTGATATAAGTAGTGATGTTTACTTTGATGATTCTTTCATTTCATATGCATTTTACCTACTGCTCACTTTGCAAAATCCGGAGAGCGTCAAAGACTTTAAGAAGTCAGAAAATTAAAAATTAAATTTTATAAATAACCTTTCGACCATCAAACCAAATAATAAACATATGAACAATATAGCAAACAACACCCACCCAACCACGCCGCCTACGTCAGTAAAAATCCCCAGACCGACAGTGTATGACGTAAACACTGAGAGCTGCTTAGCGCAGCAAAAAGAAACAGAAGGAAGAAACGAAGGCGATAGGTGCAGTGTGTGGTGGGGATGGGTGGAGGTGTTAGGGATAAGTGGGTGCTTCGATGTGAGGTGCTCTTCTCTGAAAATATAATTTTCATCCAGACTTAGCCGGCGGAAGACATCTGCGAAAATCGGACGACATCGAACGACCGGATCACACCACTGATGAGGAAACAAGATGCGACGCGCGATGGGGTGGGGTGGGGGTGCGCGGGTCAAACAGTGCAATATGCAAACCCACTCGTACTTCTTGGAACTCTTGGCATTATGCTATCGCCGAACGACTTCGCTCTGACTTCCAAATAAATATTTTTATTACGCCTGCACTGTTTGTACGGTAACAGACGCATATCATTTTCAAAATATTATCCCTCCCCCCGCCCCCGACAGTTTTGTTTAATCCCATCATTCTCTGTGTTAGCTGTGCTCCGTCAAGTTGTACTTTAGTTTATATTCTGTCGCCTAATATTGCCGACAATCCAACGAATATAATTTACTACATTCATCCCATAATATTCCCTAAATACGGCAGTCAACGAATACAATTCAATACATTCATCCCATAATATTCCCTAAATACGGCAGTCAACGAATACAATTCAATACATTCATCCCATAATATTACCTAAATACGGCAGTCTACAGCTCAATACACTTATCCCGTAATATTACTTGTGACTGAACATATCATAATCATTTGTGGTTATGTTTGCATAACAAAATATCATAATCATGTGTGGTTATGTTTGCATAACAAAATATCATAATCATGTGTGGTTATGTTTGCATAACAAAATATCATAATCATGTGTGGTTATGTTTGCATAACAAAATATCATAATCATTTATGGTTATGTTTGCACAATCAAATATCATAATCATTTGTGGTTATGTTTGCATAACCAAATATCATAATCATTTGTTGTTATGTTTGCATAACCAAACATCATAATGATTTGTGGTTATGTTTGCCTAACTAAATATCATAATCATTTGTGGTTATGTCTGCATAACTAATTTGTGGTTATGTTTGCATAACTAAATATCATAATCATTTGTGGTTATGTTTGCATAACTAAATATCATAATCATTTGTGGTTATGTTTGCTTAACTAAATATTATAATCATTTGTGGTTATCCTTGCATAACTATATATTATGTCCATGTTATTCTTAACCGTAACCATATTTCGTACCTGCTAAACATTTCGCTAATGATATTAGGATTTATGATGACATGTACGTACGAGTGTTCTGTCAGAGAACACATGTCGACAAATTCTTAGCCCATGTGTATATTACTTAGATGAACACTTTATCTCGGACGCTCACTTCGACGAGTGCTGACCTGTGAAGCAACACCAGAATGGAACAAACCACAGGCCAGAGATTATGGTTCAATGGAACACGTGTGCTTGCATTACAGCACCACCAGGATCCTAAGATGACAACGTCAGACATCTTGAGTTAAGTGACTATAAAGCCAAAACTGTTTCTCTTATCTCAGAGTTCACTCTGAATTCTCGCATAAACACGTTTATAAGTTGACTCTTTTTTTGTTTCGTTTCGTGTTACATTTTAAAAAGGAACTTGATTACAGAAATTTGTAATCAAATGACGAAATACATTTCTTTATTTCTTTTACAATTCTGCAAATAGTGCATATTTTCAGCTAATGTCCATTATTACTCTAACGGCATGTTTTCACTAGTCTCCCGTTCTAAACGAATTTTTTTTAAATAAAAAAAAAGATAATACATATTACTCACATTACTGTCGGTGTGTTATTGCACATTCCCATCAACACTGTGACAGGCTTCGTGCGCCAGTGCGCATGGCAGAATCGAAAACTGCATTAAAGAAATTTATTGGTTTGGAGGAGGGAATAGCGGGGAACTTGTTCCGAATTCCGATGTTTCATGGAGTGTTCTAATAAGATAACAAACTTCGAAACTCTGTCTCAAATGGAGATGTATGTCTTACGTTCGGATTTTATGTCTTCCAGTTACTGCGATTAATTTTCCTGCACAATATCTGTCTATCTATCTATCTATCTATCTATCTATCTATCTATCTATCTATCTATCTATCTATCTATCTATCTATCTATCTATCTATCTATCTATCTATCTATCTATCTATCTATCTATCTATCTATCTATCTATCTATCTATCTATCTATCCCATCCATCCAAACCGCCCATCCATCCATCCAACCATTTACTTTTGTAAGTCATATTTGTCAGAAAAATCTAAAATTTATCAATTTTTTAGTAGTCTTTGAATCTTGAAATATTTTGTCTTTTTTCCTTTTTCCAAGCCATCTTTCTTGTTTGTTTTCCAACTAACTTTTATTGTAACATTGTACGATACCAATGTACTTATAACCACGACGATATTATTTAAGCCTATCTGTTTTGTTCATAATATGACATGATTACCTTGTGCTAATATTATGTAGTTATTTAAGCCTATCTGTTTTGTTCATAATATGACATGATTACCTTGTGCTAATATTATGTAGTTATTTTTTCTTTTTCCATGTGCGGACTTTGATTTTTTTGTATTCTATGTTGTATTGTATTCTTAGGATTATATTATTATTTTGCTACGTCTTGTTACTCAGTGCTACTGTATCAGTCTGATATCCAATGTAACCCTTATCGTGCTGCTAAAAAATCCAAGACATTTTGTTAATATACTTGTCTCAATTCTTCTATTCAACAGTAAATTAACCCACACACACTTCCGTTAAAATGTACATTTTTTGGAATTGAATACGCCAAATTTCTTCTTTGAAGTAAATCAATAAATAAATACAAATAAATGTATCGTCCTCCTGGCCTTTCAAGAAAAAATCTGCACTGCTTCATTGACCGCGAAGGGTTAAACTCGGGCCCAATGAAGTCCTGAAAGCTGACTTGAACACCTGCAAAAGGGTTAAACTCGGGCCTAATGAAGTCCTGAAGCTGACTTGAGTACATGAAAAAGGCTACACTCGGGCCCAATGAAGTCCTGAAACTGACTTGAATACCTGCAAAAGGGGTTAAACTCGGGCCCAATGAAGTCCTGAAGCTGACTTGAGTACATGAAAAGGGCTACACTCGGGCCCAATGAAGTCCTGAAACTGACTTGAATACTTGCAAAAGGGGGTTAAACTCGGGCCCAATGAAGTCCTGAAGCTGACTTGAATACCTGCAAAAGGAATCCTTCATGCAGTACCTAATGAGGTACCACCATGTCTCGAGAGTAAATGAAGCGAAACCTTTAAATCTCAACCTTTCAGTATTGATCGATTCTTTACTGCTTCTTCCTTGTCGTTAAGTGGCATTACCCCCCACCCCCTCGTTTGTAGCAAATATTTACTCTCCCCCAACCCCTCATTTATAGCCAGTCTTTACCCCTACCCACTCGTTTGTAGCTAGTCTTTACACACCCCTTATTTGTAGTCAGTCTTTACATCCCCCCCCCTCATTTGTAGTCATTCTTACCAGTGATGATAATAGTATGAACTTTCTTAATTAAATTGAATGCAGGAAGTGACCCAGGCTTGAAAGTATTTCAGTATTAAGTAACAGCACAACAAATTTAGTCATGCTAAAAACAGGAGAAATTAGAAAGGAAAAATTAACAGCACAACAAATTTAGTCATGCTAAAAATAGGAGAAATTAGAAAGGAAAAATTAACAGCACAACAAATTTAGTCATGATAAAAATAGAAGACGGTTAACTGATTAAAGGAATTAAATGACCGTTAAAACTCTTTTTCTTTTTTGCCAGTTATTTTTTGTAGTTATTGTTCGGGGGGGGGGGGGGGGAGGGAGGGTGAATTGAATTAGCAGCAAAGAGCGTGTCATCATTAGCTTCCGACGTTGATATATTTATAAGCGAACTACATGAATCCTGAGCTAAGTAGTGTAGAGATACGTGACTTTTGAGCTAAGTAGTGTAGAGATACGTGACTTTTGAGCTAAGTAGTGTAGAGATACGTGACTTTTGAGCTAAGTAGTGTAGAGATACGCGACTTTTGAGCTAAGTAGTGTAGAGATACGCGACTTTTGAGCTAAGTAGTGTAGAGATACTGACTTTTGAGCTAAGTAGTGTAGAGATACGTGACTTTTGAGCTAAGTAGTGTAGAGATATGTGAATCTTGAGCTAAGCAGTGTATAGATACGTGAATCCTGAACTAAGCAGTGTTGAGATACGCAAATCCTGAGCTAAGCAGTGTAGAGATACGTGAATTCTGAGCTAAGCAGTGTAGAGATGCACGAATCTTGAGCAAAACAGTGTATAGATACATGAATCATGAACCAAGCAGTGTATAAATACATGAATCATGAACTAAATTAGCTAAACAGTGTAGAGATATATGAACCCTGAGCCAAGCAGTGTAGAGATACATGAATCCTGAGCTACGCAATGTAGAGATACACGAATCCTGAGCTACGCCGTGTAGAGATACGTGAATACTGAGCTAAGCAGTGTAGAGCTACGTGAATCTTGGGAGACCTAGCTGAATCCTCAGCCTAGCAGTGCAGAACTACGTCAATCCTAAGTGAATCCGAAGCAGTATATACAGCTACGTGAATCTTGTGCTAAGCAATATAGAGCTACGTGAATCTTGTGCTAAGCAATATAGAGCTACGTGAATCTTGTGCTAAGCAATATAGAGCTAAGTGAATCCTCATCTAAGCAGCATAGAGTTATTGTGGAGCTAAGTAGTATAGACTACCTGACCTCTGAATTAAGTAATGAAGGGCTATGTGAATTGCTAGCTAAGAAATATAGAGCTAAGTGAATCCTCATCTAAGCAGCATAGTGTTATTGTGGAGCTAAGTAGCATAGAGCCATAGACTACCTGACCTCTGAATTAAAAGTTGACAATATTTCGAAAATATGTAAAAAATAAATTATATGCTCTGAAAATGATGTGTAGTGCACATCATGATTAAAATAATAAATGTTAATGTATAGAGGAGAAGACAGCAAACAGTTTCTACAAGATAAAGCAAATTTTGTACAAGACAGCAAACACTTTGAACAAGACAACCCACAGTTTGTACAAGACAATACACAGTTTGTACAAGAATGCACACAATTTGTACAAGACAAAGTAAATTTTGTACAAGACAGCAAACAGTTTGAACAAGACAACGCACAGTTTGTACAAGACAGTTAACAATTTGTACAAGGCAAAGCAAAATTTGTACAAGACGCCAAAAAGTTTAAACAATTTGTACAAGACATCGCAAAATTTGTTTAAAACAATTTGTACAAGACAACATGCTATTTGTACAAGAGAGCAAACAATTTGTACAAGACGATGTAAATTTTGTACAAGACAGCAAACAATATGTACAAGACAAAGCAAAAAAATTGTACAAGACAGCACACAGTTTGAACAATGCAGCACACAGTTTGTACACGACAGTAAACTATTGATGCAAGACGATACACAGTGTAAACGAAACAACACACAATGTATACATGACAGCAAACAGTTTGAACAAGATGCAGTTGATACAAGACGATACACAGTTTGTAAGATACACAGCTTTTACAAGACAACACACAATTTGCACAAGACATCAAACAATTTGAACTAGACAACACAAACTTTGTACAAGAGAAATATTTTGTACAACACACAGTTTATAGAAGACATCAAACAATTTGAACAAGATAACTCACATTTTGTAAACAAGACATCGCACAATTTGTAGTAGTCTGTATACTTGGAAGGATGTTAACATATTTAATTTTATTTTAGCAATATTTTTAAAATGTGTACACATTTCTACAAAAATACACTAAATCATCAGTTCTGATCTGTATTTTGTATATTTGCATAATGATTAGATAAATGTATTCCTGTTGTTTAATTCCAAAGAGAAATATTTTTGTTTAATTTTGAGATCTTAGAATATGAATTAAAATGACAATAGATTTATTCCTGCGTTTATTTTAAACGAAAGACTCTTTAAATATATCTTAGAAAAAATATAATAATTTTATTATTGAAACAGATGATATTTGTGTTTCAGTAAATCGACATTACTAAAGTACATTAAAGAACATCTATTTCAGTAAATGAACATGATAAAAAGTTAGATGAAAGAAGATAGTAGTCTGCTGGATTGGTCGATGCAGACGTGTGTGGAAGAAGCTGACTGGCTGTAAATTGAGAGAGTACTTTTAGTTTTACTAACTAATCCTTCATTTGTTCTTCGACATAAGAACATAAGACATATAAATTATTTACAAAACTTTCTTTAAAAAAAAAATGTTTCTAAGTGGCTCAAGAATTTTTTTCATAAATAAATACGGCAACGAACTCCACTCTACAGATAACGCACAAGTCTTATTCAGAAGTACAGAGACATTAGATATATTTTAAATTCATGAAACAAACATTATTCCAGAAAAAAAGCCGATCCGATTTTCCCCAATACCTGGATAAACGCACTGCTATCGTGTTACTATGGTGACTATCGCTGCCTACACGAGGATGTAAAGAACAGTTCAGGAAACTGAAAACTTCGGTTCTTCAAGCAAGGAAAAAATTCAGATTAATTCAGTCAAGTAATGAACATTTTATTTAAAGCGCTAATAACAAACAGAAGTGCTAAAGATAGTCAAGAAATGAAAGTGATTTTTTTTTTTTTTGGGGGGGGGAGGGAGAGGTTCTAAAAGTAACTGCAAGAAAGGTATTTCTTTCAGTCTTCAATAAAAACTAAATCTATTAACAACACCACAATACGTGCAATTATTTATATTTAAAATGACCTCACTCCGTCCTTTTTTATTTAATCTTTCTCTTTTGTAATGATTTTAATTTTTGAAAGCTTGTTTTTGTTTCGATTATATTTTAATTATCTTAATTAGGAAATGTATACTGCTATGTGCAATAGATGTCTGCTTCTTAAAGAGCATAATATAGGAGGATAGTTATAAAAGGGAAATTTAAAATTAAATATGAAGGTATTTTGTTCAGAGAAGAAAACAAATCCCCTTTTCTCAACCTCCACAAAACACACGTGTAATATGTTTCTACTTTCATGCTTGATGCTAAGACAAAGAGTAATGTGTTTCTAAAAGCGTACTTGATGCTACGTCAATGTTGTAACTTGTTTCTGCCCTTCTGCCCTCTTTCTTGATGCTAAGACAAAGTTGTAACACGTGTCTATCCTTGTACATTATAATATGACAAAATTGTCAAATACATCTATTTGTACATAACACTAAGACAAAGCTGTGTTTTTAACTTCGTACTTGATGCTACGTCAAAACTGTAACATGTTTCTACCCTCGTACTTGAAGGTAAGACAACGTTGTAACATGTTTCTACTCTCGTACTTGGTGCTAATCCTGTGGTATATGACAAGTCCTACGGGATGTGACACAGTCCTGTGGGATATGACTCAATCGTGTGGGATATGACACAATCCTGGTGGGTATGAAGCAGTTTGCAGATTAAAATGCATCGTTTTCCAGCACATGGGGATATCTGTTTGTATATATGACACACTTTATTTTTTGCTACTTGTGACGAGTCTGACAAATTCTGTGTCATGGCCTTGTGACCCAATTGCTCGTTTTCAAAAATTAAAATTTTGAAGGGACCTTTGTTGAAATTCACCCGTGATACATCAGTATCGAGAAGCTTCTAGCAAGGTCAGATTGTTGCATAACTTTAGGCCATTGTCCAGCACCTTCGAGATCAACAACATACCACGTGAGCAGTCACGTGATGCGTTCAATGCAGTTTTATAAAATATGATCATACACGCGAAATCCGTACTCGCATCCCAGAATCGGTCGACGCAACAAATCAGCTAAATTAGCTCCGTCCGCCGCATACCGAGTCGTCTGTGAGAGTCGAAGAAAGAACCCACTAAAGCAGTAAATCTACTTTTAAGAGCCGGGTTTCTTATGTTATTCCTCTCTACCTTCGTACTTCTTGAGTCATACGCCAACTCGGGTATCTTCATGACCCATACATGAACTACGTAGAAGTACATCATGTTAACTACGGTTAACGATCGTCGCAAGTACATTAGCGATGCAGTAATTGAGTGGACGATTGACTGTTATGCTATGAGCGGTACTGACGATGAGCCAAAGTGACGTGGACCAGTTCTAACCAGAGTGAACCCCACGTGGCATCGAGAGTGTAGTTAAGTATATCTACTTCTTCCAGGATCAAGTGAATATGTGGCAGAATAATTCTCCTTAAAACCATTAACACTAACGATAGAGTGGAAAATTACGATTATTTCGAATCTAGACTTCGTGCTCGTGATTAATTGTTGCTGTTAATTGTTAAACTTATTAAATCTTATCTTAAATTGTTAATCCTCTTTGTAGTACATTTTTATGCATGATAGACCTATAGATTTCTTGGTTTTGGATGGGGGCGAATGAACTGAATGACACAACGTATGCATATTAATTTAGAGGAATTTAACGACTCCAAAGCCAGCTTTGTACGCAAATTGTCAGTTTGTAAATTTGTTGTCTGCACTACAAGACACATTTTTTAAAGTTAGTCAAATGATAATTTGGGCAGCCAGTCTTTTTAGGATAGAGAGAAGGAATTAATCTAATCTATCATATTTAAAGTCCTTAAATCCTAGGCAGGGTCTATAAATAAATACTGGAAACGTAACACTACTGACCACGATCCCAAACCCACACCCACCACTCCATTACTGACTGAAATGATCTCCTTCGAAAACTTTGACCAGATCAGTAATGCTGTGCTTTTAAATAGTGCTAGACTCCCTTTGCCCAGTGAGGCAGATAACAGTGCTGGACTTTCTCTCTTTATCAGGAGAGGCAGATAACAGTGCTGGACTTTCTCTCTTTACCAGGAGAGGCAGATAACAGTGCTGGACTTTCTCGCGTTAGCAGGAGAGGCAGATAACTGTACTGGCTTTCTTTAGCAAGAGAAGCAGATAAAAATAGTAATCATTCTCACTTTTCCAAGACCGCGTTAACTCTTCTGCCGCAATGTAACCGGGTGTTTTGTTTTGTTTTGTTTTTCTAATTCCAAATTTGACATAACTAGGCACTCTCATCCTTGACCTTCAGCATACGAGTGGGATTGGTATCTAGTACATTCGCAGCGGGTGCCTTTCTGGAACATTCTAGTCTGAAGCTCACCAAAATTTGATAAAATGTAAATGGACAAATGGTGTGGTGTCAGGGGATAAGAAGACATGTTTTGCTTGTATGATATGGCCTATGGTGTAGAGCTGTGTGCCTATATTAGTATGTGTACGTTTTCTGTAGTGTACATCTGTGTGCCAATATTAGTATGTGTACGTTTTCTGTAGTGTACATCTGTGTGCCAATATTAGTATGTGTACGTTTTCTGTAGTGTACATCTGTGTGCCAATATTAGTATGTGTACGTTTTCTGTAGTGTACATCTGTGTGCCAATATTAGTATGTGTACGTTTTCTGTAGTGTACATCTGTGTGCCAATATTAGTATGTGTACGTTTTCTGTAGTATACAGCTGTGTGCCTATCTTAGTATGTGTACATTTTCTGTAGTGTACATCTGTGTGCCTATATTAGTGTGTGCACAATGTGGTCTGTAGTGTAATGGAGAGAGCTCACTTATATGGAGGCCATTTTGAATTTATAGCTATTTGTCTCTGAGAGGTAATATTCAGAATGTGGCTACATCCCTAATACCAGATTTTACTTTTTACAAGATGCACAATTCTAGTGCATATATATTATGTTTGAAAGTACATAGAGGTCAAAGGGCAATGACCACATATACGAATCCACGTTGTTGCTATTATTTTCTTTATTTTCCTGGTTTTCAGATTTCCGGAGTGTACACACTTGTTGCCGTCTGTTCTACGGAACGAGTGGAGGTGCAGTAGTTGGGGAAGGGAGGGGGAGGGACTGAGCTTTGGAATGCCGACAACTTTCTGTAGTGCCACCAAGGGAGCTGTCCTCAAAAGACGGTCAGGCAAATCAAAAGTGACAGACAGCACTGTAGGGTGATATATCATCTAAGTAAAATGTCTAAAATTGTAGAGTGTCCACTTAAGCTCCACAGGATGCAAGTGCCTGCTAAAAATGAACACGTGAACAGTTCGTGTTACACCATTTTTTTGTTGTTGTACAAATGGAAGATTTATCTGCAACTTAGGTTTCCACTTGATTCGATTGTTTATCTCGTCAACATTTTATCTGAACTTAGGAGAGAAGCGATAGTGCAAGGTCATCTTTTGTTGCTGATGTATTGTTCGGCTTAACTTTGTACAACTCTTAATTATTTAAACCGAACGATTGTACTAGAAACAAAGTGTGAATATTACACTAAAAGATTTAATTGTTACTTAGAATGGTTTAGGTAACAGTTGGCTGGACAAAGATATAACCGCCAGCAACTGACTAAAAAGTGAAAATGCCCGCACTTCACCCTGTTCAACAGAGCACACGTTGATGAGGGTCAATACATTTATACTCTCTAAATATAACTTGTAGTTTTATTTCACCTGGAGATGATGATTCTGCTGTATATTATCTCCCCTGCGAAAATATTTTTTGTAATCCCACCTTTGTCAAATAGAGGATGTCTTCTTGCTAACTGAGGAAGGTGACTGACAGTTAGTCTAGGATGAGCGATTGACAGAGAGGTCTAGGATGAGCGATTGACAGAGAGGTCTAGAATGAGCGATTGGCAGAGAGGTCTAGAATGAGCGATTGACAGAGAGGTCTAGAATGAGCGATTGACAGAGAGGTCTAGAATGAGCGATTGACAGAGAGGTCTAGGATGAGCGATTGACAGCTAAGTCTAAAACGAGTCATTAACAGCTAGGTCTAGAATGAGCGATTGATAGCTAGGATGCGGTGGACTGGAAACTAAAATAACAATACAGATCTGGAATGTAACAGATAGACTTCCAGCAGAACTGAGCAAAGCAGGAGCCAGACTGTGTGTATGCTTGTGTAAGAGTGTTTCAGAAGAAAGTTCTGCTCAAAAACTGCTGTAATACATTTTACAATCTTACATTAAGTGATATAAACTTGTAATACTGTATTCACTTTCCCTGCTTGTACAATGAGTAAACGCTGTGGCTCACGCAAGACAGTGGCTAACGTAATAAAAAATGTAGCACAAGATACATGTGGATGTTATAGTTTAAAACAACAGTACACACTACTGGTACACTTGACATTTTCAGGGTAAATAATTTACATTTACAAACCAGAAAACAACAGTTATCACCCCTACTAATGAGAATTGCAATAATTTAACTGAGTACCTATACTGCACACATATAACAATAGAATGTCGGTTAAGAGTAAATAAATCCATGCAAGGAAAACGCTAGAAAATGGTCTCCAATAATATCTAAACAAAAAGCCACAGCAGTGGAACAAGAAACACAAATTTATAAAGATCGTGCATTAATATAATGCATAAGAAAGTAGTAAGAATTATTAATAATTATTACGTAAATCTTTAACAAGGGAAATAATCTCTCACGCGTAGGAATAGTTTGAAAACTGCAACGATGGGAAAATGTAAAGTATTTCATCTTGCCTCCTGGATATGATAAAGTTTCTGCTCAGGTATATAACAGTGGAAACTTGCAACCGTCGTCTATGAAATGATCGACTGACTATATGTGCACTTTCATATGGAATTATTAGAACCTTGTCTTCGCTTCTGGGTTTCCTTAGTCTGATTTCATTTGGTCACTAGCATAAAGCAATTAAATAGTGCACACGCGTCCACAATGGTCAGCTGGCCATGTTTACGTGTGCATGTCCAGAAATTATAAGAATGGTTAAGGCCCTATTCTGGGTATCCCAATAGTATAAATTAACTATACGTTTAGTGATTTGCACTTTTGCATGTCTATTTGTTGACTACACAGCAGTGAGAAGTCAGCGGGAAGGTACTAAAATTCTCGTGCTTATTTTCTAAAAAACAACAACTTTCCTTAAATTTTTGGTTGTAAGTGTTGATTTATATCATAGCTTTCAGAATGTGAACATGCACAGTTGACTAATATTTCAATACACGCACCTTACTTCATGCTACTGACCAAATTACATAATGAAACTAGACACTAGGAGAACCTCACACACACACACACACACATGCATGCAAGTCACAAAAGGTGATGTGTCTGGTCACTAACCAGACAGATTGATAAACCAGTTTAGATAGATAGATAGATAGGGAGAGAGAGAGAGAGAGAGAGAGAGAGAGAGAGAGAGAGAGAGAGAGAGAGAGAGAGAGAGAGAGAGAGAGAGAGAGAGAGAGAGAGAGAGAGAGAGAGAGAGAGAGATGGATTGAGGGAGGGAGGGAGGGATAGATAGATAGATAGATAGATAGATAGATAGATAGATAGATAGATAGATAGATAGATAGATAGATAGATAGATAGATAGATAGGTAGATAGATAGATAGATAGTGAAGCAAAGAAATGAAGAGAGAGCTATGTGAGTGTTAAAGAATTATATGTGTATACATGCTATCACAAGTAGCTTCCGCTGATAAAGAATAGTAACAGTTATAAAGTAATAAAATGCATATAATTGTTTTTATTATAATTAAGTGTTAAAATACTTGAGATCTTTGGACGTATAATTCAGTAGACGTTTTCCAATTGTATCCCTAAATTAAACTTTTTAAAATGTTTCTTTTTAAAGTATTTCTTTGATTTACTCTTGATCACAGAATTGTTGTCCAGTTCCGTCAGAAATCGCGTGCAGCAGGTAACTTTACATTGCATGTTCTTTACTGAAAATCTTATAAATGTTGTCTCTCAAGTTTGTCCCCATCTTCTTACCCACCCAAAGCCCAGCGTAAAACAGATCAAGTTTCATTGGTGGTGGATGTATGCAAACGATTATGCAAACGTTTTCACCTCCGAGGCTTGTAAAAACATTTCGTCATTTTGATGTTTTCAGGTGTGGATTTGTCCTTGGAGGGACTTGCCGCTCCGTATTGCATTCTGAGAAGCTCCGGGGGTGGGGGGAGCGGATAGGAAGGAGGGAAAAGGATGGTGATGAAAATCCGGTTCGTTTATAGAGTTATTACCACCTGTTTCCTTAGCGGTAATTTAATTTTTAACCCACCTACCTCAATTTAGACAGTTGCAAAATTACAGGTAGTAGAGTACTACACCAACGAGTTTCAGCCTCAGACAGCCTTTGTACTCGAGTTGCAGATGTCTAAGACGCGGTAAGTAAACTTTGGTTCCAGTACATTTTGCCTTCACGCCATCGGCACCCGTTTCGGCGTAGTGAGGGCGTGGAAAAAAACAAATGGACTCGAACAAAATGATATCGAGTGGTCACAGCAAGAGAAACTGCAAAACAACTTATGTCAGGAATTACAACCACACCCCAAACCAGTGGACTTCCTCTAGCTGACCTCTTTGGTGGCTGTGCAAAATGTAGCAACAAAACTACTGCCCGCAACGCAGAGAGAAGTTGCGCAACAATCCAACCGCCAAAACCGGCGCCGCTGATCGACAACTACTTAAAATCAAAATACAGCTTGAAAGTTTTATTGTGCAGACGTGAAATGTTATAGCCTGCACCTCCCACCAATAGTGGGCCTTGAGCAGATGGGATTTGGGTGTGGTGCAAATACTGAACGTTTCGTTTGTTTCATGAATGATGAGTTCTGTTTAACATATTTTTTCTGTGTGCATTTTAATTATTGAAGTGTCTTTAAGTGCAGTATTTTCGTGTGAGACTAAAATCATAAAGATAGTTAGCTATTTGTAAATAGATAGATAGATAGATAGATAGATAGAATGGGCAGAGACAACTTTTACAAAGTCTCTCACAAGTACGGACTGTAGAGTCAGGTTTTTCATGGGACATACGTCACAAAAGTTGATAAGTATGTAGATAGATAGATAGATAGATAGTTTTACGTATATAGATGGATGTGTGGATGGCTGGATGGGTTGATAAGTACTGCAGTAACATAAATTAACATATTTATTCATTCTGGACAATTAATGTCACAGAAAATATTTGTTTATCTTGAAAGATGAAAAGCCCATTTTAAACATTAATGTATAATATTTCTTTTTATGTATAACAGAATTAGACAACCATACATACCAAAAGCAATGCCGTATACCTAGCTTTTAATTTAATGTTCTTGTTTATTATTATTCTTTTTAAAATGTATATTACCATTAATTACGATTGGTCTGTTGACCCGGCTACTGCCTTCATTTTTACAAAAGAAATGTGTGTGTGTGTGTGTGTGTGTGTGTGTGTGTGTGTGTGTGTGTGTGTGTGTGTGTGTGTGTGTGTGTGTGTGTGTCCGTACTTGTGGGTATAAACTTGTAAAAGTTGTCTCTCTCTTCTTCCTTTCTCCAAGTTCCTTAATCTTCTTTTTCTCTTACATACAAATTGTCTCCCCTCTCTGTGAGCCAATATCGTATACTGAAAGTTTAAAGGATATCTTTTTTATTGACGTAGTTTGCGTGTATGTATATGAGTGTGTGTGTGTGTGTGTGTGTGTGTTGTGTGTTGTGTTTGTGTGTGTGTGTTGTGTATGTGAGTGTGTTTGTGTGTACGCGCGCATATTTACCTGCCAATGAACTTACTAATGATTACAGGTGTATGCAGCTTTATTCAGTGCATATCCATTGAAAGACGAAAACAGCAATTACTAATAAAACAAAATAATGGAACTACTATGAAACGGGGAGGAAGAGAGAAGACTACAAGGAAAGCGAGGTGTAAACAGTTTCACGTTGTTTAGGTGTCCGTGTCTTTCATCAAAGCGCGTGTGTATAAGTGTGAATAAATTTCCATCCTCATAACGACGTTCTTTGACTACATGCACAGCTCCACTCTCGTTTAGGACATTCTTTGACTACACAACTCCACTCTCGTTTAGGACATTCTTTGACTACATAACTCCACTCTCGTTTATGACATTCTTTGACTACATAACTCCACTCTCGTTTATGACATTCTTTGACTACATAACTCCACTCTCGTTTAGGACATTCTTTGACTACACAACTCCACTCTCGCAAAAGACCATCTTTGACTAAGCAGCTCCACTCTCGTTTAGAATGTTCTTCAACGACACAATGAAGCATGTCATTCAGCGAGACAAGAAAAGGATTTGGGGCCAAGGCAAGGAACATATCACTAAAGGAGACAAGTAAAGAATTTTTGGCCAAAGCAAGGAGCATGTCACCAAGACACAAGATTTAGGGCCAAGGGCATGTCACCGAGCGAGACATGAAATATATTGTATAGACATGTCACTTATGGAAGAATATAGTTAATGTCTAGACAAAAGTATATTTTTGGGAAAAGACTATAGACAACTCACTTATGGAAGAATATAGTAAATGTCTTCAATGGAGTAACAATCTGTCTGTTAGAGCGTGTCATGGAATTATTAAAGGATTGCCTGGAAATCTGATGAGAATCGCAGAGTATTTAGCGAATGAACCCATCTCTCCCGGCACAGCGCCTCTGACCAGGAAACCATTCTGTCAGTCAGCTTAGATCTACGTATGTAGCCTCTTTGGAGGTCACGTCACATGGCGCACGTGCAGCTAAGCTCTGACCTACTTCCCGGTCGATATCCCTGTTTCCTGACCGAATATTCAACCAATCGAAGCCAAGAAAGATTCGCAGTTAAGCCAATCGCTTTTCATTTCGAGTTGTAAGCCGTATTTTAGCAGCATCGCCACCAAGGCAGGCTGTCAGTAAGAGAGGGGGTATTAAATATAAATAACGGGACCTCTTATCTATCTATCTATCTATCTATCTATCTATCTATCTATCTATCTATCTATCTATCTATCTATCTATCTATCTATCTATCTATCTATCTATCTATCTATCTATCTATCTATCTATCTATCCAAAATTCCATCCATCCATCCATCCATCTATCTATCTGTCTATCTATCTATCTATCTATCTATCTATCTATCTATCTATCTATCTATCTATCTATCTATCTATCTATCTATCTATCTATCTATCTATCTATCTATATCTTTGTTTCTGTTTATTTGTCTGTCTTTGTGTATGTTTGTTCTAGTAACAACAATTGGCAAAACCCATCATACTATCATTATAGAATGATTAGCTATGTAATCGCATTGTATCTTAACAGAATTTTGCGTATTCATAATACAAACCCTGAAACCTCGTAATGTATTATTATTAGTAGTAAATGTTAAAAAATAAAATCATTAGCAGTTGCAAGAAAACACCCTCTGCAGCTGCATTGTGTATTTACTCTCTCAAAAGAAAAAAAAATAGAAAGAAAGAAAAAACATGGAAAACCAATAAATTTGTGTTGAAACTGTTGGAAACTCCAGATATATGAACTGAAAACGTGATTTTGCATTTAGCAGTGCTTTCCCTTTGAAATTCAACGTCATAAAAGGTAGCACGGTGTTTTGCGAAATAATACGGATCTGGCTTTATACACATCTTACTTTTTGTTAGTGTTTTATTGTAGTTATATGCTTTTGTTTACATTTTCTCCCTCTCTTAAGAAAACCAGGTAATGTTTAGTTTCATTTTATGTTTAAAACTACTTTGTTGCATGCTGTTAAGTTTTTTTTATTTAATTCATATTTTATGCTCTTTCTTGTTTCGGTATAGTTTTTGTGTTTTGCACTTAATTTAGTTGTTCGTTTTATGTATATTTCGCTGTCTGTTTCATTTTATTTATTTATTTGGTGATGTGGGTCTGTAATTATTTTATTTAGAGGTGTTTGTAATTATTTTATTTGGTGGTGTTGGGTCTGTAATTATTTCATTTGTTGGTGTAGATCTGTGATTATTTTATTTGGTAGTGTTTGTAATTATTTCATTTGGTGGTGTGGGTCTGTGATTATTCTATTTGGTGGTGTGGGTCTGTAATTATTTCATTTGGTGGTGTGGGTCTGTAATTATTTCATTTGGTGGTGTGGGTCTGTGATTATTTTATTTGGTGGTGTTTGTAATTATTTCATTTGGTGGTGTGGGTCTGTAATTATTTCATTTGGTAGTGTGAGTCAGTGATTATTTTATTTCATTAGTAGTTGTTTCAAGATGCACTACATTTAATTTCTTTATAATATAAGTGTTTTATTTATAAATTTATATTTCTTTCTTGTTATGTAAATGCTTTTTAAATAGTTTTACATTGTTTTGTCTTGTTGATCTGTTTTGCTTTGGTTTTATTTTATAAATTGCTGATGTTTGATTTGTCTAGCATCTGTAGGCATTTTGTTTCTATGTTGTTGGATTTTTCACGTTTCATTTCGTTTTCTCTTTATGTAGGCTTTTGAGTATTTTTGTTCGTCGGCATGCACGCGCACATGTGTATGTGTGTCACTTCATTGAAACCATGTTGCTTATTATGGGATATGATTGCAGTTGACCGCACGATAACGATTCTAAAAAGGGAAATAGAATGCGCTAAGCTATCCATTAAAATTACTTTTGTATTTCGCTTCCAGAAAGTCAAAGAAACGTGGGTGTAGAAATTCTACCGCTAACTTGGTGTGTCGCAGAGATTGTTCAGTACAGAAACTTATTCGTCTGTGACTTTTTAAGGAATGAGATAGTAAGAGAGTTGTCGCGCTAAATGGTTTGCTGAAAATGGACAATTAATTGAATCGCTCTCTAAGCACATTAGTCAGCGTGAAAACTAATCGTGCGTGACAATTAAACGGACATTGTAAACACACTAGTTAATGTGACAATTAACTGTACATTGTGATAACATTAGTTAATGTCAAAAAATACAGTACATTGTAAACACCCTAGTTAATGTGACAATTAACTGTACATTGTAAACACCCTAGTTAATGTGACAAGTAACTGTACATTGTAAACACACTAGTTAATGTGACAATCAACAGTATATTGTAATAACATTAGTTAATGTAAAAAAATACAGTACATTGTAAACACACTAGTTAATGTGACAATTAACAGTACATTGTAAGCACGCTAATGTGACAAAATACAGTACATTGTAAACATATTTGTTAATGTGACTATTAACAGTATATTGTAAACTCACTAGTTAATGTGATTATTAAGAGTACATTGTAAACACACTAGTTAATGTGAGAATTAATAGCACAACATTGTAAGCACACTAGATAGCATGACAATTTAATTGTACATTGCAAACACACTAGTTAGCATGACAATTAACCTTACAGTGTAAACAAACTAGTTTGAATGACAATTAACCCGTACAATGCAAACACACTAGTTAGCGTGACAATTAACCATACCATTGTAAATACACAAGTTAGTGTGGAAATTTAGACGCAGCAACAAAACTACTTCTCAGCTAAGATCAGCAAGCTATCTTGTAATCTTTTCGTGTAAGTTTAAACGTGAATTACTGTTTGAAGTTTCGGAATGGTGATAGTTTACAGTACACTGTAAATGATAAACTGCGAATACCCTTCGTTTATCTAAATTTAACAGTGACACATTTCAACTTGTATTAAGATAATATAGTTGGAATACGACCAACTCAATAGCGTGCAACTAAGCCAAGCCAGGAAAGTTTTGTATTTCAAATCTGTATTGATTTAGCATTATAACAAGGCTGTCGTCATTGCAAAAGAAGCCAGTTATAGTAGTGAGTTATCTTTTCTTGTGGAACGCCATTACTGTTGACATTAAGTCCACACACACACACACACACACACACACACACACACACACACACACACACACACACACACACGCCACGCCACGCCACGCCACGCCACGCCAACAACGCACACACGAGCGCATGCTCAAATTTTCATACGTATAAATACATATTTTGTACTTTTCCAAGTAATTTTACGTACGTGTTTCAGGAGAACTGATTTTATTACTCTATACTAGCTTCGATTTGTGCCTGGGGGATTTGTTCGTTTTGTTTATTTATTACCTTGGTAACATTTGTATAAAATAGAATGTGATTACTCTTAAGTGTGTGTAGTGGAGTTATGTTATAAAAAACGATATAGCGACGAACAGACCAAAATAAAAATGATTATGTTCGGATTATAATAATAATTAAAATAAAAATAATTTAGGATTGCCAAAATTAAAATTATGATGACCATTATGCAATTGATTATGTTGATAATGTTCTTGATCTTTCATGGTTTTGTTATTCAATTGGTGTCCTTGTTATTCTTACTCACATATGAATCTGTTCTTGTCAGGAATTTTCTCCTTTGTCAATTACGTGAGTGCGTGCCTCGTTTTCAATATTGTTTTTACACTACTTTGTCAAACAGCTATCTGTCAGGACACGATGAGACAATCGCGGTGTGGTAGTCAATCCAGTCCATATTTATCTGTATTTTTAATATAGGTATTAAATGCTTTATCGTTAGCTTTGAGAAAGTTAATCCAGTCCATATGTGTCTGTATTTTTAATATAGGTATTAAATGCTTTATCGTTAGCTTTGAGAAAGTTAATCCAGTCCATATGTGTCTGTATTTTTTAATATAGGTATTAAATGCTTTATCGTTAGCTTTTGGAAAAATTAATCCAGTCCATATTTGTCGATATTTTTAATAAAGTATTAAATACTTTATCGTTAGCTTTTGGAAAGTTAATCCATTCTGTATTTATCTGCATTAGCTTCTTGTTTGTTTATCTTTATTTCGTCTTTCTTGTTTTTCATTTTTATTTTTCACTAAAAGCAGATCAACTGAGTAGCTTCACTAATACGGGATCTGTGCTGTTTACAGCAACACCTACTACTGTGAAAGCGTGTATTGTTTTAAAAATACAAAAATAAATCGCATGAGTTACAAGCACTAGGAAAGTATCAGCGATTTTAACACACTTTTAAAAAATGGCAGCTTGTTCAAAAGCAACCGATAACTAAATAAATACATTTATAATTCTAGGTATTAATGCCGTGAATCTAGGTATTAATGCCGTGATTCTAGGTAATATTGCAATTATTATAATGATTCATAATATAAACGCAGTAAATCTAAGTATTAATGCAGTGAGTATAGATAGTGATGCAGTGATTCTAGGTCAGGGGTGATTTTGCAAAAAGAATAAAAAAAAATAAATAATTTGTTTATCTCGGCATCATGACGTGCCACGCACAATCGTCTCGCGTGCCATGGGTTCGCCACCCCTGTTCTAGGTATTAATACAGTGATTCTGTCTATTATTGCAATGATTCTACTTATTAATGCAGTGATTCTATCTATTATTGCAATGATTCTATTTATTAATGCAGTGATTCTATTATTGCAATGATTCTACTTATTAATGCAGTGATTCTATCTATTATTGCAATGATTCTACTTATTAATGCAGTGATTCTATCTATTATTGCAATGGTTTTACTTATTAATGCAGTGATTCTGTCTATTATTGCAATGATTCTACTTATTAATGCAGTGATTCTAGGTATTAATGCAATGATTCCATTTATTAATGCAATGATTCTAGTTATTAATGGAGTGATTCTTGTTATTAATGCAATGATTCTATTTATTAATGCAATGATTCTAGTTATTAATGGAGTGATTCTTGTTATTAATGCAATGATTCTATTTATTAATGCAATGATTCTAGTTATTAATGGAGTGATTCTTGTTATTAATGCAATGATTCTATTTATTAATGCAAGGATTCTAGTTATTAATGGAGTGATTCTTGTTATTAATGCAATGATTCTATTTATTAATGCAAGGATTCTAGTTATTAATGGAGTGATTCTTGTTATTAATGCAATGATTCTATTTATTAATGCAATGATTCTATTTATTAATGCAAGGATTCTATATATTAATGCAAGGATTCTATTTATTAATGCAAGGATTCCATTTATTAATGCAAGGATTCTATATATTAATGCAAGGATTCTATTTATTAATGCAATGATTCTATTTATTAATGCAAGGATTCTATTTATTAATGCAAGGATTCTATTTATTAATGCAAGGATTCTATTTATGAATGCAAGGATTCTATTTATTAATGCAAGGATTCTATTTATTAATGCAAGGATTCTATTTATTAATGCAAGGATTCTATATATTAATGCAAGGATTCTAGGCTTTCATGCAATGTTTAGTTTGAGTAAAATTGTCAATGATGCTGACGTGTCTGGGAGCCTACTCTATAAAGGAACTAGTAATACTCGGTATGTGTGCACATGCACTTGTGTATGTGTGTGTACCTGTGCTAGTGCGTGTGTGTGTGTTATGTCTGTGTGTGTCTGTGTGTATGTCGGCTTGTGTCTGTGTGTATGTCTGTGTGTGTGTCTTTGGGTTTGTCTGTGTGTGTATCTGTGTGTGTGTATGTCTTTGGGTTTGTCTGTGTGTGTCTCTGTGTGTGTCTCTGTGTGTCTCTGTGTGTGTCTGTGTGTGTGTGTGTGTGTGTGTATTTCGCGCCGAGAGAAGGACCCAGGATATTCGGAATGAAAGTGAACACTCAAAACTCAAAAGATTGAAATATTAAATGTAACGTAGACAGAGAAAAGGTCACTTGAGACAAGCAGAGAAACCGACTCAGCATGCAAAACATTTATGATTACTCTAATGCCTTTCCTGTTTACCACCTTTGTCGTAGGCGCCAACAGGGATGTAATGTTGTTGTTGCCCTTGGAAACTTAATATTTTTGAAGCCGTTGGGAAAGAAAGGCTGTTTCCTCTGAGGAGACGCATCCTTTCATGTGGTCACAGCCTGACTGCGCAATAAAAGCTCCTGTCAAGTGAAATATTGCAGTTTCCATTTCAACGTCTAATAATTCATAACTGATCAGTAAAATATGACAAGCAGGATACAAGTTACGTGTTATTAATTAATAAATAAAAATCATTTTGAATAAAGGGTGCCCAGATGTATCACACAAAATGGAGGCTCTATCCGGTGATGAGCTCAAATTTGTTCAAAATTGTTACATTATTTGCTATAGTGTTGAAATTAGTAACTGTGGAAAACGATTGTTGAATATTTTGTTGACCTTGGGAATCTAAACCTGGAATCCTAGACTAAGAACAGATCTAGAATAGATACAGTTGGCTAGTGGAATAGACATTTCTAGAAAGCAATCTTATTTTATTTATAATCCTATCTAGAACTTGTTTTGATTTGACTATCCTTATTTTCGCTTTTGAAAGTTTTATTAACACCGTATTTTTTGTTTGTGATTTTGAATGATTTTATTTTGCATGGTTACATATATTTCCATATTTTCTGTTATTGATGTGTAGAAATTATATTGCTTATACTGAATGATTGCACATTTTAAGTAAGTAGGTTTAAAGTGTATCATTTGTTTGAGCGTGTGTGAATATATTTTTATAAATCAGTCTGTGACACCTCTCCGGGCACCCTTCACTCGATGTTTATTATTTTTTTATTAATTAATAACACATGAATAATTATATGTGATCGAGAATCTTAATTTAGAGTTATTAATAATTCTCCCACAAGACCAACATGTCTCTCACTTGGCGGATTTATAGGGTGTCGTGAAAGTCTACTCTTTACGCAATAATAAGTTAGACATTTTACTGTCACAAAAGGGAAACTTGTTACTAAAGAAGTAATAAAAATCCGTCTTTTATTTATACAGGAAGATAGCTTAAAGATAAGTGAGCAGACATAAAATTTCATTTTTGTTCCTTCAATAGGAAGGAGGGAAATATTGAGGACTGTGTATTGAGTTTTAAGCAATACGCCATATGATTATGTCTACCAGACAGTGAAAGGTGCTTGTGAAAGTATGTATGGGGAACCAGAAATGATTAGTAATGCATGTGGAAATGACATGGCGATGACCTCAGCCAAACCCATTATTTGTGGGGCATGTCATCAAAAGCCACATTGGATTCTGTCAAGACAGAACAGGCAATTGTTCCTTACTGCCAAGATGGTAGATCTCTGAAGGGGAAAGAGCCTTATGTTGTCACAGTTTTCAGATGAAATGTCACAAGAAGACTAAACTCTTGAGGTTGTATGTATCCAAATATTCTAGGTCTAGGAAATCTTCACCCACATTTACACATAATTATAACTGATTAAAGGGGGAAGATAACGCTACTAGCTTAGGCGCGTCAGCTGATTTATCTGTTGGTATGTCATTTGAGTAATAGCCCGAATATCTGGCATTTTAGCAGAAGGGTAAGTCAGGCCGTCCGGTTGTTGCTAGTATTGGAAGTGAAACAATAATCTATACTTGGGACTCTGATACAGCTGGCAGGATCTTAAATATAACCGGACACGTGACAGATAGCAAGTGAAGGGTGCCCAGATGTATCACAGTCGTAAGACTTATGAAACATGAATAATGACAGTGCATAGAACCTCGATCAGTGACTTAGTGTGTGACTTAAGACTTAGAAACATGATCAGTGACTTAGTGTGTGACTTAAGACTTAGAAACATGATCAGTGATGTAGTGTGTGACTTAAGACTTAGAAACATGATCAGTGACGCAGTGAGTGGCTTAAGACTTAGAAACATGATAATACAAGAAAGGGGACGTCAGCGTGTTTTGTAGTATTCTTTGATGAGAAATATACCTGGAAAAAATTCAACAACAAACAAGTGAGTCAGAGTGATCAGCAACTGACGTCATTTTGCTGACGATCTAAAGTGCTAAATTCGCACTCTTCGTTCTGCATGCCGTCTCTTTCTCATCAAGCCTTCGATCAGTCGGTCGCGACACCAACCCTTGACTCTGCTTGCTATTAAGTTGCGGTACATCAGAAGAAATTGGCTGTTTGTCTGAGGAGGCCTTTGAAGGCGTGAAGTCGATATATTATCTTCTCAGGGAGGGGGTGTTGGCAGGGAGGAAACCGCACTGAATAACTTGAAGTGTCACTTGCCAGTTCAATTGTGGCAGTTGCGTGTGCATTAGTCCATGTCAGCCAGTGCGCAGAGAGCCTGAAGGCGTAACGGCGGAATGGCTTGAAAGCACGGCGAGACTCGAATCATCTGAGTCATCTCAATCAAGTAGTGTCAGCCGGTGCACCGGTATTCATGGACATGTATTACTTTGCAGAACTTGACGAACTCTGTGGCATTAAAAAAAAAAAAAAACAACAACACAACAAACTAACTTCCATCGTTACTGCGCGCGAAGTTACTGCAGTCTTCCTGATTTTATTCTTTTTAGTTTGAAATCCAACATTTGCGTGCATGTGTGCGTGGTGAAATCACATGTGATGAGACATTTTAAAAAATAAATAAATATAAAATGGTCTTTGTCGGAGCCACTGACTTGAGACTGTAACATTTCATTGTCTTCATGTAGCGTCTCTGACTTAAAATATCAGGTCTTTCGCTTAGGGGCGATAACCTGCGCGCGATGCCTCCTCTCCACTGAAAGCAACATGTGACCTAGTTCCGCAAGTTCGTTTGGCAAAAACGAAATTGATGACTAGTGCTGTGAACTGGGTGGGGTGCCACGTGTCAACGGCTATTACGTCCTACGCACAAGATCCCTGATAAATATACAAGCCAGAAACAGACATCGCTTAGAGAGCAAAGGAGCGACTTAATGAGACAAACAAGTCAGTACACCCACGCAAACACGAACTAGGCTAATCCTGCAAAAGTGGCACACATTTTATGAATATTACGCCAGGGGAAAGATTTTGTACGACGACAACTTGCCGACAATCTGTCAGTTTCGTTGATGAAGTCAGCACGGATCCGAAATAGATTACATGTGATGACGCTCGAGGCGATTAACAAGGACATCAGTCTCGTTGTTGCATCATGGACTACTATTTTATGTACACTGTTCTTTCCACTGACCTCCCTTATTAACTGATCTTATGCATACTGTTCTTTCCACTTACCTCCCTTCATAACTGATCTTATTATGCACATTGTTCTTTTCACTTACCTTCCTTCCTAAGTGACCTTATGTACACTGTTCTTTCCACTTACCTCCTTTACTAACTGATTTTATGTACACAGTTCTTTCCACTTACCTCCCTTACTGACTGATCTTATGCACGCTGTTGTTTCTACTTAAATCCCTTACTAAATGATCATATGTAAACTGTTGTTTCTACTTACCTCCCTTATGTTCACTGTTCTTTCCACTTACCTCACTGGACTAACTATCTTATGCACATTGCTGTTTCCACTCACCTCCCTTACTACTGATCTGCATGTACAGTGTGGTTCCAGTTACCTCCCTTTTGGTCTGCATGTACAGTGTTGTTCCAGTTACCTCCCTTACTATTGATCTATATGCACAGTGTTCTTTCCATTTTACCTCCCTTACTACTGACCTACATAGTGTTTTTTTCAACTTACTTTCCCTACTACTGATCAGTATGTACATTGTACAGCATTATTTCTGTCCACTTGCCTGCCCTGAGTACTGATCAAGTATGTACATTGTACAAATGTACAGCATTGTTTCTTTCCACTTGCCTACCCTGAGTACTGATCTGAATTTTCCTTGCAGTTCCTTTTGTTGCATGAAGCCATTTAAGCGAAGTGGCAATAACGTAGTCGAAGATGATTGTTGAATATAATTCTTGAGTTGCGATTGTTAGTTGTCTTGTACTACACTTCTAAGGGTTTTGCAGCAAGGATCTATGAGTCTAAATTTTGCAATTCTAGGTGTTGCATTGCATTTCTAGGGGGTTTGTAGTGAGGTTCTAGGGGTCTAATAACACGGTCGATTCTTACTGTTGTTCTAGGGTTTTGTATTTCAGCTCTATTGGTCTTGAGTTTTATAGGTTTTGTATTCCAGTTCTAGGGACCTTGTGTTGTTATTCTAGAGGTCTTATGTATTGCTTATTCTCACAATTATTAATAATGGATCTTGTATTGCATTTCCAGAGGTCTTATGCATTGCTTATTCTCACAATGATTAATAATGGATCTTGTGTTGTTATTCTAGAAATTTTATGTATTGCTTATTCTCACAATGATTAATAATGGATCTTGTATTGCAGTTCCATGACTCTTGGACTTAACAACTTGCCCATCTCCCAGCACAAAGTCACAGCCAAGAGATAGAAGGTCATGTGTGTTGTTGCTAAACAGACAAGAGAGAGAAACAGTCATGTATGTGGTAGCTAATCAGACGAGAGAAAGGGGAGGACATGTAATGTTGCTAATTAGACAAGAGAGAGATCAAGTGTGTGATGGCTAACCAGACAAGAGAGAGATCAAGTGTGTGATGGCTAACCAGACAAGAGAGAGATCAAGTGTGTGATGGCTAACCAGACAAGAGAGAGATCAAGTGTGTGATGGCTAACCAGACAATAGAGAGATCAAGTGTGTGATGGCTAACCAGACAAGACAGAGAGACGGTCATATGTGTGATGGCTAACCAGACAAGACAGAGAGACGGTCATATGTGTGATGGCTAACCAGACAAGAGAAAGACAGAATGACGTCATGCGGCAAAGTTGTCGGACAGATTTCACCTTCGCCCAAAACCGACCACAGCCCACCACCACTTCATAATGACATTCTAACAAAATATACATAGAAAATTTGTTTAATTTGTTTACTGCTTCCAATACTGATCACAGGACCATTAAAGTAACGCACACATATTTACATACAGCATGCACACATACAATACACACACACACACACACACACACACACACACACACACACACACACACACACACACACACACACACAACCTGTTTTTTCAACAAAACAACAAAACTTTTTGCTGATGCTTCAGCATAGGTTTTTTTTTTTTTAAATTGTGTGTATGCAGGGTGAGTGCTTGTGGATGTGTAGATTTATTTCCATTATTTATTTCTTTGTAGCAGTTGTTTTATAATATTCTCATGATTATTCAAATTTCATTGATCTCGCTTTTTGCAAGATTATTCTTTTTCTCAGGCAGCATTGCTTGGAGGCCATTATTTCACAAAAATGCATGCTTTGATGGGTGTATGGGGTTGGGTGATTTGGGATGGTGGTGGTGTGGTGGTGTCATCAGGCTGCATAGAATTACTGAAATGTGCACGTAACTGCAGGGGGGTATACGTCACGAGCAGTCCCTGATCATTCACACAGACATGTTTCAATCAGTCATAGTTTTTAAAAAAGAAAATATATTAAGACCACTTTAGCACTTCCCCCCACCACACACACACACAATTATGGGCCATACATTGATGCACGGACGTCGAAAGCATGAATATTAAGAGTTCAACGCTGACACATATAAATAATATCTATCTATCTATCTATCTATCTATCTATCTATCTATCTATCTATCTATCTATCTATCTATCTATCTATCTATCTATCTATCTATCTATCTATCTATCTATCTATCTATCTATCTATCTATTTTCCATCAATCCATCCATTCATCCATCCATCTGTAGGTCTGTCTGTCTATCTATCTATCTTCCATCCATCCATCCATCTGTAGGTCTGTCTGTCTGTCTCTCTCTCTCGCTCTAACTTTAACCAACAACTTAACTTTTGCCATCACTTTATTTAAATTATTTCAATAACTGATGTAAAGCAACTCACAGATCCATTAACTTTTGCCCTTGTATATTCCTTCTTGGTCTTTGTTGTTTGGGCCGTTTCTAAGCAACAGTAGATTAAGGTTATAGATGCTACACAAATTGTTCGGTCTCGCATATCCGTATCTGACGTAAACAGTTGTTTTTCCAGATAAATTTGTAAATGCATTTTATTCATTCGTTTATGTTAAAGATAGAACGCTTCACAGGTTCTCTATCCCGGACCTTTTTGAAGAGAGCGTTTTGAGTCTGTAAAGAAAGCTATAGCCACTGTGAGCGAAGGTAAAGAAGAAATGAAAATACTTTCCTGGAACTCATTCATGATTTAAGTTCATTTAATGTTATATTTATTTCCGAATGTGGAAAATATGACAAATAATAATAACTAGAGCAAACATTCTTTGAAAATTTGGTAAACCGGCACGGTGGCTTTTGCTGCCCAACCTCTTGTAATATGGAGAACTGCTCAGTTTGGTTTGCCTCCCTTTCCTGGTCACTCCAACACATCCCGTTCATCAATGACGTCAGTAGTCGATTTCATCGTAATTAATTTGGCTGATTGGGTTTCTCAAGTGTATTTTCCTGGTGTTTAGAGATTCGGTAACCTATTGCTAACTGGTCCATCTGGCAGGTCGAGCTGAAAAAGACTCGAAATAAAATGTAATAGTTAAAAACAATAAAAGTGTGTGGGTTGGCGAGTTAGGAGAGGGGTAGAAAGTCTAGGGTTCTATTCCTGTAGTGGGGGGGAGGGGTTGGCAGGTTGAGCCACTTTGAGACTGGTTACAGTCCGCATCACTGAAGTGGAACGAGGAGGGGGGACGTAGCGGAGAGTAACAGTGGTAGGGAAGGCCTAGATGGGCGTGAAATGTTGTGCAAAAAATAAATTTAAAAAAAAATAGAAGGGGTGCGAAAGTCAAGAGGTTTTTTTTTCTAAAGAAAAAGAAAATTAATGATAACTTTTTAATTGTGACGAATGAGTAAGCGTTTGACATCAGCTAGAGCACTTAGCATTGCAGTTCAAGCGAAACAGCATAAGACATTATTATGTTAAAACGGAGTGACGGGCCTTTGTTCTTGCCATGGCGATCTCTGGAGACAGAGTAATATCACTAATTGCATCAGGGGTCTGACTGTCAGTTTTGTAAATTCGGCAGCTAGAGATTAGAATAAAAGATCTGGGAAGCACTTCAAACAGAAAAAGCAAAGCACCACACGATAATTAGGAGGGGGGGGGAAAAAATCAAACCCAAACTTAATACATTCTTAGACGCCTTTACACTTGTCAAAAGCAGTGAAGAGAAGCCACGGTTTTGTGGAAAAACGTTGAGCAAATTGAGCATGACGTCGAGTGACCGAAACCAGTCAGCTTTGCATCAAAGAGTCAAAGACAGGATATGAGCTGGCCAAGTCCGAACTGCCGAAATAGTGCCGTTATTCTGCGAATGTATGGTGCTTGACTTGACTGGCACAAAGATGCATTTTAGCACGGAGTCAAACCCTCTAATGCCTCCATGAGCGCAGCTTAGGCTGCTGGGCCAGCATCATAGCTTTATTTCGAGCAAGGAGAGGGTGGTGGGGTATGAGGACCCTGGCGCTGACGGAGCTTCTGTTGTTGAGAACGACCTCTGTAACAAATTTAACGAATTGTAAGGAATGACTTCTTTTGGGGATGGCATCCCAAAGTTTTGTGATTTCTCAAAGAAGTCATCTTGTGTCGAAGGCAAATGGGAAAAAAAAAGGTCATAACTGTTCTTTGATTTTGAAAGGGTAACTGCCTACTGACGTCACGACTGTTAGAAGTTATGGTGACATTACATTTACTGGTATAGTTTCCGTCGCTGACCGTTACTCAGTTACATTGTCAAGGGCACAGTTTCGTTTATCGACCGTTAGTAAAAAAATTACAGGTTGTTATGTCATTTA
This sequence comes from Sinotaia quadrata, assembly GCA_028829895.1. Lineage (NCBI taxonomy): Eukaryota > Metazoa > Mollusca > Gastropoda > Architaenioglossa > Viviparidae > Sinotaia > Sinotaia quadrata. Next base: position 80,272,346 of record CM054179.1, on the reverse strand, counting down.
TGTGTTACTCTCTCTCTCTCTCTCTCTCTCTCTATCTCTCTCTCTCTCTCTCTCTCTCTCTCTCTCTCTCTCTCTCTCTCTCACCCCAGAAACCGCAGTCTTGGGCTGCTTCTAGGGGAGCCCCACAGCCTCGCGGTGCGTCTGAGGTGGAGGGCGGGAGGGCTGGCGGATGGGGGTGAAACAGGTCGCACCTAGTATGGCACACACCCTCAACCGCCCTCCGTCGGTTGGGGGTTGGGGGGGGGGGCGAAGCTATGGTTTACTTTCACTTGTTACTCTGTCAAACATTTACCTGGTGACGTAACATTTACTTGCATAGTTTACGTTCGCTTGTTACTCTGTCAAACAATTAAAATGTGACATCTGATATACTGGCATAGTTTACGTTCACTTCTTATCTGTCAAACAATTGCATACAACAATCGCATTTATTGGCGGAGTTTCGTTTGCTGGCCGTTAGTCAAACAATTAAATAAGCGAACAATATTCCAGAGTTGCACTAAACATGCACCATATTGTGAGTGAAGCAGCTCAGTTTTAACATGGACAGGTATTTTGTTAACAGCTACTAATTCATCAGTCAGAGTGAAACAACTCAGTTTTAACATGGACAGGTATTTTGTTAACAGCTACTAATCCATCAGTCTGAGTGAAACAACTCAGTTTTAACATGGACAGGTACTTTGTTAACAGCCATCAATCCATAATTCTGTTGAATCCAACGTCAACTTTGTACACAATTTCATGCAGTTTGTCTAACGTAAATTCTGTATAGTTGTCATTTCTTTCTTCAACATAATTAGCTGGAAATCCCTGGGTCAAAATTAATTCTTGACGTGGAACTCAGTTGTTATGTAATCTCTGAAAATGTACACACGAGTTGTAAAGTCTCCCTTTGTGAAAATTAATGTCTAGTATGTGCATCGAATTAAGAATAGTCTCCCTTTCTAAAACTTAATGTCTAGTATGTATTTCGAATTATACATTGATTTAAATGTATTTTGTCTAAACTAAATGACTTTGAACACTAGAATTCCAAGTATTCTTTCTTATGTCAAGACTATTGCTTATGGATAATCACATTTTAAATTATTAATTTTGGCCGGAAATAAATGTTCACAAACCCAAATTCTAAATAGTCTCCCTTTGCGAATGTCAGGGGAAAAAACCTAAATAGTTTCCCTTTGTTGAACTGATATCTTATGACACTCGATATGAAAGAAGTCTTCTTTTGACAAACTGATGTTTATGATATTCGAATTCTAAGTACACGATGAATTCAAAACATTGCAATTGTTAAAATGTCAAAACCTGTATATAATGCAGAAAGTATATGTAGTCTAAGTTAACAACCCATGTTCCAGCAATATTAAGATTCTATATGTATATATTCTCCATTTGTCAATAAACAGTTCTGGTTAATACCAGAGTATCGATAGGATAGGCTTCGTCCCCCCCCCCCCTGCCCACCGACGGAAGTGTGCGCCAAACTAGGTGTGACCTGTTTCACCCCCTTCCGCAGGCCCTCCTGCCCACCACTTCAGGGGCACCGCGAGGCTATGGGGTTCCCCCCAGAAGCAGCCCAAGACTGAGAACATCATGCAGATGAAAGGTCTATTGCTGTTTCTGGGGTGAGAGAGAGCGTAACAGAGGATTCGCCCCCACCCCACCCCACCCCACCGACGGAGGGTGGTTGAGGGTGTGCACCAAACTAGGTGTGACCTGTTTCACTGGAGTACTTAATTGGAGAACATTAGATATTAATCTGGATAACTGGAGTACTTATAAAATATAATTGGAAAACATTAGATATTAATCTGGATAACTGGAGTACATATGATTCGAGGACGTTATATATTAGTTTTGATAACTGGAGTCCTGATAATTCCATAACAATTCATGGCATCAAAACTGTGAACACTTTCATTCTAAGAAACAAACTACCATCTAGAAACATTCAATAAAATATTCCGTCAGTAAATAGACTAACGGACGATTAAATGATATAAAAAGTTACATCACACAGCTTGACGGACGATTAAATGATATAAAGAGTTACATCACACAGCTTGACGCTATTAAACAAGGACTGAACAGCAAGGACACATCAACAAACACTTTGCGCACGTAACCTGACAAAGTATTAAAGCTACCTGATTATCACAACCTCCCAAACGTCAGATCACTGCTGCTAACCGGTTTATCACGGTCTCTTCCAGTTTGACTATCCCGTGCTCGACCATCAAACAAGTGAAGATCCAATCACAGACAACAACCGTTAACGACTTAGTATGTCAGTCGGTCGCATGATCAGCAGACACATTCTGACGTATGGTTTGATAGCCTTGCTTACTGAAAACAGAATGAGGTGAAATTCACCATTTCCCACCTCCACAGTGAAAAGTACTTTGCTTGAATGTCAGATGTCACGTGTTTGTTGGACGGCTCGCTCAGATGTTTACTGTATTTTAAATATCAAAATGGAATCAGCTTTCAACGTCTCAGTAAACTAGAAATGTCCATTAGTTTACTGTGCTTTTCAAACTGTCTCAGAATTAAAAGGAGTAAGAAGATTGTAGAAATTAAGGAACACATCTAAAGCCACGTCATCGTTAAGAGCTTCAGTCAGTAAACAAAACAAAAGTAATATTTTGAGATTCTAAAAGTCCAACTGTATGTTGTAGACATAGTGGCTAAGGGTGGAATTTTGTTTTGAGACTTTTAGAAGTCCAACTGTTTGTAAATGTTTGTAGAGGTGGTCGTTAGGGGTGAAAATGAGGAAGAACCTGAAGAGGGAGCTAGAGAGGCTGTCTTCTGTCATTAAAAAGAAATTAGCCTGCAGCTACTGTTAAGAAATTTGACATTTACAGTAGAAATTATTACAAGTTCCTCCAGAGCTGTCCTGGGTGGAGAAGTAAGATGAAAGCCTCCACCCCCAGCAAGCTGTGGAGAAAAAGGAAACTAATGAACACACGTCTCTCTCTATCTTACACGCGCACACACACACACATACATATGGCTCTGACATAACTATTCATCCCAACTCACTGATCCCATTTCCATTTCCTATCCTCCCAATCCCCCCCTCCAGTCATACTGACATACATAAACACACACACACACACACACACACACACACACACACACACACACACACACACACACACACACACACACACACACACACAGAGGATTTTACTAAATAGATACACTGCTTGTCCTGTAGGAATGCATTATTGGTTTCCATTCCATAAACTAGACATCCAAATCTTTCTGTCAATCGACGCGCACGCCAAAGGGCAGTGACTCGTTGTCACAGACACACGCCAAAGGGCAGTAACTCGTTGTAGCAGGACAGATCCGATTCGTCTTCAAGCAGGCACACTCTGGAAAACGGTGACAACTTTTGTTTTTCTTGTCTTGGGCTATTTTGCACTCGTTAAGTGTGAGCCGTGCGTCGCCCGATCGCAGCTTTGAGCTGAAGTATTCAATTACCACATGCACGCAAGACGTTCTTACATGTTAATTTCTGCGAGACCTCAATTTTCTTTCTTTCTTTCTTTCTTTCTTTCTTTCTTTCTTTCTTTCTTTCTTTCTTTCTTTCTTTCTTTCTTTCTTTCTTTCTTTCTTTCTTTCTTTCTTTCTTTCAGCGCAATAATCAGTATGTGGTTCAGCAAACTCTCTCATGATAAAATGAAGTTACTGTGGCAGAGTAAATTTGCATATCCCTATTTATAGGCTTACTTACATTGTTAAATGTCAAAATGACCCAACCTTGGGCACTGCTTATGCTGATATTTTTAGTGTCAGAGTTGGAGTAAACAACTCAGGTGGAGGATAGGCTAGAAATTACTGATGCAATCCAAAGCAATTCTAACTGGATGAGTAGTTTTTTCAGACTAATAGTCTCATATTGTCATAACAGCCTCATCCAATGAGGATGCACGGAAAGTTTCTTTGTTGAAGGACTCTATTCTAATCACTTTAAATTTGGAGTGGCAAGGTCCAGTCATGAAAAGTGGTCATTAGCTTAATGGTGAGTTAATTGACTGATTGAGAGAAATGGACTTAGAAATATTTCATGCATTTTTGCTATTGATACGTTATATTGTTTTTACGTAGAGATGTATTATGTGAGTAGACTATTATTTCTACAAATTGCGAACTATGATGAATATATGTAGTATGCTAAACACTAGATATTGTTTCTAGTGAACATATTCATAAAAAATATTATGCTGTATTTATTATGCTGTGTGTGCGTGTATCAGGCTAATAAATTCTGCTGCAGGAAATTGTAAGTTGAGATGAATGTAAGAGAGAATGGAGATAAAGATAAATAAACTGGACACTTACCATTTGATCCCTGATTATATTGTACAGGGAAGAAGCAGCCTTTATTTGTTTTACCTGAATCTCCTGGTTTACTTATTTTACTACAAGGACACTTGTCCCAACTCAGTAAACCAAACAACGTTAACTGAGACTCAGACACCCACCCGAAGCTGAGACGAAAACAACACAAATATCATATGGCAAATCCCACCAAAGAAAAAAGTAAACTCCACCCAGACTCCTAATCAGTAAAGAAATAGCCTTATCACAGACACCAACAACTGCGACAAAGGAAAATAAATCCAGACATCAACTACTCTGGCAGAAAATAAAAAAATACAGACAACATCCACGACAGAAAAAACAACAAACAAAAAGTACAACAAAATAGCGAACACCCAGAAAAGGAAAACCGAGACGAAGGACAAAAACCATACGAACTGAACCGAACAACTTTAAGAAATAAAAAAAACCGAGGTCAACGTCACTCTGGATGAATACGCAAGGATGCTTGGGGCTCTCCCTCTTTTACCATTGCCAGAGCCACCAGCAAGAACAACTGCAACAATAACAGAGACAGCAACAACTGAACAACCACAGCAAAAGAGAAAATATAGAAGAGGAACCGGCCGCCCCCCTCTCCCCCCTAGTATTCGGCGCTTTGAAGGAAAAGCACCATACGATACCGGTTAGCGGCACTAGATGGGCACAGAGGATGAAAAGGACAAGAACACCTACCACCACCACTACCATTTTCAACGACAACAACAGTACAGGGAACATCAGTATCCGGAGTGGTGATTTTTTTTAAGCACCCCATTGCGGACATGATCCAACTTCTGCTTGATCACCTGTACTGGCCGCCAGCGCCCGTCTACGCTCATCCCAATGGACACCAGAGACAGCGACAACGACAACAACAGTGACAACAATAGCAATGATATGGACAGCGAGTTAAACATACTGGACTTGAGTAAGCACTAGGTACAGACTTGGTGTAAAACAATCATCGGCTCTGTAAGACACCCCCATCCACCCTCTCCACCACAGCATCGGGGACTACTACAACAACAACCAAATTAACCCACGGACTACCGGGCTAGTGTATGCCTCTACTGGCCAAACGTGAACGCCATGGACGAACAAACTACCACACTACAATCTGACACCTTTAAAAAACAACTTCGACTTACGAAAAAAACTTACATCAACTTTGACTCATCCATTAAGCCCACCACCACACCCCTTTCCCAGCGCGAAATCGGTCTAAGCAGAAAGCACTACCCGAAAGTCAGTTCAGTTCACGGGCGACAGATTACAAGACACCTTTAGGCCTTTAGAACCAGTAGGAGACTACAAGGATGAGCAAAATGAAACTTTTTAGAGTGGTACAAAAGTCAGTTTAGTTAGGTTTAGAACTTAGTGTTGAGCTAGCGACTAGAATTAGCTAGGTTTAGAACTTAGTGTTGAGCTAGCGACTAGAATTAGCTAGGTTTAGAACTTAGTGTTGAGCTAGCGACTAGAATTAACTAGTTTAGAACTTAGTGTTGAGCTAGCGACTAGAGTTAGCAAGGTTTAAAACTTAGTGTTGAGCTGGCGACTAGACTCTTTAGTGTAACTTAGGGTTCAGCTAGTGACTAGAGTGTAGCTTGGTTTAGAACTTAGTGTTGATCTAGTGACTAGAATATATCTACGTTTAAGACATAGTGTTGAACTAGCGACTAGATTGGTAGAAAAGTAAGAAGATGGCAATAAGAGATAAAGGTGTCGGTCATAGGAGAAACAGAAAAATTAAAGTAGATGAAATACTAATCTTTGTTTCAGGGCAAATGTATGAAATATTAGTGTTACTTTTTCAATGCAATGGACCTGGGTCTTGGGGTACACTATTTTGTGTGTGTGTGTTGTGTACTGTGCTGTGTACTGCATGTCATGGTTACCTATTGCTTGGATATGCTGTGTTTTCATTTACTGTTGCGGCCCTGATTCCTATATAGACAGCTTTTTATTCATCATGATGAATAATTCCATCACAATCTAATATAGACGTACCACACTACACGTCATTCTTTATATTATATAAATAGACACATTGTGTAATGTATATAAATATGATAATAACGAGTGGAGATAATTCTAATAGTAGCACATTATATATGTATGTATATAAACTTGATAATAACGAGGGGAGATAATTTTAATAGTAGCACGTTATATATGTATGTATATAAACTTGATAATAACGAGGGGAGATAATTTTAATAGTAGCACGTTATATATGTATACTAGATAATAACGAGGGGAGAGAATGGCACATACCACTGCTTATATAAATGTGCTACAAGTGAACAGCAAACACTTGACCCCTTAGCACATTGCTCCAAACACCACACGTCAAGTTTCAAAAGAGCCACAATGCCCCTCCAATCAGTAATCTTGATATTCACAGGCTATAAATACACGCGCACATGCCGTCACGCAAACACGTGTACATACCGTCACTGTTGCACACGCAAATACACACACACACCGTCACACGCAAGCGCACGCACAGTATCTAGGCTCAAAATATTTTAACGGCAATTTATTTCACATAAGTGCAGAAAAGTCACATCTCCTGAATCAAGTGCGTAAGGGGTATCTAGTTCACTTGCCACCTGGGCCATCCAATCAGTTTTAATCTCGTGAACTGAAGGGAGGTCAATCTAATCTTTTCTTCAACTACCTCCAAAGTGTGTTATTTCTTTATTTACTTTGGTAGAGACCTTGCGCGTACAGCATTTTTATGTTTGCACTTTCACTCAAAGAAACAAAGAAATAATCCAAGAAGCCGGAACAAGCCGCCCCGTGCCTGTCCAGGAGTCTGGGTTTAGTCATGGGTCACTCTGACCTGAATATGTCATACCCAGATTGCTAATTAAGTTTGTAACCAGACCGTACGACTGCAAGCACAACGCTCTCGTCAAGCTTGTTTATCCAGACTGAAACAGAACTAGCTCTGCTTCCGTATATTATAACAATTCTGACTCAATTGTGTTTAACTCTACTTCCATTACATTATAAAAATACTGACTCAAAATGTATGCCAACTCTACTTCCAGGATGCGATTATATTTAAGTAAATTTAACCCTACTTCCATGACTCGATTGTATTTAACTCTACTTAAAAAATGCGATCATATTTAACTCTACTTCCTTGAATCGATTGTATTTAACTTGACTTCCATGACTCGATTGTACTTAATCCTACTTCCATGACTCGATTGACTTAATCCTACTTCTGCGACTCGATTGTACTTAATCCTACTAGCGTGATTCGATTGCATTTAGCCCTGCTTCCTTGATTCGATCGTAGTTAACCCTGCTTATATGTTCACATCTTATGTAAACCTTACTTCGATAACTAGCTCAATTGTTAATTTTTCCATGACCAAATAGAATGTTAACCTTACTTCATGATAAGATCAAATGTTAAACTTATTTCCACGACCAGATGGAATGTTAACCTTACTTCCACGACCAGATGGAATGTTAACCTTACTTCCATGATAAGACCAATTGTTAACCTTACTTCCATGATAAGATCAATTGTTAACCTTACTTCCATGATTACATGGAATGTTAATCTTACTCCTTGACGAGATGGAATGTTAAGCTTACTTCTCTGACTAAATAGAATGTTAATCTTCCTTGCATAATAAGATCAAAATATGTTAACTCTACTTCTATGATCATGTTAATGGAATGTTAACCTAACCTCCATGATAAGTTCAAATGTTAACCTTACTTCCATGACCAGATAGAATGTTAACCTTACTTCCATGATAAGATCAAATGTTAACCTTACTTCCATGACCAGATGGAATGTTAACCTTACTTCCATGATAAGATCAAATGTTAACCTTACTTCCATGACCAAATGGAATGTTAACATTACTTCCATGACCAGATGGAATGTTAACCTTACTTCCATGATAAGATCAAATGTTAACCTTACTTCCATGATAAGATCAATTGTTAACCTTACTTCCATGACCAGCAACACAAGACCTTTCCATCTAAAATTTGTCAAGTAAAAATCAAGTTAAGCAGTAAGATAGCCACAACACCAATTAAATATTTTAAAATACATTTAATATAAACTGATATGTACCAGCACAATCTGTGGCCTTTGTGTGGCAATGACCACAATGAGGAAAAGAAAAAAATGTTTGTTGATGCGGTTGTTAGTATGGAAGATTAATCAGAGCGTTGAATTTCTGAGATCGATTTCCAATGTGTGTGATTAATCAAACTGTTTAACAAACACAAACTCCCTTACACTTCCTAAAGCAATGGGTAAGGATTTTAGAGTGACTCTCGTACTGGTTTTGTTTATGAAATCGATTTCCATTGCATGTGATTAACCAAACTGTTTGCACACAAACTGTTACACAAACTCATTACGCAAACTGTTTACTCAAACTCATTACACAAACTCATTACACAAACTCATTACACAAACTGTTTACACAAACTCATTACACAAACTGTTTACACAAACTCATTATACAAACTCATTACACAAACTGTTTACACAAACTCATTATACAAACTGTTTACACAAACTCATTACACAAACTGTTTACACAAACTCATTACTCAAACTGTTTACACAAACTCATTACACAAACTGTTTACACAAACTCATTATACAAACTGTTTACACAAACTCATTACACAAACTCATTACACAAACTGTTTACACAAACTCATTACTCAAACTGTTTACACAAACTCATTACACAAACTGTTTACACAAACTCATTATACACTCTAAAGCAACGAGTAAGGAGTTCAATGTCACTAGTACTGATTTCATTAAAATTGTTTTCCTGTTCAAATGAGAACACGTATTTGAAAACATGTGTGTATTGATAGAGACAGTAAGTTTGATAATTTATCTGGTTGGTATTTGATACAGAAATAAACTACGTAAGCATTGGTAATAAGCCCGACAATTCGCTTGGCTAGAGATGTAGTCACGGTTTTATTATTCTGTGTTGTAAATTATAAAGTAGGCTTTTGTAAAATATAAAGTATGCTTTTGTAAACTATAAAGTAGGCTTTTGTAAAATATAAAGTATGCTTTTGTAAACTATAAAGTAGGCTTTTGTAAAATATAAAGTAGGCCTATGTAAAATATAAAGTAGGTCTATATAAAATATAAAGTAGGCTTTTGTAAAATATAAAGTAGGCCTATGTAAACTATAAACTATGTAAGCCTATAACATATGTTTAAAATTATTTTAATTATTTTATACGTTGACAACATTTTACGGCAGTTTAATATTGTTTTTATTTTTTGAAAATGCTTGAGTTCATTGGTACACAACGAGTAAACATCGAGCTAATTATCATTTTGAGTTCATTTGTTCACAACCCGAATACATCGAGCTAATTATCATTTTGAGTTCATTTGTTCACAACCCGAATACATCGAGCTAATTATCATTTTGAGTTCATTTGTTCACAACCCAAATACATCGAGCTAATTTTGAGTTCATTTTATTTTAATATTTACAATCAATTGCTCATTTGACCACAATGTTTAAGTGTGATTACCTAAGACAATACAACATTAATTCTGCCCCTCCCCCATTTTTTCTTTCTCCTTCTTCCTTCTAGCCCATAATATATCCACATTCAGTCTTGTGAAGTTATGATTCTTTTTAGACTTTCTCCGAATTCACAGTTAGCGATATTTCTGCGTTTCTGCGTGTGTGTGTGTGTGTGTGTGTGTGACGTGTCTCTCTGGGTATGCCTCTTTTCCTGTCTACTAGTCTCTCTGATTGTCCGTCTGTGTGTGTGTATGTATGTGTGTGACGTGTCTCTCTGGGTATGCCTCTTTTCTTGTCTACTAGTCTCTCTGTCCGTCTCTGTGTGTGTGTGTGTGTGTACGTGTGTGTGTGTGTACGTGTGTGACGTGTCTCTCTGGGTATGCCTCTTTTCCTGTCTACTAGTCTCTCTGATTGTCCGTCTGTGTGTGTGTATGTATGTGTGTGACGTGTCTCTCTGGGTATGCCTCTTTTCTTGTCTACTAGTCTCTCTGTCCGTCTGTGTGTGTGTGTGTGTGTACGTGTGTGTGTGTGTACGTGTGTGACGTGTCTCTCTGGGTATGCCTCTTTTCCTGTCTACTAGTCTCTCTGATTGTCTGTCTGATTCTCTTATGTATTTCAGTCTGTCTTTTTCTATGTCTGCCTTGAGTCTCACTCTTCCCTTTATGAATGTTTATATGTGTCTGTCTACCTGTCTCTGTGTGTGTCTACTTGTCGCTCTGTGTATCTGCCTCTCTCTGTGTCTGTCTACCTAACTCTGTATCCAAATGTCTCCGTGTGTCTATTTGTCGCTCTTTGTATCTACCCGTCTCTCTCTGTCTATCTGTCTCTGTATGCCAAATGTCTCTTTGTATGTCCATTTGTAGCTCTGTTTGTCTACTGCCTCTGTCTGTCTACCTGTCTCTCTGTGTGTCTATTTGTCGCTCTGTTTGTCTACCTGTCTCTGTATGTCTATCCGTCTCTCTGTGTGTCTGTCTACCGGTTTCTCTTTATGCCAACATGTCTCTGTGTGTGTCTACCTGTCTGCCTGTCTCCCTCTGTGTCTGTCTACTAGTCTCTCTGTATGCCAACCTGTCTCTCTGTGTGTGTCTACTTGTCTATTTGTATAACTGTATCTCTTCTTGTCTCCCCTGCACCCCATTCAGCGTATCTTGTCTCTCATTTTCTCTTTCCAATCTGTAAGTCTCTCTATATTCATGTGTATATTTATTTGTTGCCTTTTCTTCTATCACTCCCGTCTCCTTCTATCCACACACTCTCCCCCACTCCGCCAGGAATTAAAGCGAGCAGAGTCAACTAGATAAATAAGTTTATTTTTGTCCTGTGTGTTTGTAAGATTGATAAACTGAGAATTCCCCCCCCCCCCCCCAATTAGCGGAACTGTGGGAACACTGAGATATGCCAGGCATTTGCGTGTTGTTACTGAAGGCCAGTTCACACTCGCTAGCCAAAACCTGCACGATTCTTCAGGTAGATTAGTCTTTGCTGTCGTTTGATGTCATCGAATGAGCAACGGTAAAATTCCAATTTGGTGTCATTATGCGATGTATGCACTCGCACAATTCATTGGACGTAATCGATCACGTCATTTTTATATAAAAGACTTGGTTTGCCCAAACTGGAAGTTTGCACAATGCTCTGGGAGATGTGAGCGATGCATTATTTGGTGACGCATCAACCTGCGTCACTTGTTTCGAATTTTCATGCGTTACACCGTGCGTTACACTGATTCATGTGATGCAGAGAAGTCGGTTGTACAGTGCGTGTCGTCCAGAGCAGTTTAAACTCATGTGAGGTAGTTTTTTTTCTTTGTTTGGGGTGGGGGGTGGGGTGTCATCAGCACATGGGTATGGAAGACATTAGCTCGAGCAGAGAGAGTCATGGGTAATAATGTTGCAGCCTGCTATGAAGTTCACATGCGTTGAATCAATTCATTGGACATAATTAATTGTTTATCGAATTCCAGACTAGACCTTAGGATTCACACTCATCAGATCACAACAGCAAATATCCTACACGAGTTGTCCCTGTACATGATGCAGTTTAGCGGTAAATATTTACATATAGGAGTTTGATAAAGTCTTATATCGATTCTAACGGTATCTTGTTTGGTAAATCGGTCAGTCGTCATGGTTTAATGCAAGAAATAAGAAATTCCCTTAGAGACAAAAGTTAAAAATACCACTACTTACGTTTCTTTTTAGAGAAATGAACTGGCTGCAAGTGAATTTCCTAGACTAAAATATATAAGGCCACGTGTTAATATATACCCACGTGGCCACAGGGCAAAGTTCACGCATTTAATCAGTTGCTGAGATTTCATTTCTGCAGTGTGAGGATCTTCTATTCGAAACTAAAATAACAATATTTTCAAGTTTTTTTTTCCTGTGCAAAATGAAAGTTGAAACTTCCTGTATCAGGGAGTTCGTTACCAATGTAGTACTTCTCCTTCTGCAATGTTTTCCGAATTTAGCCTACTATTAATATTTTTTTTTAATATCAGCCTCCCAGGAGCTATTGGATGGTGCGCACCGTGTGCAGGTGAATCGATTCAATTTACTGATAACCTGTGTGAACGTCTGAAACCTGTGTGAACGTCTGAAAAAAAGTAGTGCAGTGGGGTCGGTGCTTGAAGTACAGGTCTCACATAACAACTTCACAGGTTGCTACGATGTGTGAACTAGTACAGTGAGTATAAGTTGTTACAATGTGTGACCTGTTACAGGCTATGACGTTAAAACTTCATAGGTTGTTACAATATGTGAACTAGTGCTGATCTGACGTAAGTTGTTAAAATGTGTGAATAATTCAGGTACTGAAGTAACAACTTCACATGTTGCTACAATGTGTGAACTAGTACAGGTTTTGACGTAACAACTTTACAGGTTGTTATGTGTGAATTAGTACAGGTATTTGATATAACAATTCACCATGTGAATTAGTACACTGACTTAACTACTTTACTGCTTGTCATCGTGTCTATATTGCTCAGGTATTGGCATAACAATTTCACAGGTTATTTATTATAATGTGTTAATTACTTTTCTCACTATCAGTTTTCCTCGAGAGAAATGTTCAACATCGACAATGAACTTAAATCAGTGCACTCGGAGAGAAAAAAATAAATTATGTACAAAATCACCGAACAGTTCTTTAACCTCTTCACTCCCTTTAATCTCTTCACTCCCTTTAGTCTCTTCACTCCCTTTAATCTCTTCACTCCCTTTAATCTCTTCACTCCCTTTAATCTCTTCACTCCCTTTAATCACAAACTATTTACGTTGTTTGACTGGAATAATAATTATTTTTGTGTGTAAATATGCTAATGACTGTGTGTGTGTGTGTGTGTGTGTGTGTGTGTGTGTGTGTGTGTGTGTGTGTGTGTGTGTGTGTGTTTGGATGGATGATGGTGGGGTTTGTGGGTGTGTTTCATTAACATTTGCATTGTATGTAAATTTATATATTTGGTCAAGTATGCGTTAAATCTGCTTATATTTGAATTGCTTAAATGCGACTGTGTGTGTAGAAATATGTGTGTGTTGTCTGTTTGCGCACGCACGTAATAGTGTATATGATTGTTGTTGCATTTATATTAGTGTATGTATGTATGTGTGTGTGTGTTTTGTGTTTGTGCGCGTGTTGTTTGAGACCGACCTACATTTAAACAGTAGAAACTTGTCCTACATGCATCATAAAAATCCAGGTATGTTAATCTCTTTCCAGAGAGCACCAGAGAGGTTATAAATCGAAGACAACTGTTGGGAGCGGACGGAAAACATCAACATATGTCAAGTAGTAGCTAAAAATAGCACAGAATGCCGTTGAGGTATTCAGGGAAAGAAGTTGTTGCAATTTTCTTGGTCGTTGACGTTGATATCTTAAAAAATAAATAGAAGAGTTGATGATAAACATTATTCTTTGTACAGTTATAAAGATATTACTGGCTATTTCACATAATGTTCACACACAGACACATATCACACACACACACACACACACAAACACACACACCACACTACACATGCATGTACGCAAGCACGCGCGTCAAAAACTAGACAAAAAAGTGAATTACGTTGTTTAGGCTGATGTACGAATAATTATATGGAATAGACAATTAGTGTTAAGTATTATAAAAAATGAATAGGTATGATTTAAAGAATATATATATAGTGTGTGTGTGTGTGCGCGCGCGCGCGAATTAAACGAAACAAAATAATGTTAGTTTGGAATATGAATAGCCAGTGATTAAAATAAACAAAATAATATTTTATTGTGAATATAAATAGCAAGTGATTAAAAGAAAAATTAATTTGTTAGCTGTGAATATAAATAGCCAGTGATATAAATTAACAAAATAATATGTTATTATGAATATAAATAGCCAGTGATTAAAAGAAAAATTAATCTGTTAGTTGTGAATATGAATAGCCAGTGATTAAAATAAAGAAAATAATGTGTCATTGTGAATATGAATAGCCAGTGATTAAGAGTAAGGAAGTAAAATCAGTTCTCAACAGTCAGTTGATAAAATGACGAGAAATAACACTCCAGCTGTGACTAGCCCGTCGGAGTGTTTAATGCAAATCAAATGACCATTATAAAGGACTAAACAGGGACTGTCTACGATAATACAAGAGGACAGGGATCGAAAAATGTTTAGAAAGAATAAATACACGCCAATTTAAAAACCAACATTACTTAGTCATGAACACGTCCCGGATTGAGTTTATTCCAGCACGAACGCACAATACTGCAATTGTGTTTTGTGGGGCAAGTGTGAAGGGTCTTTTCCCAGTGTTTAGGGTCTTATTGAATCTGGAAGGATTTTTTTTCAAAAGTTTACAGTCACAATAAGACTAAAAGAAATTTTCCTATTGTTTACAGTCCAGTCACAATAAGTTTAAAAGAACTTTTCTCAATGTTTACAGCTACAGTAAACCTAAAAGAACGTTTCCCAATGTTTACAGTCACAATAAGCCTAAAAGAACTTTCTCCAATGTTTACAGTCACAATAAGCCCAAAAGAACTTTCTCCAATGTTTACAGCTACAGTAAGCCTAAAAGAACTTTCCCAAATGTTTACCGTCATAATGAATCTGAATGAATAGTGTCCAGATTTCTCCCTGTCACAGAGCGTAAATACTCCCTTTTGTCTCTTCCATGGTACTGTTATCTCAAGGCCAAGTTCAGGGCCACCATTGACTGTTTGCGAGAATGAGAAGAAATTTGGACTTAGACACATTTCATTATATGTACTACTTAGAAATAGTTTGTTACTTTAAGTATTCTGGATGGAAGCATTTCATTAATTATGAGAGATACGTTGATGTACAGTAGTAGTCGATTTTGATTGTATTTGGATGTTCACATAGTATACAGGTTTTAAAACAAAGAATGTGTTCCTACTCGGGTTGGTGATTTTATACTTCAACTGAGGGTTCAGTGCTGAGTGTCAACCATCTAAGAGTGAAAGTGTCTGAGTGTCAACCGTCTACAGAGTGAAAGTGTTTGTATATTTGTCTGAGTGTCAACCATCTACAGAGTGAAAGTGTTTGTATATTTGTCTGAGTGTCAACCATCTACAGAGTGAAAGTGTTTGTATATTTATCTGAGTGTCAACCGTCTACAGAGTGAAAGTGTTTGTATATTTATCTGAGTGTCAACCGTCTACAGAGTGAAAGTGTTTGTATATTTGTCTGAGTGTCAACCATTTACTAGAGTGAAAGTGTTTGTATATTTGTCTCGATAAACTTGCCAAGCTGCAAATACATAGCTTTTGTGAGAAAAATACATTAGTCACACAATC
Source organism: Sinotaia quadrata (assembly GCA_028829895.1). NCBI lineage: Eukaryota > Metazoa > Mollusca > Gastropoda > Architaenioglossa > Viviparidae > Sinotaia > Sinotaia quadrata. Next base: position 80,256,609 of record CM054179.1, on the reverse strand, counting down.
ATTTAACAGACATTTAAATATTTTACATAGCATTCTATAAATAAGAAATACAATAATTTAGAGAAGTCAACTATAATGACCACTCTCATAAAATTTCTGAGCAGTCAATACAAACGCAAGTAGTCTGCCCGTGGTCAGTGGGTGTGGTGGAAATGTGGGTCTAAGGGATTTAGTTCATTGACAAGTATATATGAATGGACTCTAGGTCAGCTAGCGGATTCTACTACGTCATGATATGGAGCTCAAATGACCAAGTATGGGCGTCTCGTAACTGGTTAACCGTTTCCCCATCCCTATCCTTCACCTTTTTGAGTGATCCACATCTTACTAGGTCATAAAAGAAAACATCAATGATTCAGTGACTTACTGGAAACACACAAGACTCTCTTCACATAGTGCAACACATGACGTCAGCACGTCATACAGCCACCTCCCCATCCCCAAATACAGGCAGTCCTTGACAATATGTGGAAATAAACAGACGATTCGAAACATAAGTGTCCGAAGCACTCATTTATTGGTGCACTACTGAACTTTATTGGCAGAAAAAAAAAATAAATTGCACTAAAATCCAAACTGACTTAGTATCTCGGCATCCAGTATCGCTCACCAGATTGACGTTTGTAAGTTCCTTCAGGAACAAAAAAAATATACCAGTGTTCACTTAGAATGCAGAAAAATTTCATCCACTCAAGATGCTATATTAGCAATAGATATATAAATCAACGTATCTAAATCTAAAAATGCACCAGCAGATATTTAAATCAACGTATCTAAATCTAAAAATGCACCAACAGATATTTAAATCAACATGGGTCTAAAAATAAGCCAGTCGATTTCTAAATCAACATGGGTCTAAAAATAAGACAGTAGATGTGTAAATAAACATGGGTATAAAAATAAGGCAATATATTATAAATCAACACGGGTCTAAAAATAAGGCAGTATATTTATAAATCAACACGGGTCTAGAAATAAGCCAGTAGACTTCTAAAACAGCATGGTATAAAAATAAACCAGTAGATATCTAAATCAACATGGGTCTAAAAATAAACCAGTAGATATCTAAATCAACATCGGTCTAAAAATAAGCCAGTCGATAAACCAATATTTGTCTAAAAATAAACCCATTTCGTGTCAGAAACTACACATACGCGGGAAGTTGTGCAACAAACCCGATTGAGATTTTTTAGCAGTGCAACACGCACAGGTCACGTGAGCCGCTTGAAGGTTTACGTATTTACATCTATGGATCTTGGTTGGTCTGAAATATTGTGTTCATAAATTATAACGACTCTTGGGTCATATCGAGATCGTATATTCGTAACATGCAAAATGCTTTGTATATACAATTGATAATAATTATTTTCTTTGTTCAAAGTGTGAAAGATCTTTTGTTTTTAACTGGAAAATCCTTTGTACTTTACGTGAGAAATCGTTTTATCCCTTTATGTATAATTTCCTTAGTTCATAGCGTTAAATACTGCTAGTTCCCAACATAAAAGACCCTTTGTTTATAATTTAAGATCGTTCCTTCATTACACAAAAAAATCTTTGTTCGTTAAATCCACTTGTACATTAGGCCTACATGAAAAGTCCTTTATTTTCACCGTGAAAGATCCTTGTTCAGAGCATGCAATACTTCAGTGTTCATAAGGAAATATATTCATAAAATAATCTAGAAGAAACTTTGTTCACAAAATAGAATATCGTTTTTCTTTGTAATGTGGATATTCTTTATTTCTTAACACGGCCGATCTTTAAGTCACAACAGAAAAATTCAATCTATCTACCTAGTTCTTGTGTACTCACATGTTTCTAGAAGAGAAAAAATTAAATTCAACAACGAAATACATAAACACCGGGAACAGGTTATAAGTTATATATATATATTAAAATAAATAGAAAGGCATGACTATATAAGAGTAAATGAAGTTTTTGCCTAGCTGTAATGCACACAAATTAGAGCTATTATATCTTTTCTTGCCGTGACCCAAAAATACTGCACTAAGGTTGGAGCAATTGTTCATTTCTTCCGTAACTAAACAAACTATATATAGATCAGTGTTGATGCTAATATTGTTCCACGTGTAGCGCAGGTTACAATAACTTCCAAGTCTTTGCCTTGACCCATTTATAACGTGCACATTTTTACAGTAATTCCTCACTGTGACCCTCGTGACAATGTGCGCGGCTGTACAGCAATTCTCTGCCGTGACCCAGTTATATAACTTGAATAGCTGTACAACAATTCTCTGTCATGACCCAGTTATAACGTGCATACTTTACAGTTTATAGCAATTCTCTGCCGTGACCAGTTATAACGTGCATAGCAGTATAGCAATTCTCTGCCGTGGCCCAATTATAACGTTCATATTGTAAATCAAAATCTCTGCCGTGGCCCAATTATAACGTTCATATTGTAAATCAAAATCTCTGCCGTGGCCCAATTATAACGTTCATATTGTAAAGCAAAATCTCTGCCGTGGCCCAATTATAACGTTCATATTGTAAAGCAAAATCTCTGCCGTGACCCAATTATAACGTTCATACTGTAAAGCAATTATCTGCCGTGACTCAGTTATTACGATCGTAGCTTTACAGAAATTCTCTGCGGCAACCCAGTTAGAACATGCAAAGCTTTACTATTTTTTCTCCACTGTGGCCCAGTTATAAGGTGCGTAGCTGTACAGCAATTCTCTGCCGTGACCCACTTATAAAGTATGTAACTGTACAGCAATTCAGTAACACAGGTATATTGCTTGTTCTGACTGACCTGGCATTTTGTGGTTTACAGCAAGTAGTCTCCAACCCAAGTGACAAAGGCTCATTGTGGTGTGTGTTTTTGTCTAGTCCACCGGATGGGACGATAAATTGGGTCCCAAATGCTGCAGGTCATGAAATCTAGAGATCCCTTGACATATTATGAGGAATGGATCATTAGGCTACGTCCAAGGTAAAAAAAAAAAAAATGGAGCTAGAAGGTCACAATGCATACACAAACCTTCACTCATCCTCGCCAAATAAACACATTATCTCTCTTTTCGTTACCATAAATGTATCCATTAGTGCTAGTTCCCGACTGAAAAATCAGCGCAAGTTGAAAAGGGACACAACCCAAATGAAAGAGTCACAGTAAACCGTGAAGCAGGTGTGAGTTTCCGTGACTGAAATATAGCACGCACGGACTAGATGATTGATGAATTAATTTGGGATTAGTGTCATTCCTAATTTTACTTGTTTTCAGATTGAGACGATGTCTGGATCCACTGGGTCGGTTTCAGTAATAGGATGTCTGTTCAAAATTAACAAAATACCCAATTGTTTTTGATTGTTTGTTTTGTTTTTGTCTGGTCCTAGACTTGCGTCAAATGTTAACTTTTCTTCCATGAACAAAAACATACCTCCACGGTCTAGGTCAGGAAGAGACTGCACGTTTCTATTTATTATCTTCTTTTTCTTTTATGAAGACAGAGAGCCGCCCCCGGGGTGCAGATCACTACCAAGTAAACGAAATTTAAAAGGAAACTGTCGAAGCAAAAACAACACACACACAAATAACAACGAAAAAGACTGTAATACCGATGGAGGCCTGATTACAGGAGCGGAATTTATTTATAAAAGATTAGATAACCTGCACCCATTTCTGGCTACACCTCGCTGGCTGAGGTTCATCTTGCATTTGAAGGGCAAAGTGGTTTGTACTTTGTTCTCTATGTTGCCCCAGCCGAAGTGCACACGAGTTCCTTTGCGTCTTGATTGATTGCGCTTTACGTCACCCAGTAAAAATACTTGGATTACGTTGCTTCTTGATTGATTGCGCTTAACGTCACCCAATCGAAGTGCTTGAATTACGTTGCTTCTTGTTTGATTGCGCCTAACGTCACCCAGTCAAAGTGTTTTGAATTAAGTTGCTTCTGGACTGATTGCGCTTAACGTCACCCAGTCAAAGTGATTGAACTAAGTCGTATCTTGATTGATTGGCTTAACGTCACCAAACCGAAGTGCACGAATTCCTTTGCATCATGATTGATTGCGCTTTACGTCACCCAGTCAAAGTGCTTGATTTACTTTGCATCATGATTGATTGCGCTTAGTGTCACCCAGTCAAAGTGCTTGATTTACTTTGCGTCTTGATTGATTGCGCTTTGCGTCACCCAACAGAAGTGCGCCAGTTTAGATTCTTGATTGTTTGCGCTCTAAGTCATCCCTGCTGAAATGCCTGATTTACGTTATATCTGGGTTGAATGTCTGTACGTCACTCTAACAAAAACTACGGTGGAAAGTAAAGCGACTATCTCGCAGTGCAGACAATTGTAGTAAGAGAGTTGTGTTGAGTTCATCAGACTATTGTAGTAAGAGAGTTGTGTTGAGTTCATCAGACTATTGTAGTGAGAGAGTTGTGTTGAGTTCATCAGGCTATTGTAGTAAGAGAGTTGTGTTGAGTTCAAATATGTATTTTAAAACTGATTATATAGTACACATCATCAAATATAGATATGCATTTAATGATTGTATAGTTCACTGGGTGACGTTAAGTGCAATCAATCAAGAAACCATTATTAAGATTTGCAAAAGGCAACATAAAAATATTTTCTAGCCATGCAAACACAGATTCAGCGGCATGTTTTTCTTTTTGGTTGTTGGCAGATTCCTAATTGCGTGATGTCATGCTATACGGATGCCTCGTCAGTGGTCTGGCAGGTTTTGCAATGCTGCTTGATAAGCAAAGATCAGCTTCTAGGTCCGTTTCACCCACGGTGCATGCTGAAAGTTGTCCTTGGCATACATGACTACATGGCAACCCGCTGACCACTTGACTGTTATCCAAACATCAAGTAGTTGACGAGGTTTGTCATCATGTCTGTCGACTACCTGAACTTGTTTTCAGTTTAACTTTGAACAGAGTACGTACGTCTATCTCAGTTCAGTCACCACCATCTGAAGGAGCGTGTGCTGTGCCACATAGTCTATACTATAGGAATTGTTGATGACGTCAGGATTTTCAAAGTAATCCTTGAAATTCCTGTATCCACGCTGAAAAGGAAGACCTATACTTCATTTTACAGAACCAATCATGTTGTTGTCATTGACAACGAAGCCAATCCTGGCTTATCTCCCTTTCCTCTAGCAGATTCGATGGCAGGATTAGACTGGGTGGAGAAGAAGGGAAAAGAATGAAATTTGAATGAAAAATGAAAAAAATCTGTACATCTGTAAAATAAGGCTGATCACTCTCACTCACTCTCTCTCTCTGGGTGTAAAAAAATTGCACAACAGCTTTCGGCCATCTAAAAGTTCGTAAGGAATGAGATTTTTAAAAACTTAACTAAATTAGACTGAAAACTCGATCCTTATATCTTCCTCCTTGTTTATCTTTCCGCTCAGATTTCTCTCCCCTGTGTGCAGTCAATGACCTGAATAGAGCCTACTTGCGCACATCTGCTTCGTTCTCGTGATCTTTGTCGCTCCAGTGCCACATAAACAAGCCATAACAGGAAGGTGAAGGACAGCAAAGGGTTACCGGATGGAACGAGGGAGGGGGGGGGCGTTAGGTTATTCAACGGGTCAGTGTGACAAAAGAAGAGAAAATGGGGGCAGAATACCGGCAACAGAATTTCAGCGATGAGTTTTAAGTGCATTCGGGTCGAGAAAGAACTCTTGGATTTTACTTCTTTGCTGTTTTCTAGTGAATAAATTTCAGTGAGGAAGAAAAGAACGAAATTCGCATAAATAAACTTGTTTTTCTGTTGTTTTTTTTCTCACACGACTGAAGGGTGTTACTGTTTTAATTATTTAAAGTACATTTTATTATTCAGCTCTCAAATACAATTTCAATTCAGAATGTCAATTATGCACAAATGCACCAAGGAAGAATAGTATTGTCACGAATATAATATAAGCAACTGTATATGACGCGTCCTTCATTATTCTATAGCTCCTGCTTCCGGCTATAGCGGCGGAAGCCGAAAGCGCCCCCTACATTAGCAGGCAAGCTATCCCAATACCGCCGCCTAACGCGAATGCCACTGTAGGGATGATTGACATGCAGACGAGGCTGAGGAATCCGGTGATCCGTGGGTTACTGCTCTTGTTGGTCGAAAAAAGTTTTTCGGCCATTTTCGTATTTACTTGATTTTGTTGGTGTTACTGCCACTGTCCCCGGTTATTTCCCTTTTGGATTTTTTTTTTCACTGTAGACAGAAGCAGGAGGCCTAAAATTTAGTTGTATCTTGTCAGAAATGGGTTGGTTATAGTATCCCCATTGATGACGTTGACGTCACGGTTGCTACATTCTATTTTACTTTTTTTTTTGGTGGGTGGGGGTGGCGTAGTTGGTTTTGTGGTATCCGATTTTGTTTGCCCTGTTGGATGGTTTTATGGTATCCGATTTTGTTTGCCCTGTTGGATGGTTTTGTGGTATCCGATTTTGTTTGCCCTGTTGGATGGTTTTGTAGTAACCAATTTTGTTTGCCCTGTTGGATGGTTTGTGGTATCCGATTTTGTTTGCCCTATTGGATGGTTTTGTGGTATCCGATTTTGCTTGCCTTGTTGATGGTTTTGTGGTATCCGATTTTGCTTGCCTTGTTGAATGGTTTTGTGGTATCCGATTTTGTTTGCTCTGTTGATGGTTTTCTGGTATCCGATTTTGTTTGCTCTGTTGATGGTTTTCTTTGACATTTGATGGTAGGCTATTGAGTTTTCCTGATGTAGGGAGGTGGTCACGTGTGTTGTCTCGTTTGCTCTTTTCCATCATTTTGATTTTCAGGTATGTTTCGTGTCTCAGTTTGTATGTTCTCTGGTGGTCCTGAGTTTTTGGGTTCCATAATGGTGCCCAGGCTGGTTTCAAGTTATTATTTTTGCTCTGGTCCGTTTTTAGAGACGACTGAGGTGAGAGGGATGACACCTCAACTAGTTTGGTAAAAAAAATCTATTTAATTCAGTTGTCTTTTTCTTCCATCTGAAAGCAGAGAAGTGTGTGTGTGTGTGTGTGTGTGTGTGTGTGTGTGTGTGTGTGTGTGTGTGTGTGTGTGTGTGTGAGAATAATTAAATATGGCGACCTAAACTGTCCAGCACACAAGAAAGACAGCAAAACAGTAATCAAATGGTAGATGCTACCGAAATTTAAAAAATAATAATTTCGAACAAAGACTGCCAAGAAAACAAGAGGCATTTACGCAAGTGAAAATAATCATGACCACTGAGCCTGAATTAAAAAGAATCGACATTAATATACGCATAACGACTAGAGAATAGATACGAATGGCGCACATCTATGACCTTGATGTATTGGCACGGTACACAACCAATTTGATTGTGTTTCAATTGTTGAAGTGTATGGACACTACAAAATCATGGGGGTATAATTTCTTGTTTCCACTGTAGGGATGTTACATAAGCATTTAAGTGTGACCTACTTGTCTTGTTTCTACACTAAAGTCGTTATACAACATTTGGAGTTTAACCTACTTGTTATGTTTGACCTCTTGTTATGTGTTCACTGTAATGAAGGAATGAGCTCACTTGTCTCCACTCTATGGACTTACAAAACCATATAAGTGTCACCTACTTGTCTTCTTTCAACTTTTCAACTGTATAAACGTTACACAATCAGTGGAGTATGACCATTTACCTTGTTTCCACTGTAGGTATGTTACACAATAATTGGAGTATGATTTTTTGTCTTGTTTCTACTGTAAGGACGTGACCCAGTAATTGGAGTTTGACCGACTTGTTGCTTTGTTTCAAATGTAGGAACGCTAGAAAGCAAAATGACCTACTTTCAAATTTGTTTCTATGGTAAAGACGTTACACCAGCATGTTATGTGAACTACTTTAAAAACCGGAAGCAGTTAATTCTTTTCCCATACTTGCCAAAGCCAGAGCCAGGCACATGGGAGAACTACTGAACTGAAGTGCAGGAGAGTTCTAGGATGGAAAATTAACCAATTTTTTTCCCCACATTCTCATCATGCAACGCAACTTATAAAGTGCGTGGAAAGTCGTCCACAAATCTAGCATGACTTTATGTCTGTATGTCTGTTTGTTTGTTTGATTCCTACTTTACCAAATGCTAAAAATGTTATTGTTTCATTAGTCATGCATGTCAGCAAAGCCAGAAACTAGACTGAGAATGACAGTTTGGGATTCTACAAATCCTAGGTCTACAAATCATAGGTCTACAAATCCTAGATTTACAAATCCTAAGTCTACAAATCCATTAGTCAACGAAAATTAAAATATTAGAAAGATTCTTTGCTCTCAGGGTCTAAGTCTGTAGCCTTTCCATGAATTGCTAATGATGTCACAGTAAACTGCTAGATAGGATATTCTCATTTTTACTTAATGTGACACATCAAAGGCCAAACATTTCGGGAGAGAATCGGAAAGTGCTAATGAAAGAAACTCTAATTCGGTTTCCAAGGAAACGTGATGAACGCTGTTGAGATACTAATGTAACAGCCAATGGAGCAGTCAATGTAACAGTAAATGTAACAATGAAACAATCAATATAACACTCAATGTAACAATCAATGTAAAAGTCCATGGAAGAGTCAATGTAGCAGCCACTGTAGCAATCAGTGTACATTCAATGTAACAATCAATGGAATAATCTCTTTAAGAGTCAATATAACAGTCAATGGAGCAGTCAATGTAACAATGTAACAACCAATATAACAGTCAATATGTAACATTCGATGTAATATTCAATATAACAATCAATGTAACAGTTAATATAACAATCAGTGTAACAATCAATGTAACAATCAACAATCCAAATCACTACATGTACATGTACTTCTCTCTATACTCATCACCCAAGCACTCAACAGACTAAGACTAAACTCCAATTTTATATACCCGTAATCGAAACCACCAACCTAAACCATCCGCCCTTGCAGAACCCATGATGAACCCACCATAATAGAATTTATACGACCATCCACCATGAACTCATGAGCCTACATAACATAATTTATATGACTACCCAGCATAAACTCATGAGCCTACATAACATAATTTATACTACCACCCAGCACGAACTCATGAGCCCACATAACAGGTGTTTACGATCACCCCAGCATGAACTCATGAACCCATTATGGAAGGCTAATCAATGTCAGCAACTTGGGTCAATGACCGCCAAGTTGCTTTGTTTAAACTAGGTAGGAAATTAGTGTTATATATACTCTGCTGTGTTTGAGTGTACGCTCTTATTGTTGCATACTGTTTCAGGTAGATATTAACTGAAGTTGAAATTTGTATATTTAGAGAGGAAATAGTTTATATTTATGTATAAGTGTGTGCTAGTTTACATAATTTTTAAATAATATTTTATGATTTATTTATGTGAGTCTGGTTTCTCCATAGCATGCATATATGATTATTATTTTTTACTTTATCTTCCAAATTATATTTGAGGAAAGAGTTGTATTTGAAGAGTATTTAATGCGGTTTCCTTGGATACTATAATCATAACATAACTCTATGTAGTTTAGAATTAATTCATATCTAAACAAAAGTAAGAAAACAGAACAGAGAAGTAAAAATCAGGTTCTTGGGATAAAGGGTTGTAGAATTTCCGGGAATTTCTTGGCAGCCAGCCCTAGTGTATATTTGTTTGGCCAGAATGTGGTAACCCGAGCAACAACAACGCCAACGAAATCACCGCCGACAACAACAACGACAGCTATTTTGGCCCAGTGAGCCGCAGTTCATACAGTGGGGATACTTTAATCACCCCACTGCAGACATGATTCAACTGCTGCTCGACCACAACTCCACAACTGGAGCACTACAGATCAGAGAACGTCTTACGATGAAATGATCCACGAAAGCTCCAATGGCGTCGTAAAATTGTTTCGTAACCGCTACCACCACCTGGAAACCCATCGCACTAGAGGAAAAATTAGGGAAAAAATCAACAGTCGCCAACACTGAACAAGCGCCAACCAACCTCTAACACCACCGCTAGCGCTCCCCAAATACTCGTGAGGGGAGCCGGTTCCACTGGAGCACTACAGATCAGAGAACGTCTTACGATGAAATGATCCACGAAAGCTCCAGTGGAGACGTTAAATGATATCGTAACCACCACCACCACCGTGGTTCAGGGTTGTTGTAGGCGTGCAGAGAGGAGAGTTTGGCTGGCCAGTGTCAGCTGTCGCCATGAATAAAGAGCCCTTGTGTAAACTGTAAACAGCGTTGCATGTTCATCTCTTGCTGTGGTTGTAGTCAAGCGTGTGTCGATTTGTCCATCAGCGTTGTTGTCGTGCATCCTATGGTGATCCCATTGCACTACTACACTGAACCCACTACCCCATCACAAATTGATGCTGCAAGCAGGATGGGTTCAGAATGATGCGAGAAACGGCTAAACAACATTTTTTGGCTCAACTGATGAGAAGGACGGCAGCCATTAAACATTAAGACGAGAGAGAGGGACGGCAGCCATTAAACATTAAGACGGGAGAGAGGGACGGCAGCCATTAAACATTAAGACGGGAGAGACGGACGGCAGCCATTAAACATTAAGACGGGAGAGGGAGAGAGGGACGGCAGCCATTAAATATTAAGTTGGGAGAGAGGGACGGCAACCATTAAACATTAACTTGGTAGTAAGGGACGGCAGTGGCAGCTGCCAACCAATGCCACCATTAGGGATGCTAGCCAACAATAACATTAACAACAGAAACGAGGAAGGGGTCAGCCCACCAGCATGAGCTCGGGAGTCCACATATAAGTAACCCAAGAAGCCAATAGAATACCAGTAATTCAACGATAAGACACCAATAATCAACACTAGGACACCAGTAATCAACACTAGGACACCAGTAATCAACACTAGGACACCAGTAATCAACACTAGGACACCAGTAATCAACACTATGACATTATTAATCAACAATAGGACACCAGTAATCAACACTAGACACCAGTAATCAACACTAGGACACCAGTAATCAACACAAGGACACCAGTAATCAACACTAGGACACCAGTATAATCAACACACGGCACCAGTAATCAACACTAGGACACTATTAATCAACAATAGGACACCAGTATTCAACACTAAGAAACCAGTAATCAACACTAGGACACCTGTAATCAACAATAGGACACCAGAAGGATTTCAAAAGTAATTATAAGCTGGAGATCAACAGGATCCAAGCACTAAACTTCTTTGAAAATATGTTCCCCAAAATTTAGAGTAAAAAGAAAAATATAAGCCATATATAAGCTGCAATCCTGGTGAAACCTGAAAAGTAGGGAACCCTAAATATGACGAGGCATGAATAACACCACACCATCATTTCAACATTGCAATTAAAATAAGGAATAAACCAATTATTAACAAGCTACAGGTTTTAAATGAAACCACCCTGATAGGCCTAAAGTTAGAAGAAAAAAAGAAACAATTTTATTGTACATTTTAGAATGTTTATTATAGCGTTTCAGTTAATTATACACTTTTAGAATGTTTACTATACCTTATATCTTCTCTAGATTGTTTGTTATATACTAAATATGAATGTGATCATCACGCACCACAAAAATACACTATTTTCTGTGTAAACTGCTCACTTCGTTAGTTCACTAAGTTTACATTGATTTACTGTATAGACTAAAGACTCACTTCGTTCTTCGTTAGTTCACTAAGTTTACATTGATTTACTGTATAGACTAAAGACTCACTTCGTTCTTCGTTAGTCACTAAGTTTACATTGATTTACTGTATAGACTCAAGACTCACTTCGTTCTTCGTTAGTTCACTAAGTTACACTCATTTACTGAAATGACTAATTACTTCGTATTTCATTTGTCGTTGCTATAACCAAGCTTAACGAGACTAATTTCAGATAACAACGTTATTTAGAGAAATTAAAAAAAAAAAACCACTACGGCAGAAGACTTTAAATTCAGTGATTTGCTAATCCAACTTCACAAACCGCACTGAAGTTGGATGGAATGCTGACAATGGCAGAGATATCAGGACTGACACGCAGATCACTTTTTAATCGAAAGATTTAAACAATGCCTTCTATTCCTCACTCATACAAAATAAGAAGAAAAAGAAATTTAAGGTAAAAAAGAAACACTCTCTTTGGCTAATCTTCAAGGAGGGAGTGCCCAGAAGTTAATGTAAACGATTGCTCGCAGAGACGTCATCACGTGGAGTATGTCGTCTCGAGAGTTCAATGCCCTTGAACGCTCTTTCGAGAAAAAAATACATACAATAAAAGATAGGAGTGGTTGTTAGATAGCATTACACATGGGCATTAGGTGTTAATTCTTCCCTGCGTCTGTAAATAAGCTACTGCCGCCTGCCTGGAATCTGTTTATAAGTTAATGCAGTTTGTTTGGGAACATATGTTCATTTATAAGCTATTTCAGTTTGATCAGGGGTAGACATCTATTTGTTTACTGCTGCAGTTTTTTTCTGACACAGACATCTATATGCTACTAACGTTTACCCTGAATGAGATTTCTATATGCTAATACAGTTTGATCTGACACAGATTTCTATATGCTAATACAGTTTGATCTGACACAGACATCTATATGCTACTACAGTTTGATCTGACACAGACATCTATATGCTACTACAGTTTGATCTGACACAGACATCTATATGCTAATACTGTTTGATCTGACACAGACATCTACATGAGAACAGTGTGTTCTCTCTAGAACTTCGCCTGAGACTACTAGATATTCAGGTCTATGTTTTAGATATAAGCGCTTAAGTTCCGGTTTCTAAATTTAGATATGATTGATAATCTAAAATCATTGTAGATGGACTGGAGGTTGAGTCTCATTGAACCTGCATTTGATCTAAGACGTTGGCCAAGCTTCAATCCTCCCACACAAGTGACCATTCACCAGTCCTCCATTTAGCTCAGTTCATGTCCACACATTTGTTCTGACCTAGTGCACATATTTACCCTTAGTGCACACATCTACCCTTAGTGCACACATTTGCCCTGACTTAGTGCACACATTTACCCTGACCTAGTGCACACATTTGCCCTGACTTAATGCACACATTTGCCCTGACTTAGTGCACACATTTACCCTGACCTAGTGCACACATTTACCCTGACCTAGTGCACACATTTACCCTGACCTAGCGCACACATTTACCGACCTAGTCCACACATTTACCCTGACCTACATCTTTCTTGCATTATATTTTTCTTCTTTTCATCATTGTACACAATACTACACCTGCATTATTTTGTGTGTGTGTGCTAATATAGGAAATATACAAAACAAAGAACAAAATCATGAACGATTTCTGACAATAATCAATTCAATAAAATTAAATTATAGATGATTTCTGACAATAAATAATGCAATAAAAAATAACTTTGCTGAGTTAAAATAAAAAAGTTAATAAAATGTTGTTTTGCTAACAAACTATTCGTATTCACGAATGTGGAATTGGCGCAAGTAAATAAACAAGAAAAACCCAAGCTGTTTCTCTTAGAAAAATTACAACAAATTAAAATTGCTCAGGAATTTTCTTCTTTGATTTCCTGTGATACCCATGTCCTTGACCTTAATTAACATTCATTTATGTAAATGATGTAAATACTGAAGGTCATTTGCTAAGGACTGTTTGCTAAGGACTGTATTAGTGCGAACATCTGAAAACTGCAGCGGACGTCAAAACAGTATGACGAATGAATGGCAGTGAAAGAGAAATAAGAGACAAATGCCAAATCCTTGTGCGAACATGTGTCGACAGGGTACCAGTGCGTAAGGTTCAAATTATGAACAAATGTCCTGAAAAATGGGGAAAGTACACTAAGTAAAGGGAGGCTGCATGCTTCGCTGGTGTTGTCAGCTCACTTGGACTGTAATCTGCACTTTCGAATCCAAAACAGCGTCATTTATCAAGTTACAGAATCGTTAATAACATGCAAATGTTATGGGAGGGTATTGCGTAATAGATGTTTCAAATACATGCTTGTCACTGAATAAATCTTCAATCACAGAGGTTTCAGTTACTTATCAGTTACTCAGCGAATCTTAAGCCATGGATTCTTCAACTTCCTACCTGCTATTAAAAGATCTTCACTCTAACAAGTTAACAAGTTTCAATTATTGTTCCTTTGCCCGGTAATCTTACAACACTAAGGTCTCAATTATGATTCCTTTGTTTCACGAATTTTACAACACTAAATCTCAATTATATTATCATTCTGTGGAGTAGTAAATTTGCCTATCCCTATTTCTAGACTTGATTGTTATATAATTTGTTAAATGTCAAAGTGACCCGATCTTGGGCACTGCTTATGCTGATATTGTTAAGGGTCAGAGTTGGAAGTAAACAACTCAGGTAGTGGATAGGCTAGAAATTGCTGATGTAATCCAAACCAGTTCCAAATGGATGAGTAGTTTTTCTGACTAATAGCCTCACACTGTTCATAACAACCTCAACCAATGAGGATGGACCGAAAGTTTCTTTGTTGAAGAAGTACCCTATTCTAATCACTTTGAATATTTGAACATAACTCGAGTCCATTTATAAAAGCAATCGTTATCTTATGTAAGATAACTGACTGATAAAGAAGGAATGCACTTAAAATATTTTGTACATGTTTGCTATTGATCTATAATTTAAAATGGAGAATGCTTTACGTAATTGAACCATTATTTCTTCGTTCACTAATTTGATTACGTTGTACATTATACTTGTGAATTTTGATCGATGTCATGTTTCTTATGGTGTGTTTCTACCAGGCTAACAAAATTGTTGCAGGATTTGTAAGTTGAGAATTTAGAAAGAGAGAAAGGAGTTTTTAGATGAAATGTGCCTGAAATATAATCCTGCCTTAATTTGATTTTTGCAGAGCGGAGCAAGCCTTTGTCTTTTGTTGCATCATTCTACAATCACTACTGTACTTTACTTGATTATGTTGGTGTGTGCATCCAGCGTTGTTATCAACTTATCAGAAAAACTGTTGCTGTAAGTTGATTCCTGTGAATTCCAAAGAACCAATACAGTGGAAATGGTGGCTTGAGTTTGGCCTCAAGAATTCACGAAGATTATTTCCAAAGAAAGAAAAGAACCAAAGAACCAACACAATGGAAATGGTGGCTTGAGTTTGGCCTCAAGAATTCACGAAGATTATTTCCAAAGATCCCTGTGGTGTTTTAAGTAAACGCACATGAAAATTCGAGAACATTCCTTATGTACTTGATAGCACATGTGCAATTCAGGTTCGATACTTACATAAATACTGTCTGGTGTTAAACAAGACTTTCTAGTATAAATACTGTCTGGTGTTAAACAAGACTTTCTAGTATAATTTCTGTCTGGTGTTAAACAAGACTTTCTAGTATAAATACTGTCTGGTGTTAAACAAGACTTTCTAGTATAATTTCTGTCTGGTGTTAAACAAGACTTTCTAGTATAAATACTGTCTGGTGTTAAACAAGACTTTCTAGTATAATTTCTGTCTGGTGTTAAACAAGACTTTCTAGTATAATTTCTGTCTGGTGTTAAACAAAAAAGTCTAAATACTGCCTGAGTTTCAAAAAAATATTTCTCTTTGTAGTTTGGTGTTAAAAAAGTCTTTCTCTTTGCAGTACAAGCACTGTCTAGTATTAAAAAAAGTCTTTCTCTTTGCAGTACGAGCACTGTCTAGTATTAAAAAAAGACTTTCTTTGCAGTACCTGTCTAGAACTCTAGTATTAAAAAAGACGTTCTATTTGTAATTTCTTTACCTCTACTATCTAGTGTTTGTAGATGCTTTATTTTTTTTTTTAGTTTCTAGACAAATATTCTAGAGGAGAAAGAGACATTCTCCTTATGGTTTCTGTACATATTATCTAGTGTTACGAAAGACTTTCTCTATGTAGTACATGTACAACTATTTTCTAATGTTACGAGGGAATTTCTCTTTACAAATACCATCTAGTGTCTTTGTCGTGTCTGTACAATTGCTCTCTAGTGTTATAAGGTGCTTTTCCTTTGTTGTATCTTTACAAATACTGTCAAGTGTTACAAGGGGCTTTCTGTTTGTTGTGTCTGTACAAATACTATCTAGTGTCAAAAAGCGGCTTTCTCTTTGTTGTACCTTAACAAATACTATCAAGTGTTACAAGGGGCTTTCTGTTTGTTGTGTCTGAACAAATACTCTCTAGTGTTATAAAAGGCTGCTGTGTCTGTACAAATACTATCTAGTGTCACAAAAGGGCTCTCTCTTTGTAGTCACTGAATCTGCACTTCAAATCGCACCGACCAGCGAAGACGGGCGGACAAAGGTTCCATATACACTGACGTAAAATACCACCACTTGGGTGTTGTCGTCGTGAGGGACTTTATGCTGACGTCGTATTTACACAGGCGAATCTCTTCCAGACGGGCCTATCTTCATATCAGTGCGTTTCGAGTAACACCCCTGCTATAAAAGAATTCTTGAGTTAACATACAAATTACATTCAATGCGAACTCTTGTTTTCACACGGCGGTGATTGATAAGATTGTCCTAAAACATCTTTCTGAACCTTTCTAGTTAGAAAAGAAAAAAAAATCACTGTTTTTCACAAAAATATGTTAAGTAGACCTTACATTTTGTCGGTAGATCAAGAAAAAGAAAAAGTGTTCTTGACCCAGGAGTATCACACAACTCGTCATTTACCAAATTGTGGATGGCTTGTTTGCTTTGTTTTGTGTTTTACTTTATTAACAACATAGACTTTACACAAGTTTACAGCAAATCAAGACAATTTGGACGGGTGATGATGATATCCTATTTCACAAAGTCCCATTCATTATTAATACATACCTATTTCACAAAGTCCCATTCATTATTAATACATACCTATTTCACAAAGTCCCATTCATTATTAATACATACCTATTTCACAAGGTCCCATTCATTATTAATACATACCTATTTCACAAAGTCCCATTCATTATTAATACATACCTATTTCACAAGGTCCCATTCATTATTAATACATACCTATTTCACAAGGTCCCATTCATTATTAATACATACCTATTTCACAAGGTCCCATTCATTATTAATACATACCTATTTCACAAGGTCCCATTCATTATTAATACATACCTATTTCACAAGGTCCCATTCATTATTAATACATACCTATTTCACAAGGTCCCATTCATTATTAATACATACCTATTTCACAAGGTCCCATTCATTATTAATACATACCTATTTCACAAAGTCCCATTCATTATTAATACATACCTATTTCACAAAGTCCCATTCATTATTAATACATACCTATTTCACAAAGTCCCATTCATTATTAATACATACCTATTTCACAAAGTCCCATTCATTATTAATACATACCTATTTCACAAAGTCCCATTCATTATTAATACATACCTATTTCACAAAGTCCCATTCATTATTAATACATACCTATTTCACAAAGTCCCATTCATTATTAATACATACCTATTTCACAAAGTCCCATTCATTATTAATACATACCTATTTCACAAAGTCCCATTCATTATTAATACATACCTATTTCACAAAGTCCCATTCATTATTAATACATACCTATTTCACAAAGTCCCATTCATTATTAATACATACCTATTTCACAAAGTCCCATTCATTATTAATACATACCTATTTCACAAGGTCCCATTCATTATTAATACATACCTATTTCACAAAGTCCCATTCATTATTAATACATACCTATTTCACAAAGTCCCATTCATTATTAATACATACCTATTTCACAAAGTCCCATTCATTATTAATACATACCTATTTCACAAAGTCCCATTCATTATTAATACATACCTATTTCACAAAGTCCCATTCATTATTAATACATACCTATTTCACAAGGTCCCATTCATTATTAATACATACCTATTTCACAAAGTCCCATTCATTATTAATACATACCTATTTCACAAGGTCCCATTCATTATTAATACATACCTATTTCACAAAGTCCCATTCATTATTAATACATACCTATAGCAAGAATTCTCAGTTACAAGACTGAGCACATACTGCAGATAATGTTTGCTAAACGGCACGCCACTTAGTTAAATGAAAAGGATCATTTCTATTAATTAATCTTTCATAACTAATTCCAAGTGATGAGAATCTTAATTTATTTTATTAATGATCCTCCAGCAGACACCACTCCTCTCTCTCTCTCTCTCTCTCTCTCTCTCTCTCTCTCTCTCTCTCTCTCTCTCTCTCTCTCTCTCTCTCTCTCTCTCTCTCTCTCTCACTTGGCGGATTTTCTGGCGTTGATTTCTGTATTCCACAACATACAATATTTACAGCCACATAATGTTTCCGTGAGTGGAAAACTTCTTACTAAAGGAGAAGACAAATTCGACTTTAATCTATATTTAGTGAGCCCCCATACACCACTTTCTTCTCCAACATAGGATTAAATTATCAATATCAATATGCATAAGAAGGTCAATAAATTTAACAATAAATTTATTAAATGAAGAATCAAATATATATAAATGACAATTACAATGAAATAGACTACTTGATATCAATATTCACAAGCACACATTCAGATGATTTTATGTCTACACAGTCTCTCTGTATTACAAATATATATAAAAACTTACAATTCAATAGAGTAAATACGAATTGCAGGCTAGTCCTATCAGAGACCAGAAATGGAGTTATAAGAGGTAAGTAATTTAAAGTCTTTATTTTACATGACCTGGATTAAGTGTAGCTTCAACAGTCTTCACTTGCTTTTGCAACAATGTCACAATGTCATGTCATTATGTGTTTCTGCCATTTGTGGAAATGACCTGCTCTTCCTCTCGAACTGCTTGTGTGCTCTGCTCACTGTGTCCACTCCATCAAGCAGAACATGATCACACAATTCCAGTACCTTCAATGTGCCTGAATCTTCCAAAATGTGCCCAGTGTACTTTGCTCTGATACATCAAAAGTGTGTAGCATACTCCCTATGCTTACACACACCACATCAGACATTTCTTGTGTTTCCCAGTCACTCAGGCTTATACTGGTGAACACATAGACTTGAACTTCAACACTCAAGACTCAAAAGATGAAACTTGACACTGAGAATCAAAAGTCAAAATCCACTACTTTACTGCAACACAACAACATATAATTAAGGAGCAAATCTAAGTTTCTTGTTTATCACAATATAACTCCATTCTGTCTTACATCTATTCTCAATTTACAATCTCCTGCAACAGTATTTATTGGCCTGATGTACACATGGTAAAATAAATACAGCATATCAGGCAATGTCAAGTGTTAGCACATTACAAGTATGTAGCATCGTTCAAACATTTGTAGAAATAAAAGTCAATTCACATAGCACATCCCTACATAAACACAAGTGTAACATATCAGTAGTAAAATGCATGAAATGTTTCTAAATCCATTCTCTCTCAATCAGTCAGTTTCAATTCACCATCAAGCTAACAACTGCCTTCAAACTGGACTTTCTTCTTCTACTTCAAATTCAAAAGTTATTAGGGTGTAGAATTCTCTACAGGAAGTGATCTCCTTAAATTCAGCCCATTAGCTAGTCTCAGAATCATAATGATTGTATATTAGAAAACTGCTCACTCAGTTTCCATCAGGTAACAAATCTAGAATATTCTTGCCTCAGGCTGTTTACTTCAAACTCAGACACTTTCAAAAATAATGCCATAAGGAGTGCCCAAGGTCGGGTCACTCTGACAATTTAGCAATTTATATAACAATTTAATTTTAAAATAGGGAGAGAGAAATTTACTCTGTCATAGATACATACATATTTCAAGAGTTCTCAGGTAGAGAACTGAGCATATAGTATGGGGGTGATTTCTCAAGGTCCCCTTTCAATTTGTGACTAGTTATAACGAACCCTAAACTCCCATTCATTGCAAATAATTACAATTACCATAGCAAGACAATTACAGGCAATGTTTACAGACTTCACAGTACAATAACAAGAATGAGCTAAAAGAACAACAAAGAAATACAAACTGATAATTATCATAGAAGAGTTGAGAAAGTTAATTTCTTGGTGTAAATAAAATCACGGTTGCACTGTTCCAATTTCATTTGTTATGAGCTATAAACTTTACTCAGTTTTCGTCCGCAGAGGTTTGACCTTACCCATGGTATGCAACAGCATTCAAGCATTAGAATCTACTGTCAAACTCACATGAAGAGGTGAAACCTTAGATCTAGAATTTTTGCTACTTTCCCCATTGTGCAAGAGGCCCTGGCAATGTTATCCAACCCAGCCCATCTTCTAGGTCAGGTTGTAATAATATCCAAAATATTTAGCCAGACTGACCCATGACTGTCAGTTTCCATGGAAATGAGTATTCATTTACAGAATTCATTTTATTTTTATTTATTTGATCACTGCAGTTATTTGATCTTGTTTACGACAGTTGCGAGGCAGCTAACCTGATTAGTCGTCATACCAGATGAATTTATATTCTCTTGCACTTTAGTAATAGAAAAAATAAATATGAAAATTCTTGTGCAAACTGAACTTAAAAAACTCGAACAGCCATCTGTCACTTGTTGTCGAAGTCATGTACTTTCTATAATTTGAACGCATCTGTGACTCACTGTGACGTCAACCATTGTTTATTTTTCAATTCGAATTTTAAATCATTAGTAATGTTTTTTCTCAGTTTTATGTTATTTCTTGTTTCCCCACATAATCATTTCTCGGACGATTTGGCATATGTCACAAATGTGTTGATGACAATATAATAAGTATTTCTTTGATATGTCACAATCATGTCCATAAACCCTTAGACAGTATTATGGATGTCACGTGCCGGGTTAATGACCATGTCGCAGTATCAGACTCTAAATTATTAATCATTAAATTTATTATATTAGCACTAATACTGAAAACAGCCCAGGTGACCTAAATTACCCTTCAATCTATATATATATATATATCAGACCCATTCTTTGGGACCCTTATTCGTCTAACGTAGCGACAAATTAGTTGACGTACCTCGAGTTGGCGACGTTATCTTCTCCTTTTGTTAATTATGACTTATATAATAACATCCACATATTTCTGGCTCAGAACCCCCACCACACTAACAAATTAACTAAAATGTGGGTTTAAGATAACAAGAACAAAGAAGATTTAATAATAACAATAACAAGGAAACAATAGAATTCGATTTCCAAAATACAGGCCAACTGAGACCGTCTATTTACTGTCTCAATGTTAATAATTGTTTATCTGATTGTCTCTCTAGTCTATTATGGATTGTGAAGTTTAGACGACTTTGTTGTTGTCAATAGAAGTGAACTCGTCATGTCATTTGTTTACTTACATAGTGCCTCTAGCCATTGTTGATGACGCCACATAGATGACTGTCAGCTCACGACAGGAATAAGGTGTGCATTTCAGACTGAACATGAGCATCAATTCAGCAGCAAATCATGACGATAAGAAAGAAAGAAGGCCACTTTCAATACACAATCGTATCTCTTCTGTAGCCGCTGATAAATACAAGACTATGCTAAGGTTTCGTGGTGACAGCAATAATGGACTCATAATTTTAGGTCATTAAACATTAGCTACATGCTAGCATATAATTTATAAAGTTCTCTCATGGAGAAGTGTTTATAAATATGATAATAATATTCCAATTCCACATATACACAATCGCAAAACTTACAACCATATTCAATGAATGGTTTACATTAAATTCACACTGAATCAATATCTCAATCTACTTATTAAGTCTCACGTGCTACAAATAGTTTTACAATGAATAAATGCATAGCACACAACACATGCTTATCTCAGTTTTATCATCTACAGTCTACACATATGGCATAATTATCACTAGTACCACATAACCTTGTCTGAAAGAGATATGCATTAGTTTCACAAAACAATCATTAGTGTACATTTACGGACATTCTACACAACATTCTAATCAATAATAAATTACAATAGTTTCTGATAAGTCAATATATTTACCACTCTTGGGAACGTGCAAAACCTCATCTGTGCAGATTTCAACCCTTCTATATGTTGTGGGAACACTGTGTAAGAATGCGTGGGTCTATCAGCAATATATATATATATGAATGACTCTGGATCAAACTACAATTTCTCTCGCGTCATTGATCGGAATGCAAATGTCCATATTAGGGCATCCCGTATCCTGTCAACATTCACCCACTCTTACTATCACACTCCCCCCCCCTTCTTTACATTTCCACTGCCCATATGTGGTCAATGAACTAGACCTCAGTCCTTTATTGTGTGTAGTATATATGGGTATGGCTGATTTGCATAATTGGCCACGGGGAGGTCGGCCATAACTAGTAACTATCAATTACTAATTATTAATATAGAAAAAGAAATAATAGAAACACGTCACTCATACTGGAAAAATAAGGAAAGACAGATGATAAATAAACAACGATGAAAAATGGGGGGGAAAATAGATAAAAGTACGAACATACATAATATATTTATATAATGAATATATCTAACACCTGCTATCGTAATTATAATTGCAATTACTTATACAAGGTTTAAATTATAAGTTCAACCTGACTAACCTTTCTCGGCAAAAGGATCTTTTTACCTGTGTCGTTTCAGGAACTGTCCTATTGCGACAGCGTCTGTCTGGACTCTAAACTGTGGGGCGATTTTCCACGCGAAGAGGGACAGCCACGTGGTCAGTCTGGCTAAATATCTAGTATATTATTACAACCTGACTCAGAAGATTTTAGCGCGAGATCTAAGGTACTCTACTTAGGACCTTTGAGTTTGACAGTGGATTCTAGCACGTCACAAAGATGACTTGCAAGTTAGGCTGCCGTGTTTCGTACAGTGACAACAAGTACACAATTTGATCATCATGATGATGGCTGTGGCAGTGGTGGTGGTGGTGGTGATGATGATGATTAAAGTAAACGTATATATATATATTTATTTATTTAGAGTCTAATTTCAAATATATTTCTTTCTGCTAAATCAGACACACACACCCCAAAAAAAATAAAAAGTGGTTGTATTTGTTCAAAAGCTTGCAGGAAAGAACAAAAGTATAATTAAAACAAAATAGCGTTTAGTCATTCTGGTTTATTGCTTTTAGAATATTTTAATTCTTCCTTCCCTGCCATGCCTGACCTTGACCAAGGGTATTCTCGGTTCTCCGAAGCCTAACAAGCTACATTGCAAACACCCACACCTTCTGACGGATCAAGATCTTTTATTCTACCTAACCAGCCTGAAATCGTCCTCCTAACAACCCCCAGCCTCTAACCAGAACCCTTCCATCCATCCCAATAAATCACCCAAGATAGATCGATCTCTGAAATCGTGAAACCAACCAAGCAAGCAATTTTCATTCGCTACGAAAAGAGCTCTAGAAAGCAGACGTCATTCTCGGAGAGAAATTCCAATTCGCAAGCAATCGATTGGTTCACCCTGATCAGAGACAGTTCGGTGGTAAGCAATCTAACACCATCTTTACGACCACAGTAGGCGTTGTCTTCGAGCAGAGCCGCACTTGATGTGAGAGAAAATAATAATAAGTGTGGGTTGGAGGGTGAAAGGTGAAATGTGCATGAATGTTTGTCTGTGTGACATTTGTGTGTGTGTGTGTGTGTGTGTGTGTGTGTGTGTGCGCGCGCGTGCGTGTGTGTGTATGCGTGCGTGCGTGCGTGTGTGTGTGTGTACAATCGCAGGTGGGTAGGTGGTTGGTTGAAAAAATGTGAAGGGTCGGTCTGGGCTATGTCAAAGAAAAAGAAACAATTTAAATATATACATAAGGTCGCTATGGTTAAAAAGGCATTTTATTTTAAACTTTCAGCGAGGGTTATTTTTGTGGGGTTTATTTTGATATTATTTCACTTTCTTTCTAAACAAGTTACAACTCAATAAGTTCAAGAAGTGCAGCGTCAACTAAAATATTAATGGTTGAAAACTCGAAAATGAATGAGCATTAAGGTTCAAAGGTGAAATTGGAAACGCATGGTAGATCAATTGGCCTCACACATGTTTGATTCCTTTAGGCTGAAGGAGTGGCAGCCTAAGAGGTGACGTTGGCACAAATTAATTTTTAGCAGATTTGATTTTGTTTTTTTTTAAATTTAAGAGCTCGAAACCTTTCCAGGAGCTGAAGGGTGTTTGAATTGACAGGTTTCACATTACATGGGCAGTGACGTCAAAATGACGTGTGAGAGGAACATTAGAGCTGCGCGGGATGGGGTCCACTCGTTCACAAAAGTAGGTTACTAAACTGTCAGCGTAAAACGTCATCCAAACTGTTGTCAGCGGAAAACGTCATCCAAACTGTTGTCAGCGAAGGCATGAGATTAAGTCCGGGATTAAATAGGACAGCGTGTTAAGACAGCATGACTAACGACTTCTAGGGTAGGAGAGGTATTGGATGGGGCACGTCTGAATGCCCTTAAGGCCATCTGTAAACTGTCATGAGATCAAGTGTTATATCACTGAGCACGGCTGGTATAAAGGAAAAGGATAAGGACTATATCTTTTAAAACCTAAGCTGGATGAGTGTGTCATATGTAAGTAAACTGGAAAACCAAACAGAATGCAATACATTTACATGCATACTAAACGAATTCCGGATGTGAAAAACATATCATATAAGTAAACAGATGTGTTCCACACCGTAGAACATCCACCCAAAACACACACACAACAACGCACACACACTTACTCATATATAAACAATAGTTCATAGGCTAGGACACATTAACAAGTACATAAACTAACACACACGTATTCTCTCCCACACAAACCATACACATACGCATACAATGGGTACACAAACTCATATAAACAAAGTTATTCTCGGTCTCACACACACACACACTCACTCACTCCCATTTGGATACAGATATTCTCTCTCACATATAAAGCAGACACAAATTCATACAAGGGTAGAAATATGCACACGTACACAAGCACATAGTCCTAAATACAAACACACACGCACGCACACACACAAGCATACACACCCATAAACTCCATAATTGTAAGTACAGTGCTTAACTAGACAGCTGTCACCCTAATCTGTGAACTGTAGAATCAGTGTGACTGAGTTCATCTTGCACTCAAATGACGTCTTTGTTCTATAACTAAGAGACGTCATTTGAGGTCGAAGGGCACCAGATCGTAGCCACAATAGCAAGCCACGGCGTAATGGAGGAGTCATACCGCTCAGAACAACGAGATTTGCTTAAGTATTTTATTTTTATCACTCCGTTGGCTGGCTGACTATGAAGTTCCACAGAAATCAGGAAGTACCAGCACTAGTTTGGAAACTGAAAATAATTTCTGGTGCCAACAAAAATGTTTCTTTCTTTTAGTAACGATGTTATTTTCGCTAACTAAAAATAGTATTATAAGTACATTTCTTTAAAAAGTCCCCTCATTCCTGAAAATGTCAGAGTACATCAATTTATTAACGTTATAAATTTCAGCAAACAGGCTATGCCAACGGCCGCTCTGTAATTGGAATAAATACGGAACTGCTGATCCGACACAGCAACATTACATTGTGATTAATGAGGGTCTTCTGACGCAATCCGAGGGCAAGAAACATTGAAGTGCAAAAACCACCAAGAATCTGAAAATACATGTGGGCGTTTAGAAATGTTGGAAGAATCTGCAAAAGACTTTAAAAAGTAAACAACAACAATGACATCTTCACAAATTAATCTCCTTGTACACCCGGACTAGGCCTCAGACTGATGTAGGACGAAGATTTCAAAAGTACAATTTCGTTATATTTTATTATCTCCCTGCTTTTTAAGTAGTGTGTTAACAAATGACTAATTTATTTATTGTCGAGTTAGATTAAGGAAAAATATATTTCTGTTTGTCACTGTTAACTGTTACGTAGACTGTTAACACAAATATACACACATACACGTTCTCACCCACCAAAACACGTTTATATGTAACTCCTGTAAAGGCACCGTTATTCGCTACAGTTGCACGTTAAACTAACCTATGAACTGAAAAGAGTATTTCTTTTTTTAATCAGTAAGACACTTACTGTTCATTTTAAGACATTAATATCAGATTTATTTTATTAATTTGCCAATGTAACCAAATAGCACCTTGAGATAGAGCGACACAAATTTCCTTCTCAAGTGAGTAGTAACTATTACTGTAAAGGTCGGAGACTACTGTGGGTGAGTCGTCTGTATCTTGCAGAAATTACTTTTACAGTTTAAGATTCTAGACTCGAGTCTAGAGATATAAAATGTAAAGCAACTCTAACCCTGATTCTTACCCTACCCCTAATTCTGTCCCCTGACCCTAATCTTAATCCTTTGTGAGCAATGCCGTAATGTTTTTTTTTTTTTTTATTTTTTATTTTTTATAAATACTGAGGATACTTAGCGTATGAATCATGACCTACCAACTATCGCATTCGATAAACATTCGCAATGCGAAAGAGTCCCATAGTATTTCTTACAATGAAATAAATGGGAAATAAAAAGTGTTGCGAAAGTGTTCCAAATATTCGTTACAATTGATTAGATAAATGTGGAATAAAATGTGTTGATAAACGTGATCCGCACTATCTATCATAATATCAATAAAGTGTTTACGTTTATTTACTTTGGAGGTGGGGTGGGAGATAGGGAGAGAACTCTTCCCGAATACAATTTCCTAAAAAATATAGATACGGTAGATAACTCCCAAATCACTTTATTGCACGAAAATAAGACAGAGAGTTGATAATTGATTATGCTTAAAAGATATATTTCTGATGATTATTGAGTGCTTACTTTGAATTTTTATTATCCAAATATCAGTCTCAAAAGTTTCAAAATGTTTGCCTTACACGCGACACCATTGACATCATTATAGTGAACTGCTGACGCAGTCGAGTGATGGCCGTTTTCCAATTTTCACTGATTTCGCGGCCTTCTGCCCGTCTATCTCCGTTCCTGGTTCGCTTTTGATGTCTAGATGATAAAGGCAGTGGGTATGATTTACTTTTCTGTAGACCATTCAATGGTGGGGTTTTTTTTGTGCTGGTGTTTATCAAAAAGCCAAGGTTGGTTTGTGGTGGTGTTTATCAAAAGGCCAAGGTTGGTTTGTGGTGGTGTTTATCAAACAGCCCAGGTCGGCTTGTGCTGGTGTTTATCAAAAAGCCAAGGTTTGCTTGTGCTGGTGTTTATTAGAGACAAGGTTGGTTTCCTATCAAGTCTTTCCCAGACGAAATTCACTACGACATCGTCAAGCGTTAGAAATTGGAGTGTACATTTCCGGTCGCATTTACTTCAAAATGGAGTCAGACGTCGATACCATTTTTTGCGGTTAAGACCAGATTTTGCTGCAAGGTTTTAAATTTTGAATGAAAATGGTGTCTATACATAAAGTACGTTTGACGAATTGAATGAAAATTGAAAAATAATGTGAATGCGAAACACTAGCACTTGGAAGGAAGGAAAGTATTGCGTCTCAGATGAGGACTGTTGATACGTAAAAGGGTTTTCTTGTTGTTGTTCGCTATCTTTTTCTTTTTAATGGAGTCTACACCTACGTAGACTGAAATTTCCACGAACGTATAAACATTTGCTGGTCCACGGAGTTTCCTCTCAATAAGACCGAGAGGTGAACTAAATTCCAGACTCCGAGAAGGGGAACAAACTTCATTTGCTAACGATGAGTGATAAAAAATTAAATTAGCAACGTGTTAAGGTTTATTTTTTGCTCTTGGCTTTGACTCTGACAAGAACGTCCCGGGTCACTGGAAGTATTTGGAATATGAAATCGAGATGACAACTTTAGGCCACACTCGTACAAGTATTCTCAAAGGGTGATTTTAGTGTTCTTATTGTGACCATGATTCTTTCAACTAGTGTTCTATCATACATTTGTTTGAATGTATATTTACTTCGAGCGTGGGTATAAATATGTTAGGGCAAATTACAATCTATTCTAATTTATATTTCCTTTACATTTCTTCTTGTTTAATTATTGTAATACTGTGTATAATTATTTCTTCATCATTAGTGCGGGGTAAACCAACCTTTACCGAATCCTGCAGTCAGTGTCATTGTTATTGTTACACCGTTAATTTCTACCGGAGTTACGTGTACCGGAGTTATCTATACCGGAGTTAGCTATACTGGAGTTATCTATATTGGAGTTACTTACACTGGAGTTACTTATACTGGAGTTATTTATACTAGGGTTATCTATACAGGAGTTACTTATATTGTAGTTAACTAAACTGGAGTTACTTCTACTGAGTCTAGTCTAATAGGGACTTTTCTCGCGCAATTCTAGCGAGCACAGTAAATAAAAAAATGACAGTAGGATCTTGAACTCATAACGACTTCGAAGCCATCGTGCTATTTTTACAATAACAATAATAAACGAAAATAAATCCATACACTAAAGTTGTTTTTATTTACAGTTAGAACTTTTCATTCCTCTGCTAATTTTTGTGCGCTAATAAATATTGCAATAATAAATATTGCAATAAAACAATAGCATTGAGTGACACTTTGGTCCTCCTTTTATATTTCATATGCAGACCCTCCTTGATCTTTTTAAACACGAACCCCTCAACAAAAATAATCTCAAGAAAATGTATACAATCTAAGTTTCATGTCGATAGAATGTATTGAAGGTGTTAGGTGTTAGTGGATATTTCAAACGTTTAAATAAACCTTTACTGAAGCAAAATATCTTATTCATTGTCTTTCGTGTTAATTCGTTATGTAAACTTTTTGAAACGTCATATATTAATTATTTAAGTGCCAACCAAATACGAAAGATAAATTTGTTTGTAGACAACGCAGTCGACAGGGTAACCACTGGAGGTCAACAACAACAAAAAAAACTGTAAGGGCGGTGCCCACAGAACTTCACGTGCGTCTGTAATAAATCGTGAATTGAACAAGTATTGCTGGTTTGGGGGATTGACACTTCTACTTGTAGCTACTGCTACTGTTTTGCCGGACATAATTATCTGAGGCGGACAAGTTCTCAATACAACATACCTTTTGTTATGACTCTTCCTAGCAAGGACCATTTTAAAACTAAAATATTAAGTCAAATTACATTTAGTCTGATGAACGAGCACCGAAGTAACCAGAACAGCAGAAGTCGGCCAACGGTCAACAGGCAGCTGACACGCAGAAGCGAAGAAAAAGTGTCCAGTCTAGACGTATCGATTCGCCATGTTGACCCAGACAGCCATAGTCTGCTTACGCCACGGTGTCGGTACTGGGCAAGGTCAGTACCCCGTCCTCCCCCCCCCCACCACCATCACCCTATAACAAAGTACTCCACTCGTGCGTTCCCATTCTTTCAGCATAGAGGGGAGTTCACTCTGTCATGCCTTGGATGGACTAAAGTTGTGTTTTTCTTTCGTCCTTCAAAGTGAGACACTAAAAGCCGCGACTTCCATGTAAAATAGTTATGGTTATTTACACGACAGTATTGTTTCGATATGTGTGCACACGAGCACTGGATTTGTGTTAAAGGGTTAATACCCCACAAGAGTGGTGCATACAATAATAGTCCATGTATCTCTAAAACATTACTGATGAAGTAAGGCATACGATAATAGTCCACGTATCTCTAAAACGTTACTGATGAAGTAAGGCATATAATAATAGTCCATGTACTTGGAAACATCAAAGCTGGACCAGTATTTACAATAATAGTACATGTACTGAGAAACATCACACTTAGACAAACACTTAAAAATAATAGAACATGTACTGAGAAACATCACACTTAGACAAACACTTAAAAATAATAGAACATATACTGAGAAACATCACATGTGTATGTCCGCTTATCCTATGAAAGTTTCAGTTCTCTGTAATGCCCTCATCCTCTGTAAAATCTTGGATATTCCCAGAACCCTAATAAGAATCGCAGGTCAATATTTACAGCCATCATGCCGCCAGGCGGCGTTAATCGTCAAAAGATTGCAAAGTACTTCTTCGATATTGATGATGATCGTAATTATTTATTAAGAACAACACTTGATGTGATGATGATGATGATGATGATGACACTTATAAACCCCAATCTCCAAAACCTTCTCGTGTTCTCATCTAACAGAAGTAAATGTTGAATTTATGCATGCAACCATAGAAGCTTGGCTATTTGTTCTGAGTTTGGAGTAAAACTGCTTATTGCGATTATTATTACATTCTATTTCCTCAACGTGATTAATAAGGTTTTCTCTCTGTTGACATATCATTTGGCTGATTAATAAGGTTTTCTGTCTGTTGACGTATTATTTGGCTGATTAATAAGGTTTTCTGTCTGTTAGTGTGGCCCAATTCCGAGAATAAATTCTCATTTGTTATTATTTTATTTACCGAGTCTGTCTTGGTTTACGGAAGTGGGAACTAGTGCGGTTGATTGTATGTTCATCCCGTTCACTCTCATTTCACATTCACACCCCACACGCTCACACTCACACAGCTGACCTTCACACTTTACCCCTCATTCAGAATAAAATTCCCCTCCCCCCCCCCCCACTTCCACAAGAACATTGTGGTGTCTGTGTGGGAGAGTTTGTTTATTTTCCATCTTGCAACTGGGTGGGTTGGGTCGTTGACTAGGGTGGTGGTGACAGACCTGTTACTATTGCCAGGGGGTCAAATCGGCACAAATATACACGCATGCACCTTTCGAACAAAGGCTTACTGAGATAAATATTGTCTAGTGAAGTTTTCCTGTCAACCCGCCTCCCGTGATGTAACTTGTAGAAGGTTTTATGTACTGGAGATTTGTGCATATTGATAAGTGAGATTATGGTGCTTATACTTTTCATTCCGCTCTCTCTGTCATGGAGTCAAAGGCAAATTATGCTAACAATTTTATCTTCAATCTGTATTAAGCTCCTTGATGTTTTCATCTTTTGTATTATACATTTCTTCACACTGGCGAACGCAGCCAAGTTATGTAATTGCAGGTGTCATGCCAATTAGAGGGTCCCCATGCATGTTATAAGCTACGTCAGTCACGTGCCATGCTCGAACAATTGTAGGGAAGGGAGGGGGGTGTTCAAACCCAGTACCGATAACCTTGCATTGATGGGGTTTCCCTGCTTTATGATTCATAGATGTGCATAAATAGCATGAGAACGATTTGGGAAATTATTTACGAGGGAGAGAAGACTGCTAAATATTCAGACAAAGTAACACATCAATTTTTTAATATTTGTTAACTATATTTCATTAATAATGTTGTAGTGTGATTTTGTGTATTTTATTGTGATTGATATGAATTTGTTGCTATTTTCTCCTGACGTTGTGGCCAGAGAATAGAGTGACCAAAGTTAACACATGTTCTGTAACTTTAATAATTTATTGAAATGTGTAATGATTTGTTGAATACTATTTTATCTCCACTAAAGTAAATGTTAATTTGAAAATTGTAAAACGTTCTGTACGTTCCAAACATTTTGTTAATGTAATAATTATCACCCACCTGTGTGTGACATATTTTATTCTAATTGTAATACGCATGTGCATATTTTAAACAAGTTTTATCTGCATTGTAAAAATACAAATTGAGGTCAATTGTAATAGGACACCTATTGTCCTTTGCCACTACATATGGGTGGGTGAACTATAGGTTTATCACGTGTAAATAATTGCTATTGTTTCAGAGCGTGTTTTTCATTCCGGATTTTGTTTCCATTTTGGGTGGGAATTCACTTTGGGAATTCCAGGTTGGCATTTCAGTTAATGTGCAAAGTCCAACATTGGCCAAGGTATTCAATGACGAACTGTTGATGTGTGTGCTGAAGGACTCCTCCACCAATTGATAATGCAGATAATTGGGCGTCTGACAGACTCTGAGATCAGGAATTCATGTTATGATCTGTATAAACATTTAATGACAGAATAGGCAGTCCTAAAGACCTTTGTATTTGTATTATCGATTTATGGAGTCACTATTTTGTTAAATATTAAAATTTTATTTTTTGTTATCCAAATAACAGAAGCTGACTAATTATTAGTGAGAGGAAGACAGAAAGGAATTGGCTGGGGGTGGTGGTCAATGTGATTGTTTTAGTTGTTATTAGGATAACGTGCCCAATTCATGCAATAATACACAGATTCATCTGTCACTACAGTTAATATCTAAACCGACAGAATTAATTAAGGAGTCTGAAGGGTGATTCTAGCAACCAGTCTATCGTCAGCATAGGTATAATGTTAAAAATTAACAATCTATAAATGCTGAGACAGGGTCTCTAAACAAATACTGGAATGTAACACTCTCTAATATGTACTTTCACGCCAGTCTGAGCAGTACATAATACCGCATGTTCCAGTATATGTGTGCTATACTTAAACGTCAGTCTCAACAGCAGCCTACATATTGTATGTCCCAGTATCTGCATTGTATGCTTAGCACGCCAGCTTCAGTAGTATAGATATACCGTATGTCCCAGTATAATATCTATCTTTTCTTTTTTTTTTTTTGCATTAGACTGACTATCTTGATGAATGTATACTATACACCACTTTATTATGTGCTGAACATAATATATATATATGTCCGAGTTGTATGCATGCGCACCGCTATTTGTCTGTGTTGCAGGTTTGCCTAATTAATTTCGCAACAGTACGCCTGTTTGTACGTAGTCTGTGTTGTATAGTCTGTCTGTACATCTGTCTGTATTGTAAAGCCTGTCTACCTCTGTTTGTATTGTACATTCTATCAGTGTTTGTATTGTACAGCCTGTCTGTACTTCTGTCTATATTATAAAGCCTTTCTGTAAATATTCTGTATTCTAAAGCTGTCTGTACATGTCTGTATTGTTAAGCTTTGTGTAAATTTTCTGTATTCTAAAGTAGTCTGTGCATGTATATATTGTAAAGCCTTTATGTAAATTTGTCTGTATTCTAAAGCTGTCTGTACATGTCTGTATTGTTAAACCTTTGTGTAAATTTGTCTGTATTCTACAGCTGTCTGTACATGTCTGTATTGTAAAGCCTTTGTGTAAATTTTCTGTATTATAAAGTTGCCTGTGCATGTATATATTGTAAAGTCTTAGTGTAAATTTGTCTGTATTCTAAAGCTGTCTGTACATGTCTGTATTGTAAAGATTTTCTGCAAATTTGTCTGCATTCTAAAGTTGCCTGCGCATGTCTGTATTGTAAAGCCTTTGTGTAAATTAGTCTGTATTCTAAAGCCTGTCTGTACATGTCTGTATTGTAAAGACTGTCTGTACATGTCTGTATTGTAAATCATATCTAATTTGTAAAGCCTGTTTATTTTGATGTTCTACTTGCTCATATGTGTAAAAAAAAAAATCCTAGTAGTAGAACAACTTGTCAGATTGGCAAAAAATATATGATTCCTAATCTAGTGTAGAACCTCTTGTCAGATTGGAAAAAAATATATGATTCCTAGTCTAGTGTAGAACCTCTTGTCAGATTGGCAAAAAATATATGTGATTCCTAGTTTAGTTTGAGAAAGAATTACATCAGAATGGACAATGACACATAACCTTTGCACTTGAGGAAACTGAATCTGTGCTTAGATGCTGTAATTAAAACACTTGAAGTGGCATTCTATGCACATTGGTGACTTCTCTTGTCGCTGTCGTGGGTGGTGAGGGATGCTTGGGTGGGTATACGAACTTGTGCTTTGTGTTGAGTGTTATTTCTGTAATCGGTGTGAGTGTGTACAGGTAATTATACTTACACTATTATTAGAACAAAGCGTTATTTTTTTTTCCATTCTAGTCGCAAATACACAAGAATGGTAGGTTTTCGTCTACGAAAGGAGCTAAATATAATTTAAGCCAACTAAAAAAAGTCGATTAGAAATAATTTAATCTGAGATACAGGTGAGCGAGAGTATACGTGACATCCTAATTAATTCACCCTGAGGTTAAATTAGAGAGAGAGAGAGAGAGACAAAGGGACAGAGAGTAAGAGAAATAATTTTGGTAACAAGAGTATCTGGTAAGGATTGGAGAAGTGCTATGGAGGATTTTTCAACCTGCCCGACAGACTTGCCCGACGCAGACTTGCCCCCCTTGCTAGCAAGGGATTATATAAATAATGTATAATGCTTATTATGGTTAATTTTTGGTTCTTATTAAATAACCACGATCTTCAGAAGTGTGTTCACATAACTGGTACTGTCTCCTCTATGTCATTGTTTCTTTCAAATCTATAATTAATCCATTGTGTACATGTCTCAATCTATTTTGTTTATGTTGCGTTTTATCAGTCCATTGAGCCCATCATTCGTTTTGTTATCCATTGTGTTCGCGATTCGTTTTGTCAATCTATTGTGTTTGTGATTCGTTTTGTCAATCTATTGTGTTCAAGATTCGTTGTGTCAATCTATTGAGTTTGTGATTCGTTTTGTCAATCTATTGTGTTCGCGATTCGTTTTGTCAACCTATTGTGTTTGTGATTCGTTTTGTCAGTCTATTGTGTTTGTGATTCGTTTTGTCAATCTATTGTGTTCAAGATTCGTTTTGTCAATCTATTGTGTTTGTGATTCGTTTTGTCAGTCTATTGTTTGTGATTCGTTTTGTCAATCTATTGTGTTCACGATTCGTTTTGTCAATCTATTGAGTTTGTGATTCGTTTTGTCAATCTATTGTGTTCACGATTCGTTTTATCAATCTATTGTGTTCACGATTCGTTGTGTCAATCTATTGTGTTCACGATTCGTTGTGTCAATCTATTGTGTTCACGATTCGTTTTGTCAATTCATTTATTAGTTTTGTGGTGTCACGCTGCACGCGGACTCGCCACTATGTTTTAGTTGTCTTCAGTTTTGTGATGTACCTTGAACAATTTGTATAAAGTTTTATGAAATTATTGTATGAAAATATTATGAAACTTTTGTAAGAATAAACACAACATTATTAGTAGTAGCAGCAGTAGAAACAGTATTGTCAAGTGTTGTTACCAAAAGGCCTGCGTTACACCAATCTTGTCTGAGACGTACTAGGTCAGAATATAAATTGTAATATCTCTGACTTGTAATTTTTTTGTTTACATTTCAGTCTGCATACTTGTACGTATTTGTCCGTCAGTCATTCTGAGTGGTATATACATATATACATGTAAGTCATACTCTGTGTTGAAGTACTGGTATATGATTTCAAAGTAACTGTGTGTCCTCGAGTATGTCTGTCACTCTATCTGTGTCCAGGAGTATGTCCATCACTCTGTATTCACAAGTATGTCTGTCACTCTGTCTATCACTCTGTCTGTGCCCACAAATATTTCACAACATGTGTCCACAAGTATGCCTATCACTCAGTATTTAAGTGTATGTCTATCACTTTATGGCCATGAGTACCTCTATCACTTTATGGCCATGAGTACCTCTATCACTTTATGGCCATGAGTACCTCTATCACTTTGTGGCCATGAGTACCTCTATCACTTTATGGCCATGAGTACCTCTGTCACTTTGTGGCCACGAGTACACCTGTCGTTCTGATCTGAGATGTACACACGTACTACATACTTCGTGTTTTTGACTGTCTACATCTATATGTGTGTGTGTGGACGAGCGTGCTAAGTACTTTTGTGTGATCTCTGTGTGGGTGCGCGCGCGTATCAAGTATTTATGTGTGCGTGCATAAATGTCTTTCAAACGGTGCGAAGGTGAATGTGTGGGCGGACAAGGGAGTGGGAGGGTGAATGGGCTTGTGCTCTTCACGCTGCTTTTCCGGGCGATTCCAGGAACCGACTCTGGAACTCTTCAAGACAATCCTGTCGAAAATCGATACAAGAAGGGTCACGTGTTCTCGTCTCACTTTCTCTAGACAGCACGCTGAGAACTCATTCTGTCTTTGTAATTTTTTGTTTGTGTGCATGATTTCTGTTTTTCACTAAGCTATCACTTTGTTTTATATCAGTATGTTTTTATGGTAAAACGGGAGTGGGTGACAGAGTGGTTAACACTGTGCGTGTTTTCAATGTAATGCGAAATGCGTTCCATTGAGTTTAATTACAACTTTAAATACCTCTCGGATATGATAGATAGATAGGTAGATAGACAGATAGATAGATAGGCAGGCAGGCAGGCAGGCAGACAGACAGACAGACAGACAGACAAACAGATAGATAGATAGATAGATAGATAGATAGATAGATAGATAGATAGATAGATAGATAGACAGACACAACTCATGCCCGTCACCAAGAAATTTCGAGTCACCAAAAACCTCTTATATTCTCCTCCTCTCTTTCTCTCGCTCTCTCGCTCTTATTTAAAATGTCTCCGAAATGTTGATGTGTTTATAGCGAAACTCTCAATTTAGTTTCCAGCTCCTTCCCATTATCCAATACCACAATCTGCCAAGATAAACATGAATCAATTAACATTCATCAAATGCAGAAATGTCATGAACTAGACGGTTCGTTTGAAACAAATTTTTAAAGCAACAAACAAGGAATGACATTGTAAGACGTGCTAGATCCGTCTGGCTGTAAATGACAGCGGACTGCTGAGTTTCACACACAGAGAAAGAGACAAGATCAGCAAGACACACTAGTGCCATAGAGACAAAGAGAAAGGGAGGTAATTTCATAAAGACGCGCTTGACGTTGTAAATGACAACAGACACTGAGTGTCGCAGAGGAAAGAAAGGGAGGCAATTTTCAAGAAGAATCGTTTGATGTGTTATAAATAACCTTGATTTTAAGTTTTCAGAGGAAAACAATTTTCGACAAAGTTCCGCAAGTGCAAGGCATTAGCACAAGAGCGGAACTATATATATATAAAAAACCTGGAAAGAAAAACAACAACCTGCAAATCGGCTGGCATGTAAAGAGTAGGCTTAGTACAAGAAACTGTAACTGGCTCGCCAAACAAAGAACCAAATGCAGGTTTACGAGCCATAAAGCAAAAGTACGAAAATTCAGTAGAAAACTAAGATGGATGTAATTTTAGTACACAGAGAGGCTTCTCCCCCCCCCCTCCCGACGGAGGGCGGTTGAGGGTGTGCGCCAAACAAGGTGCGACCTGTTTCACCCCCTTCCGCCAGCCCTCCTTTGCCCTCCACCTCAGACGCACCGCGAGGCTATGGGGCTCCCCCGGAAGCAGCTCAAGACTGAGAACATCGTGAAGATACAAGGTCTCTTGCGGCTTCTGGGGCGTAACAACAACAACGACAACGTTTTAGTACATAATCGCTCTATTCAAAATGTTTTAAAACTAAGATGGGTATAATTAATTTTAGTACATAATCGCTCTATTCAAAATGTTTTAAAACTAAGATGGGTATAATTAATTTTAGTACATAATCGCTCTATTCAAAATGTTTTAAAACTAAGATGGGTATAATTAATTTTAGTACATAATCGCTCTATTCAAAATGTTTTAAAACTAAGATGGGTATAATTAATTTTAGTACATAATCGCTCTATTCAAAATGTTTTAAAACTAAGATGGGTATAATTAATTTTAGTACATAATCGCTCTATTCAAAATGTTTTAAAACTAAGATAGGTATAATTAATTTTAGTACATAATCTTTAATGGCGGCAGCTCTACAGGAAAGCAAGAGTTATTTTTCTTAATTAACCAGTTGTCCAACCTGTATTTCGGATAAGCACGCTCTATTTCTCCCCCCCACCACCACCCATTTCACTTCGAAGGGACATAACGTGGTGTGTTTAGATTTATTATCGTTCCTGTTCCCCTGGAAAAAATGTCATTATGATGCAGTAACAATTTATTTTCTGCTTGCGACTACTGAGCCTATTTTGACTTGGATTGTCTGCGTAATATTGTTTACTCCAAAGGAATGAGTAGACTGAGATGTACACACACTCGTGCGAGTTACACAAACTGATGTCTTATAAGGCTCTTTGGTACGTTCTACAAGACTGCGAGGTATTAGAACGGTTCTGAGACATTTTTGTCGGTCTCTTCACACTCTCCGGTAGGCTGTCTATCGCATTTTGTCGGTCTCTTCACACTCTCCGGTAGGCTGTCTATCGCGTCGCTACATCGTTGTCACCTTCTGTGTCGGTCCTTATATGGATTAGTAGCTTAGTCAGTCCTTATATGGATTAGAATTGTAGCCAGTCCTTAAATGGATTAGTTACGTAGTCAGTCTTTATATCGGTTAGTAACGCAGTCAGTCCTTATATGGATTAGTAACGTAGTCCTTGTGTGGATTTCTAACGTAGTCCTTGTGTAGATTAGTAACGTAGTCATACCTTATGTGGATTAGTAGCGTAGTCCTTGTGTAGATTAGTAGCGTAGTCAGTCTTTATATTGATTAGTAATGTAGTCGGTCATATTGATTAGTAACGTAGTCAGTCTTTATATTGATTAGTAATGTAGTCGGTCCTTATAATGATTAGTAACGTAGTCAGTCGTTATATAGATTAGTAACGTAGTCCTTGTGTAGATTAGTAACGTAGTCAGACCTTATGTGGATTAGTAGCGTAGTCCTTGTGTAGATTAGTAGAGTAGTCAGTCTTCATATTGATTAGTAATGCAGTCAGTCTTTATATTGATTAGTAATGCAGTCAGTCTTTATATTGATTAGTAATGCAGTCAGTCTTTATATTGATTAGTAATGCAGTCCGTCTTTATATTGATTAGTAATGCAGTCAGTCTTTATATTGATTAGTAATGTAGTCGGTCCTTATAATGATTAGTAACGCAATCAGTCGTTATATAGATTAGTAACGTAGTCCTTGTGCGGATAAGTAACGTGGTCAGCCCTTAATTTGTTTAACAATTTGTGTCTTTAGATGTTCTCTTAGGTGTATCAGTGCGTTATTTTGTCTATGCTTTGCTATCTGTATGTTTTAATCTGTTTATTAGTTCGTCTGTTACACTGCTAATCTATGTCTGTGTTAGTCATCACTCTGTCTATGTTTTGCTACATGTCTGTCGTAATCTTTTGTTAGTTCATCCGTAACACTTTTCATCTATGCCTCTGTAAGTTGTCACGTATGCTTGGTGTCTGTCTATGTGTCTGTCTTAATCTGTCCATCAATTTGTCTCTAACTCTCATCGTGCATTTCTTAAAATGACAGTGCTCTACTTACACGTGACGTCACACACATGAATTAGTTATAATCTGTTTCTGTCGTAACTAATCTTTGCCTATAACTTACATTGCATTCCAGAACAAACATATATAAAAATAAATATATATTTCAGTTTTTAATTTATTTGCTCTTTATAAAAATTAAAAGTGACATATTAGAAAGTGATTTGTTGTGTTTTTGCAAAATATCGGAAAAGAATATCCATTTACTAGAGACGCTTCGTTGGGTGTCATTCTATTATTTACAATCAGTCTTAATCATTATTGAGAAGGGGGAATCGTTTGAAAATTAAAAAGCACATTTAAATTTGTCTGTTAATCCCTCTTCCAATATGGTAAATGGTACTTTTTTGTCTTTATTTTTATTTTTCTTCACGAAATGCACATTTCACCATATTGGGTGATTTTCAATCTAATTTGATTTCTCAGGCAGAGAGCTATTTCTTTCCCGATTGACGTCATCCCGACGTCATTCGATCTTTGCCTCGTTCTGAACCGGAATTAGTTCGTGCCGCGTTCAACAAACATTTCAAAAAGCGTATGCTGAGGGCGTTGTCCTTCGCTAGGCGTGTATTTGGAACTTGTGACGCCTCAATAGC
Source organism: Sinotaia quadrata (assembly GCA_028829895.1). Classification (NCBI taxonomy): domain Eukaryota; kingdom Metazoa; phylum Mollusca; class Gastropoda; order Architaenioglossa; family Viviparidae; genus Sinotaia; species Sinotaia quadrata. The sequence continues at coordinate 80,216,949 of CM054179.1, read as the reverse complement.
AGAGACGCTAGCCCTTAGACTTGAACAGTTTTATGCACGCGCCAAAGAGACAAAAGTGACGAAGCAAAGAACCGAAGTTAATGTTCCGTAATTTTATATTTCATTAGAACTCCCATCTTAACACCTCCAACCAAGCGGCAAATGATGAATCAAGTTACCGTACTGTAATTCTTCAAGAACTGACCCGATAATCACTTGTCCCTCCATCCTGCTTCCTCTCTCCAGTTTGTCAGTTGCTCTTAATTTTTCTTTAAATACACACTGCTTTTAGTACTATTGTCCTGGCTACTCTTTAAATACACCCTCTTACTAGTAATGTAGTCTTGGCTACTCTTTAAATACACACTCTTACTAGTAATGTAGTCTTGGCTACTCTTTAAATACACACTCTTACTAGTAATGTAGTCTTGGCTACTCTTTAAATACACACTCTTACTAGTAATGTAGTCTTGGCTACTCTTTAAATACACACTCTTATTAGTAATGTAGTCTTGGCTACTCTTTAAAACCGTTACTAGTACTATACTAATGGCTGCTCTTTAAATGTTGATTGTTGTCTGTCCATGCTGGGATGTTAATTTTTTTTTTTTTGTCTGTCCATGTCGGGATGTTGATTTTGTCTGGACATTTCTGGGTATTGAATGCTGTCGTTCATGTCCGGGCGCTGATTGCTGTCGTCACTTTGGAGTGTTGATTGCTGGCTGGCTTTCATGCTGGAGCGCCTATATCTTATAAAATGTGTTTAAACTCCAACAGTACAATATTTCCAATCGAACTTCTGGGTCCAAATCTAAAATCCAATCATTCCATTTCCTCTAGTGCTACGGCATATTAAATGGTTATTCAATCTTTTCGTCAAAATTGTTGATATAGCTTAACAAAGTAGGTGGTCAGATAACTAATTACATACAGTTGAATGTTCGGTCAGTCATGCCTGATTTGGACTATCTTATTATCTATTCCATATTCATATATTTTCTGGCCATCTGTTTCTCTTTGAGTAATCACTTTCCATTTGCTAAGATTGCCACGCGCTATTGAGCTGTTCCTGCTATTTCAGAGTCAATAGAATCCAAACTTTCTTTTTAATACTGCGTAGTGAATTTATAGAGATCATGCTGGTTATATTAATTCATCTTTTATTGATACTTGCATTGAAAATTTTCTACATGTACTTTTATCATTGTATTATTTTGTGTGTGTGTGTGTGTGTGTGTGTGTGTGTGTGTGTGTGTGTGTGTATGTGCGTGTGTGTGTGTGTGTATGTGTGTGCGTGCGCGCGCAGGTTCGTGAAACATTTGTAATGTTTTATTTTATGTATGCACTACGAACAAAATGTTATAACTCACGGTAATTAATAGATAGAAACAACATACATAACTTTTTATGACCGGGCAGGTTTATTTATAGTTATAATTCCCCGTTTTGTATCCCCCACCCCCTCCTCGAGAGCTGACATTTTGTTTCTGTCATCAAATCTCTCTGAAAATAAAATTCTACGACCGACTAAATTCTGAACCCTGGTGGCTTAATTTAAAGGCTCTGTCGCCATGAAGCGAACATGTGAGTGGAGCATTTGTTTTAACAAGAATATGTATTGAAAATAATTACTGGTATACTTGCTTGTTTATTATCCTCGTGCCAAACTGTCTCTCTTGTAAGTTTCAAACTTCTTGGCCGTTACGTGCCGACATGGTACGCAACTGTCAATCATGTTATCAATGCACGTTTTTAATATTTAGTTCGAGAAAATGCTTTCCACTCGAAAGTTTAGTAAATGTTTTATTTGACCACGTAGTCAAATGTGTCACTTAGTTTAAAAGGGTTGCGCCTTGACGTTTAGGCACGCCTTTTTTTTTTTGTTTACAGTTGAAACTGGAGTAAAGGAAGGGTGGTGGTGAAAAGGGGGAACACTATAAACTCTCCTCTCCTGTCGATTCGCATCCAAATGTTAGTTTTCAATGTTTGCCATTTGTGAGTAAACCTTTGGTCGACTGCTCAGTTTTTGGATAATTAGACAGTTCGTAGGCAATTAGTTCCCTTGTCTTGTTAGAGGGGGGGGGGGGAATGCGTGCTGAATGCCCGTTGTGCCACTTCAGAAGCCGGAAATAGCGTTTGTGTGGCGTTTTACTTCCCTTAAGGCCGATAACTCTTTACGAATTTTGCCTTTTGATGATTGATGGATGTCAATACATGACTTAACGAGCTTGCCGAACGTTAGATGTCTCAACAAAGGATTAGATGATAAAAGAGATGATTATTTAAGAGTTGACGTGTAACTTCGTGCATCGTTTTACGTATACCGACGTTGATTTCCGACACACTTGGAAGCAAACACTACTCAATAAATTAATCGCAGGTAGGAATGGAAAGACTGACAGGACGTGTAAATTGTTCACAGACGGGCAAATTGGAGTGAATTTTATGACGTGTATGTGTATTCACAAACGGGCGAATTTGAGAGAATTTTATGTGCAGAAGGTATTCACATAAGAAATTTTCTTTTAATTCATATTCGTGCGCACTCGAAAAAAGTAACGTCAAAAATACATAACACTAAATATATTGAATTAACTGTAAAATGTACGCTTTTCTATTATAGAAATCATCAACACAGAAAGTGCAATGCAACAGTCACGTGATAAAATCCGTTTAATGTGTGTAACCTAGACAGTTTAAATTTAAACACCTCTAACAAAACATTAATTACTTTCTTACAAAACTACTTCTAACAAAACATTAATTACTCTCTTACAGAACTACTTCTAACAAAACATTAATTACTCTTTTACAAAACTACTTCTAACAAAACATTAATTACTCTCTTACAGAACTACTTCTAACAAAACATTAATTACTCTTTTACAAAACTACTTCTAACAAAACATTAATTACTCTTATACAAAACTACTTCTAACAAAACATTAATTACTATCTTACAGAACTACTTCTAACAAAACATTAATTACTTTCTTACTTCTAACAAAACATTAATTACTCTCTTACAGAACTACTTCTAACAAAACATTAATTACTTTCTTACAAAACTACTTCTAACAAAACATTAATTACTTTCTTACTTCTAACAAAACATTAATTACTTTTTTACTTCTAAAAAACACTAATTACTTTCTTACAAAACTACTTCTTACAAAACTACTTCATCAAGGTCTCAAAAAACTACTTCTTACAAAACTACCTGCCTGGCACTGTTCCTTCTAATCTCGCGTATGTAACTGTCGTGCGTAAATTACATTGTTGTCGGTTACATCTAACGGATAGTTCAGTGTACGCCAAGGCTGCAGTTTTATAAGACCGTTATTTGTGTCCACATAGACCAGCAACCATCAAATTAAACAGTTATTAGCACAAGAGCCAGATGATTGTTATTAAGTTCTACCAGAAACACATTTTTCTAATTTAAAAAAATTAGAAAACACAAAGAAAGCAACAGATACATCACCACCACCCCGAAAATAAGCTAATTAGTAATATTAAAAATAGTACTTGAGAAAAAAAATCCTGTTATGCATTCTCGTTCAGCGATTTATTGTTCACATATGACGGATTTGGCAAGAGTTCAAAACAAATTCATATCGGAGTTGGGTGGGGATTGAGGGTGGTGGTGATGGATGGTGGTAAGGAATTTTGAATGAACGTTGTAGAGTGGACCTCAATTGCTGCAACAAGTCCTTGATGTTAGTTTTCATACCAATGTCCAGTGCGAGCAAAGATCAAAGAAAAGTGCCTTTATGTCATCATAAACCACGTGACCTGTTTGTGTCTGTCGTTAGAATGTACAATGCAAGGTGACGTCACAATCAGTGAATTTTGTGTTGCTGGTTGGCAAAACATGTAATGACAAAGTCAGTGAATTTTGTACTAATAGTGAACCTGTAAACCAATGATTACTGTCATAAGCATTCATTAAGTTTTGCATCAACAGTGAACCTTTAAAGTTTAAACCAACGATTACAGTCTCAAGCATTTATTAAGTTTTGTAACAATAGTGAACCTTTAATCCAATGATTACTGTCTCAAGCACTCATTATGTTTTATACCAACAGTGAACCTTTAATCCAATGATTACTGTCTCAAGCATTCATTAAGTTTTGTACCAACAATGAACCTTTAATCCAATGATTACTGTTTCAAGCATTCTTTAAGTTTTGTACCAACAGTGAACCTTTAATCCAACGATTACTGTCTGAAAATTTTCGTTTGAAATGGCATCTCTGTGACTCACGGACTACATAGAATGTACAAGTAAAAAACAAGGCAAAAGAGCTTTTAGATATGTGAGTTAAATTATTCAACTGCCTGGCACTGTCTTGTACTGATAACAGGGAGAAAGGCACCCTGCAAAAGAATGATGACCAGTCCTAGCGATCCTCAAAGGCATCAGATTCAAAGTCTTTTTAATCGCGGGTCAAAACTTGTACCACAAGGCAGGTTGCTCACTAGATAGGAGATTTCCGTCCATCTGGCAGTCTTTGAAAAATCATGTATTATGCTAAATGATTGCATCGTGCTGGTCAATCCAACAGAATCGTAACAGCTATTTGACCTGCTATTCATGAGTTTTTCAGGGAGGGACCATCCTGTAAACCTGTCTTGGCATTTGGTTGGACATGTCTTTGATTACTGACATTGTGAGGATTTGTAATATTACTTGTCTTTATCTCTCACGTTGTATTTTTTGCCCTTACTGAAACAAGTATTTGTCTTTATCTCTCACGTTGTATTTTTTGCCCTTACTGAAACGAGTATTTGTCTTTATCTCTCACGTTGTATTTTTTGCCCTTACTGAAACAAGTATTTGTCTTTATCTCTCACGTTGTATGTTTTGCCCTTACTGAAACAAGTATTTCACTTTAGTCTATATAGTATTTACTCAGATGAGTCAAATCTTAAATCACGTGTGTACTGTTTTTACTCACAAATCTAATAACAAGGTTATATTGTGTTGCGGACTAAATTTGCATATCCATATTTTAAAACTTAATTGCTATATACATTGTTAAATTGTCAAATTAACCTGACATTGGGCACTCCTTATGAGGGTATTTTTGTAAGTGTCAGTAGGAAGTAAACAAACCGATGTAAGAATATGCTAAAAATTGCTGATGTAATGCAAATTATTTCAACTGGGTGAGTAGTTTTATTATCCAATGATTATGATTTGCGAGAAGGAGACCAGCCAATGGGCTGAGATCTAAACGTTGACCTGCTTTAGAGATATCTATTGTCTGATCACTTTTGAATTTGGTGTGGCAAAGAAGTCCGGTCTTGAAAGGCGACCATTAGCTTGATGGTGAGTTAACCTATTGGTTGAGAGGATGGACAGAAATATTTCAGCATTTTTGCTATTGATGTGTTTTACTTGTGTTTTAGTAAGATGTGTTATATGATAGACTATTATTTCTACAAATGTTTGAAGTAAAATGCTCATGCTAACACTTGGCATTGTTTTGATATGTTCTATTTATTATGCTGTGTTTGTGTATATGGCTAATAAATACCGTTGCAGGAAACTGTAAGTTGAGACTGGAATGTAAGAGAGAATGGAGTTATAAAGCTATGAACTGTTTACTGGGACAATCCACCTTTTCTATATGTATGATTTGAACCTCGTGGTTTGCTGATTGTAAACTGCTATGACCGACCATGACAGGCAGGGAAGCAGTAAGTGTGGAGGATACACTACACTCCATTTGATGTATGGCAGCAAGATATGCTGACTACATGAGCAATTTCTGATACAAGGAAGTACTAGAGCTGCTGTAATTGTTATTCTGCTTGAAGAAACTGACACAGCAAAACAGAGCGCCCAAGTCTGGTTTGAGAAAATAACAGCACGTCTGTTTTTCAGTGTGTTGAGAGAGATGTGGAGTTGACCGTGGACAATGGTCTCAAAAAAGTGCACAAAAGACAATTGCAGCTTTATCTATGTAAAGACTATTATTGCTTATCTCTATTAATTATATTTCTGTCCTCTGATAAGAACTATCCTGTGATTTGTATTGAATTGATGAATTGTATTCTTTTGGATATAAGATTGTGAAATAATAGAAATTATTCATATATGGTTTGATGGAAATATTGATGTCAAGTAATCCTTTTCATTGTATTTGTCATATTTATATTTGATTGTTGATTTAATAAATTTATTGTTAAATTTATTGCCCTTCTTACACATATTGATAAACTTATGTTGGAGAAGAAAGTGGGTGGAAGGGGGCTTGCTAAATATAGATTAAAGATGGATTTGTCTTCTCCTTTAGTAAGAAGTTTTCCACCTATGGACTATTATGTGACAGTAAATGTTTGTCTTTACTGTTGTGGAAGAGATAAAACGTTTACAGTGACCTATATCTGCAAAGTGAGGGAGATGAGTGGTGTCTTCTGGAGAATTATTAATAAAATAAATTAAGATTCTCATCACTTGTAATTAGTTATGAAAGATTAATTAATAATAATCATAATCATAACCAAGTGGCATTGGTGTCACATACAGTATTTACTCAAAGATCTATAAACACGATTGTACTGTCTATATTCATAGATCTAAAATATGATTGGTCAGTATTTACTCTTATATCTAAATCAAGATTGTACTGTATTCCCAGCGCAAAAGCGGAGGAAGCCAGAAGCGCCCCCTACACTAAGACGACTGTATTCACTCATAGATCTCCAAACACGATTGTACTGTATTTACAATTCAAAAGTGTGTGTGTGTGTAATGTATTTACTTACATGTCTAAAATACCTGTATTCTGCATTATTCATAGATCTAAAACACGACTGTACTCTGTTAACTCGTATACCTAAAAGCACGATTGTAATGTATATACTCATAGATCTAAAACATGATTGTACTGTATATACTCATAGATCTAAAACATGATTGTACTTATATACTCATAGATCTAAAACATGATTGTACTGTATATACTCATAGATCTAAAACATGATCGTACTGTATATATACTCATAGATCTAAAACATGATTTACTGTGTATACTCATAGATCTAAAACATGATTTACTGTATATACTCATAGATCTAAAACATGATTGTACTGTATATACTCACAGATCTAAAACACGATTGTACTGTATATACTCATAAATCTAAAACATGATTGTACATACAAATCTAAAAGCATGTGTGTAATGTATTTATTTACAGATGTAAAAACACGATTGTACTCTATTTACTCATAATCTAAACACACGATTCTTCTTTATTTACTCATAGATCTAAAACACGAATTGTACTGTATTTACTCATAATACTCATAATCTAAACACACGATTCTGCTTTATTTACTCATAGATCTAAAAACACGAATTGTACTGTATTAACTCATACTCATAATCTAAACACACGATTCTACTTTATTTACTCATAGATCTAAAAACACGAATTGTACTGTATTTACTAAGATCTACGCACACGATTGTACTGTATATACTCACAAATCTAAAAGCGTGTGCGTAATGTATTTACTTACAGTTCTAAAAATGCCTGTTTCATTTATTTACTCATAGATCTAACAGCACATGTGTATTGTAATTACTCACAGATCTAACAATCGCATATACACTATTATATTTACTCAGAGATTTAAACACGTGTTGTACTGTTTTTGGATTTTTATTTGTTTTCATTGTGTGTGGGTGTGGGTGTGGGTGTTTCAAATTGAAGTACGACATAAACAATTATAAAAGCGTTCTAGCGTTCCGACTCTTCTCTCCCCTTTGAAACGGGTCTAAAATAATAAAATATATTTCAAGATTTTAGAAACGCAGTAATGCTTCATTACATACAAATATACCAAAAGTAAATCCTGAAAACATGGCTAAGTTTATGGAACGTTTTACTCTTGCTGGAGGGTTCCGATCAATACTACCACAACCGTCCACAACACTAGGAGTTCGGTTTTTATCTCACACCACCCCCTAACCATACAGCGTCTTCTCCAGTTTCGGTGCCAGATGGGTTGTGCTAATGATCTCGAACAATTTTAATTTACTATTTGCACGAAATGCCTATATGATAACGTGCGTCGCTATAAATAGCATCGCACACAAAAGCAGGCTTTCCGATCTGTTGTGTGTCGCGCCTTCGGTACCAAGCAAATTACTGCCGCATATGAATTTTTAAAAAATAAATTAAATGCTTTTCGGATACCTTTATTTAATTAAATATTTCTACAGAAAAAATGTCATATTACTTTTCTGAAGAAAGTATAGCAATAACGGCTTTTTCAAAAAATAGTACAAAACAATTGTTTTATCATACTGAATTTAATCATTTGTAACTTCAGTGTTCGTGATCGCTTGAGTTTATTAAAGATGATGAAATAGCAGGTTTCAATGTGGTCACGTGTTTCAAACAGCTGTTTAGCAGAGGACTTACCGTTCACAATGATGTACAATGTTGTTTCACCATGTTGTACAAATTGAACTCATTTCATTTACAAGAAAACTTTTAAAAAAAAATAAAACTCGTTCTTTTTTTTGTTACGTGTCTAAAGACCTACATTGGCTGGGAGTGTCACGGTTATGTAGCCGTTGACTCTAACATCAGCAAAGGTTATGTAGTCATTGACTCCAGCAAAGGTTATGTATTCAGACTCCTGCAAAAGTTATGCATTCATTGGCTAAAGCAAAGGTTATAAATTCAGTGACTCCAACAAAAGTTATGTATTCATTGGCACTAGCAAGGTTTATTTATTCAGTCACCCCAGCAAAGGTTATGTATTCAGTGACTTCAGCAAAGTTTATGTATTGTGAACCCAGCAGAGGTTATTTATTCAGTGAACCCAGCAAAGGTTATTTATTCAGTGAACCCAGCAAAGGTTATGTATTGTGAACCCAGCAGAGGTTATTTATTCAGTGAACCCAGCAAAGGTTATTTATTCAGTGAACCCAGCAAAGGTTATGTATTCAGTGACCTCAGCAAAGTTTACATATTTACTGACTCCAGCTAAGTTTATGTATTCATTGGTCTGACAAAGTTTATGAATTCAGTTACTCAAACAAAAGTTATGCATTCATTGATATTTTTAGAAGATACATACAGCCAGGTATAGTAATTCAACACAAGTGATAGACTACAACACATAATATGTAAGTGAGTCACGCTGACATGAATAATAAATGTATTCAACATGAAATAAAATAGGATAGCATGGTTACAAATAGTGAACAGTTCAGTGGTTAAAATTAGTGCATACAAATGAATATTGTTCATAATCACGACCATAAGGTGTCATAAGAGAAAGTTCATTTTAATTCTATGACACTGTTGCAGATATTTGATTCATTCATAAGAGCAAACTAATAAGTGTGTTTATAAGAGAACACTGACTCTAAGATTACTTTGAAGCTTGATTAAAGTTCGATTGAATTTGATTGAATCTAAGTGAACTCTGATTGAAGCTGTGCGGTTGTTGACTTTATAGTCACTTATCTTAGGATTTGCCTGAGGTGTCATCTAGGGTCCCAGTGATGTGTGGCAGACGTGCACACGGTCCATTGAACTGGTCTGTGGCTCATGTGTCATTCCACTCTAGTGTTACTTCGCAGTTCAACACTCATCAAGACTCACCATCCAAGTTAAGGTGCCATTCTACCAGTAAAATAAACACGGGCTAAGAATTCGTCCACATGTGTTCTCTGGCAGAACACTCTTACTTACATGGTCATCATACAGTCTATTATCATAAGCAAAATATAGCAATTTAAAATATAGTTAATTTTAAATGAACATAGATATAACATTTAGCTATGCAAGCAAAACCACATATCTTCAGCAGTAATATAGACAGAGGATGGTTTCCTGCTGTGTCGGTAACCAGCAACAAGGGTTAGTAGTATGATTATAACTTAATAATGCTGGGAGCCAAAATACATGTTGCCTCAATGGTCAGTTTGCATTTGACTGATAAGTTAACGACAATGCCAGATGCACACACCTGTATTCAAGTAGTGACTGTAGCATGAAGTGACAACCAAAAATACTTGCTCTGCTCTGCAAAAGTCAAATTAAGGCAGCAGTGAATTTTAGGCATATTTCATCTGTAAATTCCTTTCTCTCTTTCAAACATTTTCAACTTACAAATCCTGCAACAATTTCATTAGCCAATACAAAAACAGCATATGGAAAACGTAATCAAATTAGTGAACATTAAAATAATGGTTCAATTACATAAGCATTCTCCAATTCAAATAATATATCAATAACAAACATTTATCAGTCAGTTAACTTACAATAAGCTAACAATCACCTTTATGACCAGACTCCAGTTATGTTCAAATTTAAAGTGATTAGAATAGAGTACTTCAACAAAGAAACTTCTGGTCCATCCCCATTGGATAAATTTATGAACAAGTGTGAGACTATTAGTCAGAAAAACTACTCATCCAGTTGGAACTGGTTTGGATTGCATCAACTATTTTCTAGCATATTATCGACAGTTATAAAAATTATCAGTGTCAACTAAACTATCTTCTCAATGTAAAGCAAACGGTAGTTATAAAACTTATCAATGTAAATCCATTGACAGTTCAATGACTTCTCTAATGTAAAACAAACGACATTTTGCTTAGGTGTACGTGTTATGTCAGTAGAATTGTAAATAATGTGTTGTCATGTCTTCACTTACGCGTTGTTACGGTGCAGAGAAATCTCGAGTGCAACCAGACGCCAGGGTTGGTGTCACAAAAATTTAGGTCACCATGGCAACACGCTGGAGGCTGCAAGCACGCAGCAGAAAAGTCAAGGTGACCTTAACGATGGTAAAATTGGCGTAATGGACACAATTAAAATGCGGTGTGGTAATATCGCGACCAAACAGTCCTGTTCACTAAAGTACTGTTAAAGAAAGAAAATTCATTTTCCCAACTCAGCAATGAAAGCTCCAGACTTTCTCTCAGACTTATTTTGAGGTGTTTCTTTAAAGGGGAGGAAATAGATTTTTTTTTTTTTTTCTAAAATCCACAGCGCCAAATGTAACGCTCGATTGTTATGTCGAGTGACGTTTGCGCGAAATACTCTTCCATCGGTGTCAGAATTTGTGCAGTAGAGCAGATGTGACCTTCAGACAGGGTCATGTTCTAGTGATGCGTGCCAAGAGAATTTATTTCATAATGACTGACTTCTGTCCTCTACTTCATATTTATTTCTACACAATGGCCAGCTGTTTCTCCAGATTTGTAAAACCCTATAGATTACCACGTGTAGAAAGACCAGGAAGAGCCGTCTCATGCTTGGAGTTATTGTTACTGCTAAAGAATTGAAGAGTTGTGGCCCCTCACAACTCATGATCATATCTGATCAGCCATCGATCGATGGAAAGGAAAGCCTCGGGCATTAATGCAAGAAATTAGGGTTCTATTTACCATGGATTTAAAGAAAAAATGTAATTGAATTCAAAATGAAATATATATTTTTAACATTCAAACTGGAACATACTGACCTGCTCGACAAATCATGAAGTGGCTCAATTCGTTTGAATAGTTAGCTATTTATGTGTCCTGCATGGATGGGCGGCCGTGACTTTTTTCCTGTGACATTTTTTCCGCTCACCCCTGCATGATGTACACAATTTACATTGCAAGTCCCTCAAGCCGTTCATTTGAGTGCTGATTTTAAACAGCATATTGTTCTTCGTTTACAATATCTATCTATTTATCTATCTATCTACCTACCTACCTACCTACCTATCTATCTGTCTACCTACCTCTCTATCTATTTATCTACCTATCTATCTGTCTACCTACCTACCTATCTATTTATCTATCTGTCTACCTAACTATCTCTCTATCTGTCTACCTATCTATCTGTCTGTCTGTCTGTCCGACCGTCCATATCTATCTATCCTGGACAAATATTTTCGCCATTGCCCAAAATATTTATCACTTTAAAAGTTTTATGTGCTAAAATGTAGCCTATTTTTTTCTTGCTACTAATGATATAAGTTAGCAATGTTTTAAGCATGTTGAGCGAAACATTAATGAAAGTCCGTGCAGATTGTTTGTTGGACCGACATTTTGAGTAGAGGGGAGCAACTCACTGAAAGCAGCGTTTTGTGATAAAAGGATTTGTCGTGTAGGATTTCAAACGGCCAGTGTTCCCCAAAATAGGCACATCAACCCACCTCGAGGTTTGATAACTGAATTACTTAAGCTGACAGTAAGTGACAGCAGATTAATGATAATTAGCCAACAGACAGAGAAGCATCATAATTAACCAATGGCCGAGTACTGGCTAACCAAAATCAACCAATGGAAGTTGCTTTAGTATAGAGAGCAAAATCCGGCTTCCAAAAATATTTCAGTTTCAAATCACTGTTCGAATTTCCGTCTTCGTGAAAAGACTTATTTCGGAGAGGCCCTTTTCTTTTCTTTTTTATCCCTTAGAGTAGACCGTTGGGGCACCACTGATGACCTGACAACCAGTTTCCTTCATTCCATTCTGTTCTGTGATAAATCTTACTGTATTGCTCAGCTTCAGTCCTGTCCACTCTGAGATGTTTGTTATCTTCCCATCTTTTCCTGTCTTCCTCTTCTTCGCCCTCCTTGCACAGTACCTTGCATGATTGTCTTCGCAAGTCCTGTTGATCGTGTGACATGCCCATAACATTTCATTTTGCGTTTTTTCACAATGGTCAATAGCTCTTCATAGGGCCCAATGGCTTGCCTAATTCTGTTCCCCATTTCCTCATTCGTGACATGATCTCTATAAGAAATGGCAAGCAACCTTCCAAAGCATCTTTCAGTAGCTTGTATCCTCCTTTTGAGATCTACTGTGAGGGTCCATGACTCACATGCATATAAGAATACAGATACAACCAAGGAGCACATCAGTCTTATCTTTGAGCAGACTGAGGTGTTTCTGTCTTTCCAAAGTCTTCAGCCATGCCATTGCTGTTATTGTCAGCACAATCCTAGACAGTATTTCTGGTTTTGAGCCCTCATCTGTCACGATGGCTCCTAAGTACTTGAATTTATTAACTGTTTCCAATTTCTGATCACCAATCATGATGTCATTGCCAATGCCACTAGTGTTGTTGGTCATCAGCACTGATTTCCATACCATAAGTGGTAGCTGTCCTGTCCAGTTTTGCCACCAACTGAGCTAGCTCCTCCTCATTTCCTGCAAGGCCATTGATGTCATCAGCAAAGCGTAAGTTCGTTATTGTTCTACCACCAATACTGACAGTTCCTTCATGGTCTTCCAGAGCATGTGTCATGATTCTTTCAAGGAAGATGTTGAAGAGAATAGGCGAAAGTAAGCAGCCTTGTCTGACTCCCACTGTTGTCCTGAACCAATCTCCTATTTGGCCGTTGAAGCAGACTGTGCTGGTGGCCTTGCTGTAAAGACTTTCTATGATTTGATCAGATTGGCACTGATGTTGTACAGCTTTGTGGTGTACTAAAGGGCTGCATGCCACACCCTGTCAAATGCCTTCTTAAAATCTAAAAAGACATGATAAAGGTTTTGTTGGTGCTGGAGGTACTTCTCATAAAGTACTCTCAGGTTAAAAATTTGTTCAGATGTGCTGACGTTTTACTCACAATTACCAGTTCACAAATGAACAGAAAAAAAAATGGTATTTGTGAGTAAAACTTCAGAGATACAAATTTCAAACTTGTAAACTTGTTAATCAGCTAAGGCCATAAGAACTGGAATAATTAGATTACTAAAATAATATTGTGCTATTTTATGGGAAGGATAATAACGAGCTAGACAGACCCATATGTTATTTTCTAATCTAGAGCAATCAGAGTGTCCAGTCAGAGCAAATGTCTTTGAATTGCTGGCGTTTTGCCAAGAACGGTTTAATTGCAACAGGATTCGCAATCCTTAATTCAGATGCACAGTCTTGTTAAAATAATTAATTAATACTATTTAACAATAGTGTGAACCCACAAGAACAAATAGCCTAGCTACAATTCGCTGTGTGTGTGTGTGTGTGTGTGTGTGTGTGTGTGTGTGTGTATGTATGTGTGTGTGTGTATGTGTGTGTGTGTGTGTGTGTGTGTGTGTGAGAGAGAGAGAGAGAGAGAGAGAGAGAGAGAGAGAGAGAGAGAACACGGTACTTCTTCTTGAGCTGGTGAGAAAACTACATAAGTTACCCATATAAATCAGGTGATCATAAAATCAGCTCTCTATATGTTGTCCTATATTTTTCTATGATTATAATTTCCCTTTTCAAATTCTCTAGTTTGGTACTCAACTAAATAGTCAAAGAGCATTTGTACTCCTGAACTGTATGACTCTGGAGTCTACTTAGAGCATCTGCTGGTATGAACATTATTTCAAGAACATATGAATCAAGACAGCCCTCCTTTCTTAGTAAAAGTCTTGTGGAATTCTAATTAGACTGATGAATTATTTTTCTCTCCAAAATGCCTTGTAATTGTTACTTTTAATTGTGTAAATAATTTATTTCTGTTCTTTTATATTTCAATTAATACAACCGTTGTTATTAACTTTTCACTTTCACTTCTGAGTTATTAATTGTTAGGAAGGAGGTATGTAGATTAAAAAGGATGGGGGCGTACAAATATTAATTTCTAAACTTAAAAGTCACCTTGGAAAGTGACCCTCTTAAGCTAATTGGAGAATATGTGAAGGACAAGAGATGATTTACACATAATCTTAGCAGTGATCAGAACTTGCAAGAATGTAGGCATCTCTGAACGAGTAACACTCAAGGACGGTTAAGAATAAGAATAAGATATTTTATACGTGTGGTCCCTGGGGAATGACTTAGTTTCTCAAACTGCAAATGACGAAGACCCCGTCGGTGAGTGGGATTAAATAGATCGAGAATTAAGGAACTATTGTTAACTTCACCCATTTTTCAAAATAGTTTGCACATAATTTTGCATGAAGACTTTTAGATGGAGCTACGAAGATGTGGGGAGAAGACAGAAATGGTGGCCGGAAAACAACATTGCTCGCCTCCTTCCCCCTCCCTACCTCAACCCCAAGCAAAACATTTTTTTTAAAATCATAAATTACCTTAAATATGTTTCAAACACTCACGTATCTATGCTCAGAAATAATAGTTATGACAATGTTAAAGCGGTGGTTAAGACATTTTCAAATAGCACTCATACATACTCGCACACTCACACGCATGCACGCCAAGCCAACGCAACTGACACTAGATGACTAGATAAACAAACATTGCATGAATTACACTCATTTATGTAGCTTCTGCTTTTTTCATCTCCTCTTGACTGTTTTACAGTCGTAACACAATGTGACCTGACTAATACAGCGTTTGCTATCCGGGTTTTGAACTGGAAAGTTTTCCTCTCCATTAGCGGCATACATTCAGTGCGCAACCGACCCTTAACGACAGGCCACGCATGCTACGTCGTTGCCGCAAAGTAAACTTTGACCTCTTCACCAGGTGGTCGTTTGGTTGTGCACGGGACAGGCGCTGACCTGAGCCTGGGTCGTGTCACGTGTCAGGTAACTTATCGCTTCACCAGCGACCGTGAGAGATAACAGACTGACAGTCACCGATAACTCGACGATAAATCGTTGATAAAAGTCCAGACAACAGGGACTGCCCGTGGAGGAAACACATTTGTTATTATTCCATGGACGTTTTAACAAGAAGAGACCCGTGAAACGCAGAAATTATATTTAAGAATGGTACATATTAGAATAATATTTATGGGTTATTATTTGACTGAAGTATTCAAATGTTGTGTGAATGTGTGTGTGTGTGAGTTTGTGTAATTTCAACGATATATCAAATACACATATTCTTGTATCACTGATGGGTACAACACGCGTGCGCGCGCACACACACACGGAGAGAGAAATACACAAATATGTCACTCAAATATAGTAGTGTATAATCTAGGTTGTCCTGAACATTATGAATATACTAGATTGTCCTGAACATTATAAATATACTAGGTTGTCCTGAACATTACGAATATACTAGGTTGTCCTCAACATTATGAATATACTCGGTTGTCCTCAACACTATGAATATACTAGGTTGTTGTCCTCTACATTATGAATATACTAGGTTGTCCTCAACAGTATGAATATACTAGGTTGTCCTCAACATTATGAATATACTTGGTTATCCTCAACATCATGAATATACTAGGTTATCTTCTACATTAGGAATATACTAGGTTGTCCTCTACATTAGGAATATACTAGGTTGTCCTCAACATTATAAATACGTTAGATTGTCCCCAATAATTTGAATGAACTCACGAATCCTCAAAACTGTAGACGCTCCCAGTAGAATGAAAACAAGGCACATTTTCTCTTTTAACAATTTTATTGTTGTTCGCAGTGTGCAGTAGAAAGAAAACAAGGTAAATTTTCTCTTTTAACAATTTTATTGTTGTTCGCAGTGTGCAGTAGAAAGAAAACAAGGTAAATTTTCTCTTTTAACAATTTTATTGTTGTTCGCAGTGTGCAGTGAGTATAGAACACGTAAGTGGGAAATATTCAAATGTTAAAATAATGATTTTCAACTGCTGTTGTTTTTCAAACGATAGTTGCTGCCCCGCCAGTTGCTCTCACCACAACTTATCAAACATTCTTTGTTCTTTGTCCAAACCTGTCACCTCTACTGCCTGTATTAGTTGATAATTTCCAACGGCCATATTAAAAACAAATTTTGTCCTATATTTGTGAACATTTTCTTTTTTGAGGTGGGGGTGGGGAATCAATTATTATCCCCGTTTGACAATGCACATGTATTAGTCGTGAACATCTTTCACTGTAAGACAATTCCAGTAAAGTGAGTTATAATGCTGGCGAAAATGAACGAACCAGAGTTGAATTGCTAAAAATAAATATATATTTATGTATACATTATGAATTAATTAACTTCGAGCTGCAAGCAGTAGGAAACAAGCAATGCATGCGGAGACAACTCATTTGATTCTAGCAGGCAAGCATGCATATGGAGGCAACTCAGTTGAAAGCGAGCAAGCAAGCATGAATGTGAAGATATCTCAGTTAAAAGCAAGCAAGTATGCAAGTGGAGATAATTTCTGTGCTCCTCTATACCCAATTATTACGTATTGTAATTCACTCCATTACATCCCAGCACTCTATTATAACGTATTCTAATGCACACATACACTTCTAAACACCTTAGGTGTCATTCACCCCTGTACTTTTAAACACCCTTTCATTACGTATTTTAATTCTCCCCAATTAATTTAATCACCATCCGAGCATTTTAACCAACCGCATTACTTTTAATTCACCACTAAAACTACTTCCAACAACCCCAGAATGGCATAAATTACTTTTAATTCACCACTAAAACTACTTCCAACAACCCCAGAATGGCATAAATTCCAGAGAATTGTTCGTTTCATTTACGATTCACGATCACTTTCTACTTTCCCTGAAGTTTGATTTTGTAGAAGAACACAAGCGCCGAGGGAGAGGTCTTCTCTAAGGCGGGGAGAGAGGGTCGAGGCCGAGAATCAAGGGCTGGTAGAGGGAATTTCTTAGACACACCCAAGGTCATTAGGGGTTTTCCCGCTTGTGATACTTTTGCTGGACAACACTTTCCGGCCTTTAATGTGCACGACATGTACAACATGGGTTATAAGATTTATTGTACCATCCACCACCCCCAACCCCGCCCGACACACACACATGTAGGTCTTAACCCCGAGATTGAACCTGGTCACAAGCTGCCCTCCTTCTTTGCTGCTTGTTCCTCCATCCAAGGAGACCTTAATTCTTATCCACCCCAAATATGTTTCCAATTAAACAAACAATAATTTGAAACGCTGGAAGCCATGCGCAAGTCATCCATTGGCCATAACCATGCGCACCGCGTTGCTTCTGAGGTCACTGATCTTCACCTCTAACCTCAATATTTCTTGGAGGATTGCAACTTTTGATCTCAACCTTGACCCATATACTCAGGCTTCTTGTCTAGGGGGTTAAGGTCTGCAGCACAAAACCACTGCTACGTTACCGGTAACGCTACTAGACGCCAGCGGACAAGAGGCGAATAGATCAGACGCCAGTGGAGAAGAGGACACGTGGAAAGATAACAGAGATAAAGTGTTTTGCCCCCCAGTCCAGAAATGTACTACACTTAGTGCATTATCTTCACAAGAAGACGGGCGAGCTGGGAGTAGCATAAAGTAGTGGAGAAAGTCCTTGTGGTCATTTTTAAATTTGATGATCCACCAGTGGCGCCAACAATCTGAATGAAAATCCGTAACAGACAGCGCAACATAAACGATGAGCATTACTGACGGCAACAACTACCCATTAGAGACGAGCCATCACTGAGGGTTGCATCAAATGACTGTTCATCGCTGACTGCATCAACTATATGTGACTCAATCAATGATGGCACAACAATTGACAAAGCATCACTGATGGTCTCAGCAACAACCACATGTGACTCAATCAATGATGGCACAACAATTGACAAAGCATCACTGATGGTCTCAGCAACAACTGGCAACCCATCAGTGACAGCAACAAATGGAAATCCATCACAAACTGCCTCAACAACAAATGGGACATCCACTACCACCACGGCCTCAACACCAGTAAATGGTGAGTCATCACTGATGCACCATCAGATGGTGAGCTATTACAGATGACCTTTATGGCTACAAATGATGATACATTACAAACGGCCTCAACAAGTATAAATAGTAATACACTATAGATGAATTTGACAGATATAAATAGTGATACATTATTGACTACTTCGACAAGTATATAGATGTCTTTGATCCATATAAAAGGTGATACATTGTAGACATTTTTGAAAGGTATAAATGGTGATACTCTGTCGATGACTTTGAAAGGGGTATAAATGGTAATACATTATAGACGACTTTGAAAGGGGTATAAATGGCGATACATTATAGACGACTTTGA
The DNA here is from genome assembly GCA_028829895.1 of Sinotaia quadrata. Taxonomy (NCBI): domain Eukaryota; kingdom Metazoa; phylum Mollusca; class Gastropoda; order Architaenioglossa; family Viviparidae; genus Sinotaia; species Sinotaia quadrata. Next base: position 80,198,016 of record CM054179.1, on the reverse strand, counting down.
AAGGGGTATAAATGGTGATACATTATAGACTTTGAAAGGGGTATAAATGGCGATACATTATAGACAACTTTGAAAGGGGTATAAATGGCGATACATTATAGACAACTTTGACCTTTTCTTTTTCTTTATATTCCTGACCTCGCCTCGGACGTGCACGCATTCCATGCTCCTGACAGAACACCCAGCAGAAAGAAAAGTTGATTAGCGGACCCCTGCCACATACCACTTATACAACTGCACCAGAGGACGATGCAAAGCCTGCCATGACATAAACAGCACATCCATTCCGACAAACTATGCACCAGATCAGCATTACACCCACATGAAAGAAATGCTCAGAACGCTGAAAGGATCGCACATAAACAACAAAGTCACACACGTAGAAGCCAGCGTGCTCACCCGCATGATGACAGATAAACTCATTCACTTTGGCCTTGATGACGTGTCATGTATTTCCAACTGTGAACAGACAGAAGACGAAACTGAAACTGAAGACTACGAAAATCCCCCACACAGCCCAACCACGCCGATACAGAAGACACACAAAAGTGTCACGGAAACATCGGACATACAATCTTACGACATAACCACTCAAACGGAACCAGCTACAATGCTACACAAACAGCAGTAGGGTCACAGACACCCCCACTCCCCAAGACTACAGCCAGCAAAACGCAGATGAACATGAGAAGTCGTGCCTCCAGTAGGGAAAATGCCATTACAATGACGGCAGAAACACAGACTCCGCACACGAAGACGAAAAACAAGCAAGCTCAAACACCACTGACTATCACAACCGATCAACAGACCGAAATGAGCATCACAAGTCAGAACAACGACATGCGAACAAGTGCAGAGAACAGCAAACCGATGAGCCACACATGACGGAAGTCACCAGCCACTACATGTGCAACAAAGACACTCAAGAGCCACAGACCCGTACGACAAAAACACAAATCGAAAGACGGAAAAAAAGATAAACAGGCCATCAAAATGGAAACGACGTCAACAAGCACACGCCAACCAACATACATATAACAACTCCCGACACTGGCTGGATTTGGTGGCTCCTTAATACTATCAATATTCTAAAAGAATGCACCACAAAAACCAACTACACCAAGGACCAAATCAGCGAAAACACAACTTCAGCCCGACTGATAACTAGAGGTACAGATGATTTTTTTTATTCAACCGAAGACAACTGCAACACGAGGTAAAGTAACGTATCAAACTCGATGACAAACCCCCTGTGCACTGAAGAAGTAAGAACGGTCAGCCCTCCAAACCAGGAAAAGACAATTCATATCCAACAGAACTTTTTTTTTCTCTCTCTTTCTAGCGGTACTGGACAAGAATCTACGGAACCCGCTAAGTACCCAAGAAAGAACCGGATACACCCAACTCTCAATGATACTCCACCGATATGATAAAACATTCAACATCAACTACGCTGCAACCATCAGAAACAAGAATCACTCACTCCAAGACAAATTGCAATCCAACTACAACTGACAACAACTACATCAACAACAAGTATTTAAAAAATCAAACAAATCAACAACAGAAAAAAAAAAGAAAAGAAAAAGAGGACCTACAATAGTCGCAGCGAAGCAAGCGCCAGAAAAAAGAAATAAACAACAGCACACCACGCCGACCACCCTTTTCAGAATGACGTGAGAAGAGAAAGGCTCCACAGGAATCCATCAAAAAACCGAGAACATCTGAAGAATATGAAAGTGTTCACACAACTGTGAAGCAAAAGGAGTTAACGATACAACAATACGACGGCTTTGACAGGTATAAATGGTGATATATCGCAGATGACTTTGACTTTAACAGGTATAAATGATGACACATTATAGACAACTTTGACTTTAACAGATATAAATGGTGACACATTATAGACAACTTTGACTTTAACAGGTATAAATGATGACACATTATAGACAACTTTGACTTTGACAGGTATAGATGGTGACACATTATAGACAACTTTGACTTTAACAGGTATAAATGATGACACATTATAGACAACTTTGACTTTGACAGGTATAGATGGTGACACATTATAGACAACTTTGACTTTGACAGGTATAGATGGTGACACATTATAGACAACTTTGACTTTGACAGGTATAAATGGTGATACATCGCAGACGCCTTTGACAGGTATAAATGGTGATACATTATAGACGACTTTGACAGGTATAAATGGTGATACATTATAGACGCTTTGACAGGTATAAATGGTGATACATTATAGACTACTTTGACAGGTATAAATGGTGATACATTATAGACTACTTTGACAGGTATAAATGGTGATACATTATAGACTACTTTGACAGGTATAAATGGTGATACATTATAGACTACTTTGACAGGTATAAATGGTGATACATTATAGACGACTTTGAAAGGTGTAAATGGTGATACATTACTTTGACAGGTATAAATGGTGATACATTACTTTGACAGGTATAAATGGTGATACATTACTTTGACAGGTATAAATGGTTATACATTACTTTGACAGGTATAAATGGTGATACATTACTTTGACAGGTATAAATGGTGATACATTACTTTGACAGGTATAAATGGTGATACATTACTTTGACAGGTATAAATGGTGATACATTACTTTGACAGGTATAAATGGTGATACATTATAGACTACTTTGACAGGTATAAATGGTGATACATTACTTTGACAGGTATAAATGGTGATACATTACTTTGACAGGTATAAATGGTGATACATTATAGACTACTTTGACAGGTATAAATGGTGATACATTATAGACGACTTTGAAAGGTGTAAATGGTGTTACATTATAGACTACTTTGACAGGTATAAATGGTGATAAATTGCAGACGGCCTCAACATAATCAAATGGTGATTATCCATTACTGATAGCAAAGAAAAGAAATCGTTGTTTATAAATGATGATCTATCGTTAACAGATGAAAGTACTCCCATGATATACAGAAATAATAATAAAAGGAAAAAATAGAAATATATCAGCAATAGAAATTAGTTTCACCGTCACAAATGGTCGGAAGAGAGCAGAAGGGTGGGAAAAAAATAATCATCTAATCTTATTCATTTTCTGATCCGTTTATTTTTAATTTTCAAAGTTAATTAATATTTTCTGTGTTTGGAGTGTTTCAATCTAATGTTTGCTTTGGGGGAATTAAAATATCCAGTGATGTGAGTTGTAAAACAAGCTTGGTCATTTTGTTTCAATGGAAATAATTATTTTACAACAATGAACGCAGAATTTGTTTCACAAGCCAGACGACTCGATGGTCGTTATAACGAGTGAAACCTGTTTACACATCTCCCAACTATTAACGTGAAATTTTTGTAAAATACTTCATTAAACTGAGCAAGCCAGTGTAATTGCAGTTAAATAGAATCTCTCTTTACTGCGCTGGAGCACTGAGATGTAAGGATGGCAGCAATAACTCTGTATGGCAGCGAGCTCTTTGCCTCTTAACTCCCTTTGCCGCAAGTATGCATGTACCATAGCTGACCTTTCAGACATAACTTGCTAGGCTGACCCAAATATAAGACAGCTGGATGTTTGGTATTATAGGTCAAACGATGATGTCGTGGGATTATTTATTTCACGAGCCAGACTGTAGGTAAGGGAGGGGACCCACAAAAACAAAACGGAATACACGTGTATACACACATAGAAAGCGGTACTACTGCTACACGTGTATACACAGATAAACGCACGCAGTCTGTTACATAGGCCTACGCATGGGCACATCATTGACCTATATGCACAAAATCAGCATGCGTGTAAACTGGAGACACACATATTATTGCATATATATGCATAAACTTGGGGCACACATACATATATATATATATATACACAGTGCGCTCACACACACACACATATATATATATATACGATGCACACATACATATACACAGTGCCCGCACACACATACATATATATACACGGTGCATGCACAAACACACACACACACACTCACAGCATACATAACACGTCAAACACCTACGCCAAACACACACATAGATCACGTAAGCACAGTGCAATATCGATGTGCAAAAAAAAAAAAAAAAAAAAAAAGGCGCAATGTCAAACTCTTGTTTCAAATTCATAGGTGACAACAATCAATATAAATTGAACAAGATATTTTACTTTTCTTTTAATAACAATAGATATGCAAGTGCCTGCATTTCTTCTTTCCGTTTAAAATCCGTTATTATTAATACACTAAGATTTGACTCCTTTACAATTCCTTTATTTTATCACCATTTACTTCTGCTTCGAAAAAGATTATTTTTTCTTAACATAACCTGTGGGTTCTCACAACTGCCATTTGTCTTTTGCTTCTTCCATGTGAGGACAATCGTTTGGACTAAAATTAGTTTTGGAAGAAAGTATATGTACATGTGTAGCTGCGGCGTTTATTTACGTATGATTGCAGCAGGAGAGAAAGACGAGAGAAATACAGTGTTAATTAATTACTCCCCTTGCCTGCTCACCGGAAACAACCCCGTTTCTCAGCCACACGCCCGCACAATCAGTAAACAAATACAAGGAGGCACAACGGATATGACGTGTCACGAACTGTCTAGTCAAGGCTAAGCAAGTAACAATTAATAATTAGCTCTAGGCCCCCAGACTCCTTTGGTAAATACGGTCCCTATAACACATAACACATTAAACTCATGATAGGATTAGATCAAGAATGATAATTTTTAAGGAATTTAAGAAAGAAAGGAAATCAAATAAAAGAAGAAACAAGGAAATAAATGTCCAGGTAGATTAGGATAAATGCGGTGCTAAATTTGGGTTTCTCTAACACACCTATTTAAGTATTCAACCATATGTTGCCCATATTTTAGTTTACCCTGTGTGACACTTCTTGCATCTGGTGTGAGCAGTCTGGGTGTACACCAGCCGAGGGACACGATCCTCTCCTACAGACACTAAGACTATATACACTATGTCCAACAAGCTCAATCAGGAATAACATAACTGGCTCAAAGCTAAGTCTAATTAAAATGTCAAGACTAAAAGGTCTCAAGTTGAAAAACACTGTTTTAGAAAGATTTTTTTAAAGTGAAACTATTATGAATTAAGACACTTTTATCTTTTAATAACTTAATAAAAGTATATGAAGGTGGGTAGTCAACACTCTAGAGCAGGGGTTCTCAACCTGGGTGAATTTAAGAGTTTTGTGGGGGAATTGGGACCACACTGTTGGAATATTTATCTTTCTACAAACTACAATTCTACAGATTGTACATAACCTACAGGACATCACACTTTATTGTATGTCACAGATATATTTCACTTTTTATCTGTGAAACTTTAGTCCATTAAGTAATTAGTTATGTATATTATTTTCTTTTTAAAAAAAAACTACTTTAAATCAAGTTTTAAAACCCAACATTTTCTAGTGCTATTAAATGTGTAAAACAATCCAATTAAATGTATATGTACTAAAATGTATATGTAGAAAAAATAAAAGATTTTAAATGCATATCGTTTGGAATGCACCTTTTGAGTCAGAAAGTCTTGGAAAGGAGGGAATGACATTGTTACATATGGTGAAATGGGGGCAATGACATTGTTATATATGGTGAAATGATATTCTTACATATGGTAAAATAGAGGCAATGACATTCTTATATATGGTGAAATGATATTCTTACATATTGTAAAATAGAGGCAATGACATTCTTATATATAGTGAAATGGGAGCACTGACATTCTTATAAATGATGAAATGGGGGCACTGACATTCTTACATATAGTGAAAAGAGTGCATGGGACAAAAAAATTGTTGAGAACCATTGCTCTAGCGCAATCATCTGCATTATCCCCTTCCTCTTCACATAGCTTTAACCCCACCCCATTCACTGCTTCGTTTATATCCCGTTCGATTTTATCCTTATATTCAATTCACTCTCCAAACAAGTGTGTCGCTTCATTCCCGCTTTTCTCTATTACTGCCACAGTTAATAGTGAAGCCTTTTTGACAGATTATTCTAACGTTCACTGAAAACGTTTATTCAGATATGTTGCTGTTTGTAATTGTTATCCTTTTCATTAACTTTTCTTTTCTCATTTAGTTTATGAATTCTGCTATTTGGGTGTGTGTGTGTACAAAACTGTACATGAAGCTTAAACATTGCAATAAAAATAGCACAGACGAACACTCTCCGCGTAACTTTAGTCCCTCGAAATGACCCCTTGTTATTTTTAACGGTCGTCGTGTACCGAACTGCTGCAGGGCTTTGTTCCAGCTGAAGACAATCCAGACATTATCACCATTGGACTGTCTTCACATTATTATTATTAATGTAGGGGGCGCTTTCGCGCTGTCTTCACATCGGTTTGTTGTGCATTTTGTTTGGGTTGTTTTGGACTGTGACCTTCACATGAACTTCAAGCCTCATTATACAAACAATACATTTTATTCGTATGCCACTGACATAATTTTGCACTTACGTAGTAAATGCCAAAGTGAATAATGCGTTCTCCATCAGGAATTCTAGTATCAGAATACCCATCCAAGCTTGACAATTTTAAATTTAGTTTAGAATTTTGCTGCTGCTACCAAAATAGATGTGTGTGTTTTAACAATACTTTTCTGTGACTAATTAAAACAATCACACAAAACTATGATTATATAGGTCACGTAAACACTACTTCTCTTGAAGTAAATGTATAGGAATTTATTTCAAGTTAGAAGTAGGAAATTGAGTTACACTTTAAGGCATACTCTTTCAAACCGTGGGCGAGGAATTGCACTTTTAGTGTTATTGTTTCGGTCTGCCATTGAGATCATATTTACTAATGTTATGGACAGTCAAAATCAAAAGTTGAAAACAAATAAAAACTCTTTATAGAAATATTTATTTGACTAAATAGCTTTAAGGCATTGTGCTAGACGCTTGCACATTAACAGAAATTTACTTCAAATGCATCCTGCACTTCAAAACAGCACCCTTCTAAACTATTGGCAGATAAAATCCACTATGTGACGTCACAATTTTGTAGAGATTACTATGACTACTTTCTTAGTAATTCAGTATTGTCCATTTGAGAACTATGTTTACACTAAAGACTGTTGTGTTTTAGATACAGAGTTAAAGTTCAGGGCAGGGCTTAGCGAAATAAATATAAGAGGTATTTAGGTGCAAAATGTACCAAACTAAAATAAATCACAAACAGTTGTTTTAGATAATAATTATCGGTTTAGAGACAAAATATATTTCTACATTCACTGAAGTTCGAAACCAATAGAAATAAAGTTACTTGCTTTATCACATACACATTTACAACACTCTTAATACATGCAACACTTTATTTTTTTTTTTTATATACTAGTTTGATTTTAGGTTTTACCTTAGCTTCCAAAATTCTTACAGATTTTGCCGACAGGCACAACCACAATATATTTATATTCTAAAAGGGAGGGATGTGGTGTTTTGGTCGAAAAGTAGATTTAAGTTCTGAAAGAGAATGTAGTTAAAGGTAGATTTATTTTCTGTAAAAGAGGAATGTAGTGTTTTGGTCCAAAAGTAGAATTTAAGTTCTGAAAGAGAATGTAGTTAAAGGTAGATTTATTTTCTGTAAAAGAGGAATGTAGTGTTTTGGTCAAAAAGTAGATTTAAGTTCTGAAAGAGAATGTAGTTAAAGGTAGATTTATTTTCTGTAAAAGAGGAATGTAGTGTTTTGGTCCAAAAGTAGATAATGTAGTGCTTTGGTTGAAGAGTAGATTTATGTTCTGAAAGAAGAGGATGTAGGTCAAAAAGTAGTTTTATGTTCTGAAAGAATAAAGTGTTCTGGTCGGAGTAGTTGTATGTTCTGAAAGAATAAAGTGTTCTGGTCGGAGTAGTTTTATATTCTGAAAGAATAAAGTGTTCTGGTTGGAGTAGTTTTACACTCTGAGAGAGATGTACTTTGGTCAAAGACTAGAGGTTTGAGCTGGTGGTGGATATTTTGTACAATTTATTATTTTGACTTTTAACTGCCCAAGAGTTTTTTTTTTTATGTGACAAATAGAACACAGGACTTGATTAACTGTTCCTAGGGAAGGCTAAGGGTAAATTTTACAGCCCAGGTGGGGATCATACCCAGTCCATTCTTTTGAGCCAGAAGTTAGCATCCTACCTTTTGCAGTGTGCCTTTTAAAAAAAAATACTTTCATATAGTAACAAGTTAGTCTGTTTATTCTCCCTTGTAACCTTCCATATTTGCATCTCTACCAAGTGTTAATTTATTCAGATTCTAGAAGCAGGTACTATTTATTCATATACTCCACAGAGAGGACTAGATTTTGATAACAGATTTAACAGTTAGTTCTATTTCAGTGACCCATCCTTAATGAATTTAAGTGGTTGGTTCTATATTTTAGTCTGACAGTCCATTATCTGCCATTATCCATCATTCATTCACTTGAAACTTTCCCTGAACAAAGCATGTTTACAAGTTTGGGAGAATCAGTTCACCTTTTGATAATGATACTACTTACTATATTTGAAAAACTTGCAGATGTCTACAGCTGGAACAAGGTATATTTCAATCTATATACTTTATGATGTATTAGGACCATTTTAACATATCTAGATATCCAATAAAAGAAGAGTGAGATAATGTCAGGTAAGTCAGAAATGAATTTACATTCTTAGATCTTGAACACACACCATTCAAGATCACTTTCAGTTTGCACATACATTTATTGAAGTTTGATCCATAAGTGAAACAAGTCAACTGGTCTTAAAACACCAAACAATGTCTAGTGTGTTGTAAATATATCACAGAAAAAACAGATTTGACTAAAAAGGCAGCATTACCACATAAACTGTACCATCAATTGCTCAAAAGAATATGTGTTGGTGGTAGCCTGGGCAATCATAAAATACACACTTCATAATTAAGGTACAATCTAACAGTCATGATATGATCCATACTCTTTATCAAGCACATCTGTTCCCATGCATACATAACCTAACAATGATGAATATATAGTATGGAGGAAAGTGCAAGTATGTATGAAAAGAGTACGGGTACACATGAAGGAAAGTGCAGGTATGTATGAAAAGAGTACAGGTACACATGAAGGAAAGCAGAAGTATGTAAGGAGCCGATGCCAATTGGGACAAGTTCAAAAAGTAGAGACTGGCATAGAAGATATGGAAAAAATACACCGAATATTCTCAGTCATTAACAAAAAGATATCTGAAAATATAAATCCATTTGAATAATATTTTCAAACATTTCTACAAATGCTAATTCATGATTTTATTTTTTATGTTAGTACTAAATACAGCAGAATATAAATTAACAGAACCTCAAAACACTCAACTGGCTTTGTCTGCACAATAAACAATTAAATGAGGGTGTAACAGATAAGGGAAAAGAAATGAGGAAGTAACAGCCAAGGATAAACAATTATATAAAGACTGGATTGGAAACAATTATATAAAGACTGGACTGGAAACAATTATACAAAGACTGGACTGGTTCTAATGGGTCTAGAGACAATTTTGTTGAAAATGGTGATTTGGGGGAAATGTAAGCTATGTGAAATAACTTATCTGAAAATAATTATGACTAAACCAACAAAAACAAAAGGAAAGGAAAGGAAAAAAGAAAACCACACATTATTCCTACATGACTGTAGTTTTGTTTGTGAATTGTGTTTGGAGGAGGAAGGCAAATGGCCATGTGCAGATCAGATGAGAATGATTCTAAACATGTGCATGCTGGCTTTTAATTATAATAATTTTTTTAAAATTATACACAAATTTTTGTATACATTGTGGAAAAATAAGTGAACCTGAAGACCAGTTATCTGCAAACAAGTTCATATATCACATGCTACAAATTTCTGTATGACTCAACAGTTTGTCAGTTGCTGAATACGACCCTTTATGAATATCCATTTTCGAGTTCACACATGAAGATCCTATTTCTAGTTTTACCTTCAGGTGGAGATTTCAACTTGCCATTTTTCAAGCAGTACTAATTTGCATCTACAGGATACAACTTTTGAAAATTATATAAGAAAAAAAAATAGTATGGTAAAATTTTTTAACCACAGAATGATAATTAGAACTAATAGTAATTTTGTTATCAGTTTGTTTTTATAGCATACTTATTACTGCAAAAGAAATTTCAAAGAAAAACACAAATATCTTCTAAAAATATAGTACAGTATATAAAAAGCTAAGAGAAAATATTTAGCACATTTCTTATCTGAAGGCACAGCATAAATGATATTTGTTTTGTCAGCATAATCATATTCAAGGTGAAATTATTCAATATTTACTCTCTTCAACTGTCTCCCTTTAACCATTTTTATTTTTGGTAGATATGGCAACTGGTCATAATGTGAGAAAAATTAATGTTACACCAACTTTTCAGAAATGGAGTTACAAGTATTTAAAATTAAATATGAGCAGAAGTACACATATGATGAGACAATTAGGTTCAATTTGATATAAATATATATATATATTTCTTAAAGGGACTTTAATTTAATGTACCATTAAATAGTATCATCATAGCTTATCTATAACATTAATACACTTTACAAACTACAGCTAAGGTCACTGTGACTCAAGCAGTCATGGTGATCTGTCAGCAATGAATTGAATTGGGGTGATTTCTGTCAGTGTGTAATACGTACTAAAATTAATTTTCTGGCTATATTTTACAGCTTCAATATTAGAAGTTTCATGTTCAATGAACGTTTTTAATTTTAATTACAAACTAGCATGGAAAGGACATATACTTCAGAAATGAAGATGCTATCATGAAAAGTCCAAAATTTTTAGATCAGGTGTTATCTGTACTCTTTGTTAATCTACCAAAGATGTAGTGTTAATACATACCCACCCAAAAGTAGTTGTTTTAATGTTCATTTGCAGGAAGTAACAAATTCATGCAGCAAGTGAGAGACAGTGTGAGACCTTGCTGAGTGAAGTGTGACTCATTGCTGGGTAAGAAAAGACACCCCTCAATGTGATTGAGTTTTGCTTGGTTTTGTCAGTGGGAGAAGCACATATTCAGAGCATCAACCACTATTATCTAATCTTTCAAATCCTGTACCGCTATTATCTAATCTTTCAAATCCTGTACCACTGCAAAACATTTATTGTTTCAAAATTAACTGAACTTTTAGTTAAGCTAGCAATGTAAAACACAATAAATGCTGTAAGATGACAAAATATGTGAAGTTTGAAGTTTATACAAAATCCATGGTTCCTGACAACTAAACGCTGCTTTAATACACAACTTACTATTTTTTTCTTGTTCCTGAAGGGTATATACAGTCTCCAGGTAGTTTGGCAGTTAGAATTGTGCTGGTTGGAAACAACATACAGATAACTTTTGTCAATAAGTTCTGTTAACATGTGAACTTGTTTGCACTTGACTTTAAAAACTTGAGCTTTTCATCTTGAAGACCACTACTATTAAGGCAAATGATGCTAGATCACACAAATATAATGCATTTAATGAATTCTTGTTAAAGTATCAAAACCTGCTCAGTGTGGCTACTGACTATCCAGGACAGGTCTCGGGTAGAAACAGTAATAAATCTGTCACATGACAGCTTACCTCCAGCTACCTAAAAGTCTATTATTTCAGCAAGGCAACACCTGAGCTAGACAAGTAGATCTTTATTTTACCTGTCCAATAGACAATATAATTGAATTTGTTGTAACAGGATTTGGGTGTAGTCATGAGCATGACTGTGATTAAAGCATGACAAAGTAGCTTACTCCAAGCCACGGAAAAGACTAAACTTTCAGGTAAAACCAGTCGGACAGGTCAATCTGAATTCTACCTATCCAGTGGGCAAGCTGGTAAAAAGTGAATTTGTTGCCCCATGATTTAGTTCAGAATGACACAATATACTTGTCAAGGAACCATTTAAAACATTTACAATTGTACTGCAAAATTCAGCTCTAGATTTTCCTTTGTTTTTCTGCAGGTGGTGTGACATACTGCATGATACATAGGAATAATCTCGGAAAGCCATTATTGTTCACACCCAATGATTACTTACACATTTACAAACTAGTGAAAGGCACCAACTGTCAAAATCAAAGCAAACCTATGCAATAATCACTGCAACATTTCAATGGAATATGCAAACAAGATATTAAATAGATTATCTTGCTTACAACCATGAGCTCTTGTGGTGATAATGCATAATGCTTAATTAAAAACGACTGCTTATGATGATTTAGTAGATGTATAAATAAAAACTTATTTATATGGACATACCAAAATCCTATGAGGATGTACTGACAAGAATTCATTCATGTACATATGTTCATGAAACTCTACGATAAAAAATATTCATATGGTCTTGCTGATTATAGCGAAATATTCTTACCTGCATGCCAGCAATGATTAGATGTTATCTTTGTGGCTGAATTAATTAGAATTTATTCATGTGAATGTATTGATTAAACTTATCCATATGGAAGCATTGATTAGATGTTATTTGTGGCAGAATTAATTAGAACTTATCTTTGGCGATGAATTTAAAAAAGCTTTGTATGAAAAATTATTCATACAAATGTACACAAAAAAATAATCCATATAGATATAATGAAAAATAACAACCATACATGTTTTGAAAAATAACAATCATACATGTTTTGAAAAATATAATTTGAACGTACTTGGAAAAAACTATCCATGCAGATGTATTTACAGAAACCTACCTATGTAAAGTGTACTGGGTACTTAACAATCAGATTTAAGAACTTGTGAATAGATAAGCAATCTAAAACTGCACAGGCATCCAGTGTGGTCAAGATAATAGCTTAGTGGGAAAAAAAAATATCAACACCATCACGATAATTAAAACAGATTGAAAATTTAATTTACTTAACAAAGACATACAGATGGGTCAAAGTATCATTGTGGTGATTGATGCTCATGACCGAGGTTTACCAACTGAACAAAGCAACAAAAAAATTAAAACTTTTATAACCAAGATGTAGTCAGTTAGCAAAGGTAAATCTGGCAGGTAATTTGGGTGGGCAATGAGGGGATTTTGTAATGTTAAAATGATTAAACCAAAGCTCATTATTGTAATGTTAAGATGATTAAACCAAGCTTGTTTTGTAATGTCAAAATTATTAAACCAAAGCTCATTATTGTAATGTTAAGATGATTAAACCAAGCTTGTTTTCTAATGTCAAAATTATTAAACCAAAGCCCATCATTGTAATGTTAAGATGATGAAATAAAAGCTCGTTATTTAATGTTTCCCTTTCAAGATCAGTACAACAATACCATGTAATTAATTGATGAGAGGGTATTAATTCCACCAGGCCATGTAAAGGATTGATATGATATTAAATTCACCAGGTCATGATTGAAGAAAGGGTATTAAATCCATCAGGACATGAAAATGATTGAGAGGGTATTAAATTCACCAGGCCATGGGAATGGTTGATGAAAGGGTATTAAATCCAACAGGCCATAGAAATGACTGATCCACCAGGACATGAAAATAACTGATGAAAGGGCATTAAATTCACCAGGACATGGAAATGATTGATGAAAGGGTATTAAATCCATCAGAAGACAGAAATGATTGATGAAAGGGTATTAAATTACCAGGACATGGAAATGATTCATAAAAGAATCTTACAACTCTAGTCCATGTAAATTATTGATAAAAGTGTGCCTAATATTTCAGTTTCATGCAATTCATCAATGAATATCCAGTATCCTATCAATTGGGAAAAAATTGCTACAGCGATATTCAACAAACTATGTTTTAGCAGAAGAAATTGGACAACATTTTTAGAGAAATCCTACACATATAACTGTTTATGTCTGTCATACACTATAATTTTAAACTGGAGCTTCTTATGTGGAAATAAAATAAATGCAGCTCCATTAGAGGAATCACCATTTGGAATCGTGACTAATTCTTTCTCACAGACTACACATACAAGACATTTAAGCAAATCACCAACATGTACACAACATGAATGCAAAAATATGTATGCATGCTTACACAATTCATGCACAAAGCTTTGTTGGACTATGAAGAATAATATGTGAAATAAATAAAATCTCCTAAAAATAAATTGTCACTTGATTTAATTTCACAACTTTCCACTTGCACACAGATCATACACAACCCAAACCAGTTACAGTTTCCATGGATACAATCAGCACCAGCCCATATGAGTTCCTTTATGGCTGATTTAGCATCTCACATCATATTAGCAAATCTTTGTACAGTCTTCTACTAAATATGCAGATTTGTGATGGTTCTTGGCAGAAATGTCAGGCCCACCATTGCAAAATTTGTGGAGAAACATCGGCAGTAATGTCAAAAGGGCACAGAAGCAGACTCTGCAAAACTACTACTACCACAACCCAGAGACTGCTTGTTAAACCACTACTAGCAGCCTGTAAAAAATTTAAATTATAGTAAAGAATCTCTTTAAAAAATTCCAACAGGACCAGAAACCCTAAATGAAAATTAATGCAGAATAAGCAGTTAAAAGTCAAAGTAAGAGAATATGAACTGCTAAGCTGACATGCATTGCAACAGCTTCAACAGAGCATATAATAAAATTTCAGTTGCCAACTTCGTTTTATCTTGTAATTTAAGTATGTTAGCCTTAGCACCAAAAATGCAGATTAGTTCAGGTCCCCAAGCTTTCAGGACAAGAGGTTCTGTATTGCAATCTGAAAATTAATTTTTTTTTTTTTACACATAATTATATTCATTTTTATGCTATGATAAGGAAACAAACAGCAATGGTATGTGCAAAAGCTTCTTGCTTCACCATGTGAGCACTGTCATTTATTCTTTGCGAGCTAACAATATGGTGGAATGCTGCAGGTAATAGAACTGTACACCTAGTAATACTCTTGCTAGTGAACTAGCACAAACTCCAGCTCACCTGACAAAGCTGAGACAATGGGACGTAATGGCACAGTGTAATACATCCAATAAACAACGTGATGATTAACACAATACTGTTCCAGAGTCAATACTTACAGATGATGTGTTGAATATTTTTTCATGCCCTAGTTAGTCAATGCTATGTGACTAAAAAAAAAAAAATTTTTTTTAAATTTTGCTTCCCAACCTACCCCCAAACAGTATTGATTACTGTATATATATATATAATTCTACTTTTAGTTTGCTGCTAACTCTGCTTGCACCAAAACCTTGTATTCATCAATACCGCCTTCCAGGGAGCGCACTGTGCCTTTACTGACAACCCACAGTTCCTTGCAAATATTACGGATTAAACGCTCATCATGAGAAACAAGAACCACTCCTCCCTGGAAAAAAAAAATTTGAATATTCCATCACCATCTTCTTAAGAAAGATTCAAATGCTAGCCTGAAAACATAATTAAGCATGTAAATTAATCTCCCTTGCAAATTCAGAAACTAATATAATTGCATCAGAAACAAAACTAAGTCTAAAAACAAATACACATAAAATATTTATACTGGATAAATTTAATACTGTGAATTAGTGAAAAAGTGCATGGAAGGACAAGCCTGATTAATCTTATTCTATGGGAAACAACTGCAATTTACTTCTGCTCTAAGACTAGAAGCAAACTGTTAACTGTTTAACATTGCTAATTAGATCTGTTTTCATGCATACTGAATCCTGCTTTTCAAGTGTTTAACATTGCTAATTAGATCTATTTTTATGAATATTAGATTCTGCTTAACAGATTCAAGTGCTTAACATTGCTAATTAGATTTGTTTTTATGTGTATTGAATTCTGCTTTTCAAGGGTTTAACTTTGCTAATTAGATTTGTTTTTATGTGTACTGAATTCTGCTAATGGTGTGAACAACAAAAAGTTTCCATACATGTATCCAGCAAATGATTCTAAAAATGTATCTCAGTAACAAACAAACCTGGAATCTGTTTAGTGCATCTCCAAGCGCCTCAATTGACTCCATGTCAAGATGATTGGTCGGCTCGTCCAGAATAAAAAAGTTCGGGCTGCACACAATGATCGGTTATAACATTTAACCAATTCAGAGACTGGATTTTATTCCCAATGATCTTGTGGCATCTCTGATGTGTAAATTTTCCTCAAAGCTGATTTCAAGTATTATTTCTTAATTTAAGCACATCAATACAAACACATAGACTGCTACTAGTTAAATAAGGATCAAATGAACATTAGATGTCAAAACACGTTAGAGATAGATAATAAAAGGAAAGAAACCAAGAGTTAGAACAGCCTTCATTGAATCAATGAGGAGAAGAAAAAAATGAGAGAGAAAAAACAACTTAATTTTTAAAATTTAGTCTAAAATGATTTACACTTTTTACTTATTTCACCTGGTAATGGATCAAAGATTACTAGGCAAAGAAATTTTTTCCACTTTTAAGAATACATATTCATTTTATTTTTTTAACTTTTATTAAAATATGTAAAATATTTGTTTGAACCATATAATCACTTGATTATAAACATTCTGTGCCAATGGGGCCAGCAATAAAGCAAATTATGCATACTTTCAGTAAGAGCATCTTGGAACAAAGATACATTCTCAATAAAGTTACTTCTGAAATACTTTCAGCAAGCTAATCCACATACTTAGCCATGCTCATGACAGCAAAGGCAACACGACTCTTTTGTCCTCCTGATAAACTGGACACCGGACGTAATGCCAAATCACCACTCACGCCAAAGCTTCCCAACTGCCCTCGGTATGCCTCCATTGACTTGCCTAAACAAGAGAAACAATTAATGGTCACTACATCTGTAAGTATTACTCGGTATGCCTTAGGTGGCTTGCCTAAATAAGAAAAACAATTTATGGTCAGTACAAGTGTAAGTACTCGGTATGTTTGGCTATGTCAGTATAAGTGTCAAAAGTAGCAAGCTATGCGAAATGTAATGATAAACTAATAACACTCACCTTATCTTAAGCTATACAGTACCCTTAGCTAACAAAGCAATAAGTTCTTACTTGACTGTGCAATACCTGAGTTGTAATACATAACACAAACCCTACCAAATTAAATTTAAAACTCAACCATACACTCTCATAATTTTTTTTTAATTTCACCAACCTGGAAATTTAGCAGAAAGAAGTTCCACTGATGATACATTCATTTCTAGCTGATCAACATGGTGCTGCGTGAAATACCCAATCCGCAGACTGCGGTGAGCATGCCGGATTCCCTTGACAGGAGCCAAATCACCAAGCAGTAGTTTAAGTAGTGTTGTTTTACCGGCACCATTCTCTCCCACCTGGTGGTGAGAAATATCAGGCCATTAGGGAACTCACCAGTCAAGTGGCTTTTGGGGTCTAAATTCACTTAAAATTAAACCAAAATGTTGAAAAAAAATCTTGCAAGGTATAGGAATCTGTGAGATAAACCAGTTTTTGAGTTAATGCAAATGAATGCTCCAGATTGTTTAAAATTGATATTGCTATATAATTTTCTAAATATTAACTATTACTTGGATATTTAATCTATTGATTTTTATTAAAAAGTAATATAATGACAAAGAACACTAAAATACATTTTGCATTTTGCTAAATCTATCTGAGCTAATATTTAAAAAATATACATTTAAAAAAAAAATTTATTCACAACTATATCACTTGGCAGCTGCCAACTTCTGATTTTATGGACTGAAACATTTGTAAATGCACAAAATTACTTTAAACAAACTTTTCAAAGTAAGTTCTGTCTGAGTATGACATTACTGGTGTGGGTTTTGAATATCCATGGAATGAGAGAAACAGTATGAAGTATAATCCATCTTTCTATTCACTATATTAGATTTTGGATGTCTGACTATAAGCATACATGGTAAGGTACCCATATTGTAAATTATCATTATTATTTGTGCATTCATTTAGCAGGCAGCAGACTGGTTTGTGGTGGAGTAAATTTGCCTATCCCTATTTCTAAACTTAACATTTTGCTAACACATAGTCCGAGTTAACCAGACTATTTAATTGCCATTGAGTAATATTTCATAGAATGCTGTTTTATATGAGGCTGAACATTCTACACAACTTGGTTAACTGCCCATCAATGGAGTGTTTGATCCAATCAACTGTATTGTGCTGTAACCTGCACCTATATTTTGTTGTAACTTACACCTATATTTTGTTGTATTGTCACTTACACCTATATTTTGTTGGGTATTGTAACTTACACCTATATTTTGTTGTATTGTAACTTACACCGATATTTTGTTGGGTATTGTAACTTACACCTATATTTTGTTGTATTGTAACTTACACCTATACTGTTGTATTTGATCAATCATCTGTATTGTATTGTAACTAACACCTATATTTTGTGTATTATGAAATGTCACTAAAATACTTTATTCATTGTTAGACGATGCAAATCCTAGTGCATCTCTTGCATGGCTTTGTTGCACCTAATTATGCGACACTATGTAACATTATATGACAATACACATTTATGTATACATACATAAATACATACACTCTTACAAATACAGGTGAATATATGTATTGATTACATACACACACATAAATAGGTGTGCACTATTTTTATTATTTTTTCCAAATCTCTTTTTACAAGTGTATTCTGTACAATCCCTTTTTTCCTAAAGATAAATTATTGTTTTTCAACAAATTTGAGATGCACAATGCTTCTCATTAGAACTTAGAAACTACAAAAACTAAACATTTTGATACTCATGATGTCTGTTTCTTTTCTTCTTTTAAACCTTGGGGCATCACTTTCAGACAGATTTGTGTTTGCTATAAGCACACAACATATACAATGCAAATAGTACACTCACAATGCAGATGCGGGAATCCATGTTAGCGTTGATACACACATTAGAAAAGATGACATGGTCAGGAGAGTAGAAGAATGTCACTTCATCCAACTGCAATATAGGGGGAGACAACTTCTCACACTCTGGAAATCTGGAAAGATAGAAAACTATCTAAGTACTACCAAATGTAATGAGTGCACGCATTTCCAAGCCCTGGAGAGCAGCTGAGAATCTGATAAAAACTCTGTGAACTCAGGAAAGGAAGATTATTTATTAATGAAATTAATTTTAGCTCTATGGGTAAAGCAAGGTGAGAATTAATAAAAAGAAACAAAAATTATTGAAAAGCAACATTTATTATTTCTGTAAATTGAAAAACAGTTTAAATTAATACTATTTACATATATGCAACCATGTGGGTAAAAATAAATACAATCAAAAGTTGTCTCAATCATTAGGATGTGATGGACAATTGAGAAAGGGAAGCATGGAAACAATAAAAGGCAACAGTCTATAATTGAGATTTTCAGTGCTGTAAAAGAAATGAGAAATGCAGAGTCCAAAATATTCTTTCAAAGTATTTAAAGTAGTAATAATTTACAAGTCTAGTCATGCACCAGAACAAACACATGTATGCACACACACACACACACACACACACACACACACACACACACACACTGCTGCTCATCTAACATAATGTCATCTCCATTAAGCCAAAACTACATGCGCACAAATAAAAACCAACACCACATTCCAAAAATTAAAATATTTTACATGCCCTTGTTTAGGACTGTCTCAATGTACATACACAATTTCAAAAAATATTTCCTTAGAATTTCACTACCTGACACTGCCACCCAAAATGACTGCCAAAGTCAAAATGTAACTTTCTGCTGGATACTGCATCAAAGTCAAAAAGTAAATAAATCTCTGCTGGACACTGCATCAAAGTCAAAAAGTAAATAAATCTCTGCTGGACACTGCATCAAAGTCAGAAAGTAAATCTCTGCTGGACACTGCATCAAAGTCAAAATGTAACTCTCTGCTGGCCAATACATCAAAGTCAGAAAGTAACTCTGCTTAACATTCAAAAATAAAAAATTAAAATGCCTACTGCCTGCTGACAGAACTAATCCTGCCATCGCTTTACTTTCTTTTACAATGAATTGCCATCTCAAATCCCCAATTTCTCCAGACAGGAGTTCTGGCATGCAACTAAGATGTACTGACAAAAAACTCAAAGTACCCAGCTCTGTATTTAGGTTGATAAGTCTTTTATTTTTTAAATTTTAGGTTGTAAAAGGACAATGAGATTCACTTACCGCTATCAAATTAGTAAGTATGGTATTTACCTTAAAAACACCTCTGACTCTTTCTCCACCGGCTTCAGTTCTGGCCTGTCATTAAAAAACAAAACAGGAATAACTTAATAATATAATGCAAAATGAGCAGCTCAGAAATGACAGCTACAAAAACTCATCAAGCTATCATGCTTTCTAATAAAGAGCTAAAGGCAAAGAAATTGCTTTGCTTTGACAAACTGATGCACAGAGATCAAATAATGAATATATTGTTTTGTATATTATTTCCCATATTTCTGTACATATACTGATATAGGAACCCAGGCTGTTACATTCAACAAGCAAACTAGATTTTAAAAAATAAAATAAAAGCATTTAAAATTATAAGTTTTTTCTCTTGATGATTCTGATTAATGCGGCAGGAAATATAACAACCATACAAGATAAACCCTTTACCTTGAGGAAGGTATCAGTGTATCAGAGAACCATAATCTACAATCAATGTTGTCATGAATCTGTTCACATTCCTTTCCTCTACAATTAATGTTGTCATGAATCTGTTCATGTTCCATTCCTCTACAATTAATGTTGTCGTGAATCTGTTCGTATTACATTCCTCTACAATCAATGCTATCATCAATATGTTTGTATTCCATTCCTCCTAACATAAAGGCAAAGAGTGAAACCAGTGACTTATAATCCATCCTCCAAAAGACAGGGCAGAGAAAGACATCACAGTTGTGTACTGAGCCAAATCTATTGTGGCATAAACTGCCTTTCACAGACTTTGCCACAATCGCATGAAATTATTACTGGACAAACCAGTGGGTGTAAGAAAAATTAGTGTTCAAGATGGTGCTGATTTATTAAATGCAGAATCACATAGTTCATAGAACCACATAGCTCACAGAATCACAGTTCACATACTGAAAACAATAAAGAATTGTACGCATCAAAGAAAAATGTCATCAGTTATAAAAGAAAGTGTAAATGAGAGCTATTGAGTAAACATGAAGGCTGACCTGAAAACCAATCATAAACTATCACAGGTGAATTTTTTTTAAATGTACATGAGGATTTACAAATAAACCAAGAAAATCCACAGCAAGACAGGTGACGGGTTAGGTTCAAGGGAGACAAACCATTTCTACTGCTTAATTCTATAACTTCAATTATCTCCCTTTTAGTTGGTGGATAGCAATGGCTTGGACATTGTAGGTTCAACAACTTATAGTGTTGGTGATACTTGGATACCTGGAAGAGAAAGTTAGTGTTATTTTAAATTCTTTAACAGCTGCTGAGAGACTGGAATTGGGCAGGTGGGTGACTATGAGGTCTCCACACTGTCCTTGCATGTCGGTGGGTGATCAAGATAGAGTTTTTTTAAAAGCACACGTCTGCTTCCTAGCTTGGGATTATTAGGCTGCACTGATTATAAATCATTCAGCAATTAACTGCTAATAAAATCTCCAAATTTATTTATTATTATTTAAATTAGTAAACAAACAAAACTGTTTGCATCCAACTTACAATTTTTCCAACATTTTCAGCTTGCTCTGTACCTGAGACGCTCTATTGGCATTGTAGCGGAACCTATCAATAAATATCTAGGAAGAAAAAAATTAAATTAAGCATATTTATAACATCACACAATGAGACAATAAAATTAAATCTCAATAAATAAATGCATGCCTCTGAATGCATAGCTATATGAAATATATACATGGATACAAATGCATACCTATATGATGTATGTATATATACACACACATTGGATACAAATGCATACTTATATGATATATATATACAAGGATACAAAAGCATACCCATATGATATATACAAATATAACTGAAATGACAGATACAAAACCTGTTTATGTGAATGCAAACATGCCTATATGGTATGAACATACGAACACATGTACGCTTTCTTTGGATACAAATAAGACATAGATAAAATACCTACATGATACATAGATACCAATACATACTTAAATATGTGGATACAAACACATAAATGTACGAAGCACAGATTACAGACATGTGTTAATGCTATATGGCTAAAAACACATACCTGTATATGTTCACGGTACTGTTTTTGTGCCTCATATTCTTTAATTTGATTTTTCAATTTTTCTTCACGAGTTTTATGGAACATTTCATAGTTTCCACGATACGAGTCTAATCTCTGTGAGTGTAGATGTAAAATGTCAGTGGCCACAGCATTTAGAAACTGTCGGTCATGGGATACAACAAGTATAGTCTTTGGCCAATCCTGCACAAAGGTTAAAAACAAGCATATTTAAGGAACATCCAAATAAAACAGTCAAAAATTTCATAGCATAGCACAAGATCTTTAGTAATTAAAGGGATA
The DNA here is from genome assembly GCA_028829895.1 of Sinotaia quadrata. NCBI lineage: Eukaryota > Metazoa > Mollusca > Gastropoda > Architaenioglossa > Viviparidae > Sinotaia > Sinotaia quadrata. The sequence continues at coordinate 80,175,521 of CM054179.1, read as the reverse complement.
AGACAGAGAGATGGAAATATGAAACAAGGGAACCACAACTAGATTTAGCATTGCCTGCAAAAACCATGCATCTAGACCTTTTGGTCAATTTGTACCTTTTCGATATCATTGAATTCATAATTACATTTTATTTTCTTTTGATATAAAAAAAAAAAGTGCTCTGCTCTCTATAAAAAAAATCCTTTATGAGTTCTCAACTAAAACTTAAAGCAGTACTGAAATATGTTCATATCATTTGCCTGCACAAACCAATTATCACCAGATGTGCTATAAATGGTTCAGCTATAAATAGTTTCCTGTACCATGTCTAGAGATACTGGGTTTGTTCTCTCTTTTCCTGTACCATGTCTGGAGATACTGGGTTTGTTCTCTCTTTTCTTGTACTGTGTCTAGAGATACTGGGTTTGTTCTCTCTTTTCCTGTACCATGTCTAGAGATACTGGGTTTGTTCTCTCTTTTTCCTGTACCATGTCTAGAGATACTGGGTTTGTTCTCTCTTTTCCTGTTTCAAATGATAGAACTATGTGTGCACCGGTCAACTGTATTCTAACATCTCCACAAAAGGAGGGTGCAGAGAACATACCTGGAGACAATGGGTGTGGGCAGAAAAGATCAGAAGGGGGGGGGGGGGTCAGCAAAGAAAAAGTCAAGCATGATAAAACAGGTTAAATGTCCATATTGAAGTAGCCAGAAAAAGTGAGGTTTGTGCAGGCCAGAAATTTATGATCAAAAGGGTTGTTTAGAATACACTTATTTATGATAATGTGGCTGTTTTTGAAGCATATATATCTGCAAAGGTTGGAAATATCTTAGAACGAAAACAGGAAAGCTCATTCAGGAAATAAAAATTGAACTACATTTTATTTTTCTGACTTCCTGCTATGCCTCAAACATTCAAACAAAATTTCCTACAAATTATGAGAAAACAATTTAAGTGGTGTGTTCTGGCAATCCTTTATATATAAAAATCTATAAAATCTTAATTCATACACTACTCAGAGTGTGAGATTTTAAAACTGTTAAGTCATCTGTTGTGTCAGCCAAAGGTCCAAGTTCATAAAGAAAATATAAGGAATAATACTATTATTACTAATACTAATACTATAATACTACTATTCTATTATGAAAAATGGAAAGATTTCATTTGGATTTTAATATAAAAAGAAATTCTACCTGAAGATAGTTCTCAAGCCATATAATTGCTTTCATATCCAACATGTTTGTGGGCTCTGAAAAAAAGTTTTTTTTTTATTTCATTAGCAATTTTTTTTAATGAACACAAAAATTAAATATTCTTTTAAAGTCATTAGTTAAAAAACCTTACAAATAGTAAAATAACATTAAAGTAATAGAAATAAAGCACTAAAATTTATAACTGTAAATTTGTGCCTTGTATATTTCAGATCAAGTGATTATTAGATCAAAGTCACTAGTGCACTGAAAATGTAAAAATAAATATGTATGTACACTTGATTGATTATTAGATCATTTATAACAAGTGTGTGTGTGTGTGTGTGTGTGTGTGTACACTCAAATGTTTTCTTTGATCAAGACGTAACAAATGTGTGTGTACACACAAGTGTTTCATTTGATCAAGTTGTAACAAATGTGTGTGTAAAAGTACTTTGTGAAGTTATTGAAATAGTGAGCATAAAACAAAAGTCTTCTGCTATATAAATTAGATGTATGGAAGATATACAAGAGGAAGATGAGATGATAGCCCGGTCAGTAAATGACAGCATTTAATCACCTTCATCACTTCATTAACAGTAAAAATGAAAATTTTGAAAAATAGCTAGACATACGGGATTGATCCAAACGGTGGCACCTAAATTTTGAAAAATTCCAGAGAAAGAGAAACTCCATGAGTAACTAAATTCAAAATAATTTTTACCAAGCACTGAAAGAGGTTGAGAAATTTGACCGTAGTTCTTATTTTTTTCCTGCATGATTTTTTAAAGTTTCTGTTGAACTATTTTGTCACTCTTGGTTCTGTGAATGTAAAAATAACCCTCAATTTTGTAATTATAATATCTGTTGCTATGGACACCAAGGTAAACAGCCTCCATTTTGGATTACTTAGGAATAATCTCAAGTTTCCAAGTTAAAAATGTATTGATTTTTCCTTCACTTAAGTGTATATATTTAGACACTATCTACATTGTGAAAGGTTTTCTTTTTATTTATTTTACTTTTCTAATTTTATTTTTTTTGTTGCAAAATGACAATTTTTAATGACGCAAAAGCCTGAGTCTTTTTTACTGTAACACACCACCATAACAATATAAATTGCACCGCTACTTGTTAACCATATAAACTGCAATGTTAGTCAACAAATAAATTGCACTGTTTCTTAGTTAACAACATAAATTATTATTTTATTCAATTAACAAAATAAATTGCAACCTGCAATGAGTTTCATGTATTTTCCAGTATTAATTAATGACACATATTAATGATGACAGATTTTTGATGTCACTCACCATCAAGGAGGAGCAGGTCTGGCCTAAAAGAAAAATAAAAGAATAAATTTTCTGATAATAAGTGCTTTTATGTAAAAATATATTCCTACAAAATTATTTATTGCAACAATATTTTAATGTAAAATGAGTTAAAATAAAAAATGTGTTAACATAAAATGTAAAAGTACTTTGTGAATGAGTTATATGCAAAAGTGCGTTTTGTCTAGTAACTTCCTACCGTATTCGATGGTTTGATGCTAACATTTTGTCTTGTAACACTGATGCTTGACTAAATATCAATCATACAACAATCAAAAAGGAACAGTTAAGGCCATATTACTATATGCAAAGAACAAAAACTAAAGCATTTTCATGCTATAGCCTTCAAATTTGATATACACATTGTGTTTAATTTAGATATGTTGTTAGATTTGGAATATCATACTTAGTTTTTTTATATTTTTTATATTTTTATAATTTTTTTTTTAATATCCACAATACATTTTTGTAAATGCATAGTTCAAACACTTGCATTTGTCAGAAAATACTTTAAATAAAATTTTTATTATCATTGATGAAAGTTTAAAAAAGAGAAGGATGCGTTTAAAGAAATTTTAAATAGGAAAAAAGTTACATTTTTTTTTAAATGACATATCTGTCAAAAATATTAAATTGAACATAAAATGTAAAAGTAAAAAAATTGTAAAAAAAAAAAAAAAAATGCATGCAGGCTTTAATCCATCCTTGATTTTGTGCACATGTATATAAGGAACAAATATGCAAAGTTTCAACTATGTGAGTTTACTAGATTGGAGATCCAAGTCTGCAAGCAAGTGGCATGGACTGAAAAAAAGTTTTGAGAAAAAGGCATTTAAAGTATAATAATGACTGTAAAACATGAAATTTGTGTTCAATATTTACTTTAAAAAAAAAACAAAAAAAAACATACCTTATCTATAGCACAATGAGTTCCTACCAATCATTTAGTCCCCTTAATAATCCTGAGCCCTGCATACTGCCTTCTCCACTACACAAGTCTTCAGCTTCTTTGACATGTTCTTTTCTCTGTGATGTCGCTTAATCTCTGGCTTGGCTAAATATTCTGCTTGCTTGCATCTTCTGCTGTTTTGTACCTCCTGGTATGCTCGCAGACGACATACAACCAAATTTACAAGCGGAGGCCCCCCTCCCACCCGTTTACTCATACATGTGCACAAAATTAAGGATGGATTAAAGTCTTCATGCATTATTTTTTATTTTACAATTTTTTTACTTTGACATTTTAAGTTCAATTTAATATTTTTGATGGGTACATCATTAAAAAAAATTGTAACCTTTTTCCAATTTAAAATTTCTTTAAACGCATCTTTCACCTTTGAAACTTGCATCAAGGATAATTAAAATGTTATTTAAAAAATTTTCTGATATATGCAAGTGTTTGAACTATCCATTTAAAAAAAAAAACAACGTATTTTGGGCATTTAAAAAAATCTATGCAAGTGTTTGAGCTATCCATTTAAAAAAAAAAACAACATATTTTGGGCATTTAAAAAACTCTAAAAATTAATTTTAAAAAAACTATGCCTGATATTCCAAATCTAACAACAGATTATTCTTATCTAAATCACAATGTGTGTACCAAATTTGAAAACTGTAGCTTGAAAATATTTTTGTTTGTTCTCTGCGTGTAGTAATGTGGCCTTGAGATTATTATACTTTGGTTAATAACTGTCAAACTCACCACAATAGCTAAAACAAATAATAATGAATGAATGAATTCTCATTTAAAATAAGAGATGATACCTCAAGGCTTACCGTGTAAAAAGGGCTCTTGCAAGTGCTAGTCGCATCCGCCAACCACCAGAAAACTCTCTGAAAACAAAATTAAATACAACAGTGCAGTAATTGAAGATAAGTGATGGCTGACCCCGGTGTAACAGAAATGAGTTTATGGACCTCGATCTTAAAATCTTACCTATCAATTTTAATGGACAAGAGAAATGCATGATATATTTTTTCAAAAATATGTATCTCAAATTCTTTTGCTCCACATCAATAAGAATGAATGAAAGAGATTAAGTATACATTTTTAAAATCTTGCAATCCATCTTAAATCCTTATTATCCAATTCAAAACGAATGAAAAATGATCAGCATTAGAAAAATTTTAGTAAAAATATGTAATCCATCTTAAATCCTTACAATTCAGTTTAATAAAAAAAAAATGTATTTGGGAATTACTAGGATTATTTAACATTTTACCCATACTAAATTCCTACTATCCAATTTAATAATAATATTCATTAAGAGAGATTAGTGTTGAAGAGATTTATTGGAGTTTGTTTCCCTGATGGGTGCATAGCTGTACACCTGTGAATCATAAACTAACTAGTGGCCTGGTCAACCTCATGACAGAAATGCACAAAGTGCCAAAACGTTAACTCTGTACAAATATAATTGCTCTCTTCACAAAAAGTTTTTAAAAAAATAATATCAAAGTACATTACTTCATGTTCCCAAAACTAAGCTTTAAATTGATCTCCCCCAAACAGCTACCTCACTACAACTCCATTCTCAATATATGACAGTTGATTGCTCTTAGCAGATGCTTATATAAATCTGATATCTTCCTTTCAAAGGAATCTATTAATAACTTTCCACCATAGTCATTTTAATCTTTTAAAAAAATGTGGATGAATACACAAAAAATGTTTTCAGATTAAACAGCAATGTTAAATGAAAGTAACCGTATTCTGAATGTAGATATGACATTCTATTATATCCACAGTTCTCCCTGGGCAGCTGCAAACAGCATTAACCCCCCCACCAGGGAGGGGCTCTGGCACAAGTTAGCTGAAGATTTAACAAAACTTTAAAATAATAAATTTTATTTTAAAAATAAATAATAATATATTTCTAAATTCATTTAAATGTAAGGTAATTTTGGAAATCTAATAAAAAAATAAAATAAAAAAGCACTGTCAACTAGAAATTCTTTAACGGAATTTTAATTTTTTCCAGCCCAGTTATTGTTGACAACCATCAAGATAACTTTAAACTATATTAATTTTGAAATAATTAACTGAAATAGCTATATGGAATCGTCAACAACACATCTTTTAAACTAAGTGCTATGTTCTCTGAATCTAAATTTCTATTTGCTTGTTTCTTTCACTAATGTTCTTTCCGAAAGATTATTTTTTGCTATATTATTTAAAATAATGGAAAATCTGATTTAAAATTTATTTTATTTTACTGAATTAGGTTATGAGCTAGAAATTAAAGCAATGGCTGCAGAATGCAGGAAAAACTGTTTCAATTAACCAAATAAGATTTCCTTAAAAATTAGTGAGATATATCTGCCAAAAGAAAAAAGCTAGATATTTGCTATTTTCCAAAATGTTATTAATATTCTTAATTTTTAAACAAACTAATGTTCTGAAACTTTTAATTCCATATGCTTACAGGTTTCTCTTATTCACAATCCATAATATTTTATGCACATTTGTTTCTAAATTACACAATTTTTTAAAAGTGCAATAGTATTTTAACTCAAAAACATCATAAGAATTAAATGTCAATAATGAAAATGCTTTTCACGGATAAAGAAATCAAATGCACATTATCTCTAGCTAGTTTTTACTATAAGATTAAAAGTTAACCTCAAAAAAATCTCAAAGACTAACCTTGTGGGTCGTTGTTGGTCTTTGGGTTCGAACCCAAGTCCATTCAAGATCTGTGCTGCACGTGCTGGTGCTTTGGCAGCCTCCATGGCTTCCAACTCCAAGTACACTTTCTGTAACCTTGATGACAGGTCTCCATCAGGACTGTGGATATATTTGTTCAGAAGTAATTTATAATTCTGCAGCTCTCTTTATCACACTGACATTCACACCTGTCTCTTTCTTCATCACAGTGATATTCACACTACATTCTTACCTGTCTCTTTCTTCGTCACACTCTGTTGTTCACACTACATTCATACTTGTTGCTTTCTTCATCACAGTGACATTCACACTACATTCTTACTGTTGTTTTCTTCATCACTCTAACAATCACACTACATTCTTAACTTGCATTTTCTTCATCACACTCTGACAATAGCACTAAATTTTTACTGTTGTTTTCTTCAAAACACTCTTCCATTCATATCTGTGACTAAGATTCTATATTCCTGCTTGCTGTTTTCTTCATCATGTCCTAAGACTACATTTTTACCTATAGCTTTCTTCATCATAGATGAACACATTACATTTTTACCTATAGCTTTCTTCATCATTGATGAACACATTACATTTTTACCTATAGCTTTCTTCATCATTGATGAACACATTACATTTTTACCTATAGCTTTCTTCATCACTGATGAACACACTACATTTTTTACCTGGATGACTGGATCTTTTGGTTGATTTCTTTCTCTTCTGCCAGCAGTCCTTCACGCTTCTCATCGCATTCTAATACACTCTGCAAGGCTAGTGTATCATCTCCAATCACTTCCTGTTCAACGTGTAGTACTGTGATATGAGATGGAATCTTAAGGTGACCACTGGAGACAGTACAAACAAAAAAATAAAATAAAGCTATAAATAAAAGCATCTTCATTCACATTTCTTCTGAAAGTGTTGTCAAGGTTACAATACAGTATAATGAAGTATGCAAATAGGTCGATTAAATATACTTGTGTATTTCAATAAAGATATCATAACACACAATATTTTATTACACTCTAAAATCACAAACAAATAAGAGTGCTGAAAACCAACAGATTTGCTTTTCCCAACCCTTGCCCCAAGTGAATTAAAACAACGATTTTCTAGGTATTATTTAGCGGCACTGACTGTACAGAATTCACCATAAAGCTTTTCTGTTTCAAATCAAACAATAATAAGATGCTGCATTTTTATATATGTACAAGTTATTAACAGTTAACAAAACAAATGTTTAAAGCTGTCAAAAATATTTAAGTTTTATTCATTCTTTCTAACTCCACAAAGAAAACTGAAAAACACAACTTCAATAAAATGCTGAATTCAAATTACCTCTTTAATACTGCCACCAGTATGTAGCCACAAATGCATACTTTAAGAATACACAAATACATGAATACAGTGGAACCAAGTTATAATGTGAATTCGGATATAACATGGTCGTGGCATGGCTCACAAAATTTCGTATATTCATTCACACATATTGCAAAACCCCGCATTAACATAATGCGATTTTATGGACCCCAATTATCACATTATGGCAAGGTTTCACTGTACAAGAATACACTTTGATGCTTTATGAATACACAAATACAAGAATCCACGAACACACTTTGATACTTTACAAACTGAAGAATACACTTTGACAATTTATAAATATATGAATACACTTTGACACTTTACGAATACAAGAATACACTTTGATACTTCGCATCAAAAGCTTTCTCTGACTTTGTAATCTTGCACCACAAACACTTACCTGGAAATCAACTTTAGTAATGTTGTTTTCCCAAGTCCATTACGGCCAATCAGACCATAGCGCCGACCTGTGACTAGGTGTATATCTGCACCTGCCAGGAGAGTTCTGAAATTAAAAAGAAGAAAAATTAATCAAATGTGGGGTTTTACACTATGAATCAAAAATTATTATATTACAAATTAATAACATTGATTTGTGGATTGTAAACTTAACAACTAAAAGCAATAGTATGCAAAATCAGTGTGTTTATTTTTTTCTTTGGTCTGTGAAGTTTGTAAACATTTCAATAGGACAATATATGTATCAATGACGCTATATACCCATGGCACAAAGTTCAATTTTTTCATGTATATATGTGTGAAAACTTGAAATTATGAAACCAAGTTTTGTAAGCTATGTTGGAGTTCAACAGGTTATGTGGAAATTTTATTTTCAAACGTGCCACAATGCATACCACAGGTGTTCACCAATACATATTTATATCACCGTCACACCACCCTGTTATTAGACATCTGTGATAAGTTTAATTTTGAGTAGTGACAGTTATGATGCAGTCCAGCTGTCTATACCATAGTCAAAGATACAACAGTTTTAGACACTGCAGGAATTTGAAGATAATATTGTAACTAAGCATATTACTCTGCTGTAAATAGTGCTAAAGTAAAGAGAACATAATTTCCTTCTAAAAATATACAACTTCATTTGAATTAATTTAAAATTTTGGTTTTTTTAAATTCATATAAATAATTGATAAACATCAAATTCTGAGCATTCCGAGGAAACTACAACTCCAAAATCTCTACAAGTGAAACAAGTAACAAGTTATAAAGTAAATGCCACTGGAGTGTACAAAATTAAATAAATAAATAAATTTTAAAAATGCATATATATATATTTTTTAATGATAAACTTTCCTTTTGTATGTGATTGTCAAGCAGACTCAGACTTATAGAGGTCTAGAGATTTAAATGTCTTATGACTGAGAATGTTAGGGCTTTAAAAACTGCATAATTATTCAATTAATTAATAATTTATTACTGCTAATATTAGGCCAGTAAATAAACAACCTCACACACTTTCCTCTTTATGATATTAACAAACAAAAACTACTGACTATCAATATGGCAAGTACATAATTAATATGTCCAAATAACTTGAAACCAACACATCCAATATCAGTATTTCATAGCACTGATATTTCTATTAAATTACTGCATAGCACTGTTGTCTCTATAAACAGTATTGTAGTGTTCTCTATAAACAATAATGCTTGGTAGTGTTGTCTCTAGGTTGTCTCTATAAACAATGTCTTAACTGTCAAAATTGATGGAATTTTTTTTCATTGTATAATGAAAGTTGTAAATATAAGTGTAGGCTGCAAGTTAGATGATTACTCAATTGCATAATGACAAACATAATTATTTTATAGACTTTCTTAACACATTTTTCATAGAATAAAATAAAATAAAAATAATTCAATAATTAACCTACAATAATGCAATAAAATTGCATACCAAAAAGGCTTTTATTCTGCAAGATGCTCCAGCATGTGTATGAGATATCTAAGCTTAGACCTCATTAACTGATGTCTGGATTCACAAAGTGCCTCAGAGTAAATAATTTATTATGATCATAAGCCAAAAACTAAAATATGATCATACTAAATATTGTAAAATTCTAAAAGCCTCAATAACCTAAAGTTAAAACCATATAGTTGCCATTATGTTATCTTTAGAGATCGTGAACTGCCTTACAAATTCTGATAAATTATGAAGAGATCCAAAATCACTGCCTTTGTCATCTATATTAGACTGAATTTTCATCCAGTAAATGTTTATCTCTCAAATTAACTGCTCTTCTAAATTCTTCTACATCATTTCTGAGATGAAAGGCACTAATTATTTCTGCCCAGTTGACTAATAACTAATAATATTTGTGTGTTCGTAAGTACACAACAAAAATCAAGTTTTAAAAAAAATCTTTCTGATCCAAATGAACATACATTTTCCAGTAATTAAATCTATTAGAACTCCATTCAGAAAATAGGTTATTTAGTTTCAAGTTAGTTATATCCAAAGTTCTTTGTGCACCAAATGGTAGTTCTCAGTACCCATATGGTGTTCCAAAAATCTGTCTGCGATTTTTTATTGTTTAATTATTTATTTATTTTTTAAAAAACCCACCTGTCTCCAAATGCAATGTCAAAGTTTTCGATCTTGATGTCAGTTGAACGATTATTTCCAGAAGCATCCAGTCGAGCATCACGTTTATTGATTTGCTGAGAAGCAGATGCTAATTCCGGACTGAGAGAAAATGAAATATAAAACATAATTCAAAATACAATTTTTCTGTTCACATAAAACCAAAATTGACAATTTCTCTTCATCAAAAGGTAAATTTAAATATACCAGTATTGTTTTAATATATATAAGAAATAATTAACTTTAGCATAAAAAGAGTCAACAACAAAAAGCATTCCACTTTTCACTCAAATCAAAACAAGTTCAACTTGACCACTGTCAGATCTATCTGTATACAGTAAACCCCCATAATGAGCAGTTCAATTAAATAATTTCAGTTCTATTAATGAGCACAAATTCTATTAATAACAGCCTGACACTAAAATTATTCCACTGATAAAAGAGATTCAGTTAAAGAGATTTCCAGTTAACATACGACTGTGGAACCAACTGTGCCCATTAATTGAGGGTCCACTGTATATGCTAGACTGTACAAGTTATTTATAAATATATATATATATTATAAAATCTCTTCACAGACACTTGTATGCACACACAGATGTGCTATATATAAATTATGTACTCAGTTGGCATATATATAAAATATACCAAACTGTGTACATAATTACAGGAAAATTGTATATAACCTGTGTATATAATAAGCTAACTGTGTATATAAATTAATTACAGAAAAACATATTATATAAGCCAAAGTGTGTACAAAATTACAGGAAAATTGTATATAAGCTAACTGTGTACATAAATTAATTACGGAAAAACATATTATATAAGCCAAAGTGTGAACAAAATTACAGGAAAATTCTAAATAAGCTAAGTGTGTACATAAATTAATTACGGAAAAACACATTTTAAAAATTGGGTCCAGTGGAACGAAGAGTGGCTATGATCTTATCCTTCATTATTCCGTCTGCTTAAGGAAACTTTCTGATATGTATGCACTGTCTATTTTCAAAATCAGAATGAGAGTGTTCACCAGTCACTCAGTATCTCATAGAAAGCTGTCTACTTTCATAATCGGAGTGTCAATGTTTACCTTAAGTAATAATAAGACTTTCTGGATACATACGCGCTATCTACTTTCTTAATTGGTGTATCAATGCGTTTGCCTTGTTTCTTCTGTATCTTGGCTTCAGCTTTTTCAAGTTTTCTCTGATCTACAGTCTACAAACAAAAACAGATCAGAAAAGTCATACCCAAAAAAAGAAGAGAAAAAAGAAATTTACCATAGCAGAAATAACAGTAACATCAGTAAGAAATTTACCATAGTAGAACTAACAGTAATATCAGTAAGAAATTTACCATAGTAAAACTAACAGTAATATCAGTAAGAAATTTACCATAATAGTAATACAGAAATACCCCCCCCCCCTCCCAGGAAACCAGAAAATCAATGATCCCAAACCAGAAGATTTTATGTGGAGTCTGGCATTTTAAGAGAAATACCAATAATATAAAATAAATGTAATATAATAACAAATGTCCATTTATCCACTATTAATGCCTTTTATACATAATTTAATTTATCCACTTTTAAAGCCTTTTATACATAATTTGATTTATCTGCTTTTAAAGCCTTTTATACCTAATTCCATCACTTGCTCATTTTAACTCCATCACTGACACAATTATATATGCCTTGTGTGCTGTTTATGTATATTTTGTTTGAAAACTATGTAGAAATAAATATTAATTGAGAATATACAGATATAATTTCACATTTAAAAAAGAAAAGTTGATTTACAATTATCCTTTGTGAAAATACTATTTTTTAATTTATGCCAGATTTTATTTATGCTCAGAACTTCAGGAAAGTGGCTATATCATAAACCAAGGAATTTATGCATTAAAAAAAAATGCATTATTAGTGTTCTATTTATATGTTTAATCTAAGGACATGAAAATCTGTCAAGAAAATCATGCCTCATATTAGTTCTATTTATATGTTTCATCTGGAAAGTGGCTATATCATAAATCAAGCAATTTATGCATTAAAAAATATGCATTATTAGTGTTCTATTTATGTTTCATCTAACAACATGAAAATCTGTCAAGAAAATCATGCCTCATATTAGTTCTATTTATATGTTTCATCTAATGGCATGAATATTTGTCAAGAAAACATGCCTCACATTAGTTCTATTTATGTTTCATCTAACTGTGTGAATTTGTGCAGAATCAGTAACAGTATAACATCCTAGTCACAGAATGATAAGATACATCACTGCCATCACTTCATAACTCACCCAAATGTGATGTGTGCATTGTAAAATAATTAGGATAATTTTCTAAACAAGCATATATATTTTCCTGCTAATTTAGTGACCTATACTTACTGTTCCTACTTCTCTGCGCTTCATCCAAATGCTGTTGTCCCTCCCTGCTTTGTTCTCCATGGTTTCTGCCAAAGAAGCCATGTGAACTGGAGCATCCAACACCTTGCGTATCCCATTTAGCTCAGTGGTAGTGACAATTTTGTCTCCATTGCTAGACAGAACATTTTACTCAGATAATTTACCACTAGACACTAAAAGTAAACCAAATTGGACAGTTTTGAAAGTACTTATATACTGTTTAGCTATTGCCAGAATGTGATTTATAACACTAGCAGTTAGTTGTGTGATAACATGTAGTAAAAATGTAGCAATATGATTTGTAACAATTCATTCTGTAACAACATGGGTTATGATTTGTAGCAGTTCATTATACCATGGAGTGACAATCTAGTGATATAATTTGTAGCAGTTTGGTTATGTGATAGTGTGGAGTAAAAAGCTAGCAATACAATTCGCAACAGTTAATTATTTGATAACATGAGGCATTTAGCTAGCGATATAATCTGTAACAGTCATATGATAACAAAGAGTGGCACCCAAGCTTATACCAGCAAGAAAATCATTATTAGTGATCATAATAGTAATCTGTATTAAAATTCAGTTAAGGTGAAAATAATTAAAATATTAACACAAAACAAACATAAAATGTATCAAATGAAAAATAAGGTCTTTATCTTTTCTGCTGTTAATGTTATGTTTGTTTTATGTTTAAAACTGTTTTTTTGTTTTTGTTTTTGTTTTTTCTGGAGGGGGGCAGAAAATCTACACACTCGAGCCACGTATGTCATCTACTGTCACACTTAAAAATGTCCTTCAAATCTCGCATCTGGCACTCAGTAAAATAAAGGTCTATTTTAGGACCTTTTATCTCAGGAACTACTTAACCAAACTATGATAACCTTAGGTGAGCCATTAAACTGATTTTATGCAGAATCAAAAAGTGTATGAAACAACATAACAAGAGCTATGCAGAGGATGCACTGAGTGGTAACCGAGAAGTATATTGATTTTGTGTGCTTAGTCTCATTCACAGTGCTATAATCATTATGTGTTTATGGTAAGTTTAACCATCACTAATAATTATCCTTCATAAATGTCCACCTATCTAATTTCAAAGGATATATTAGCAACAAATAATTAACAGATGCATGATTCTGATTATGATAACTAAAAAGTAAAATAGATCAATAACTTTTATTAGTTTTAAACAAAAGAGAGCATTGTTAATCACACTGCTGGTAATTCATCAAAATAAGATAAGATAATGCATTATTAATAAAATAATATTAGCTTCAACAGTAATCAACAAAGCCTATTCTAAGCATTAATAATTATCAATGCAACATTTAACATTATAATGCAAAAACAATGAAAAAAGTCAATGATCCAGCAAAATAGCTTTTATCATAATCAGGGCAATATATTTATAATCATTAATAACAATCAGTCAGTGACAAATAAACATGAAACAGTATGCCTATATACATAAGAAAACAGATAGTTACTAAGTTAGAGGGTCAGATGGTTTAGCACTGGTGCATAATATTAGTATTTAAGCATATAGTATAAGAATCACATGTGACTGTAAGACAAACTACCAAAGACCTAGCAATACAACATTACCAGTTCATGGCATTATGCAGATTCTCACAAATATCTCTAATTTCATCTTCTGACTTGCTGTCATCAGCTTGCAAAAGCAGCATACCAATGACATCAAACAGATCATCACTGCTGCCTAAGTCATTACTTGCATCTTCCAGCAAACCTTGAATGAAACCATCAAACAATTTATTAAGCAGGTTCTGTGTTAACTAGAAATTTATTTTTAGGAAAATGCAGATAAATTGCACCAACAATTCTAAGAGTACAACCAAACATGAATAATTAAAACCAATAAAATAACATTTAAATTTCATAAACAGAATATAATATTTAAGTAGCTATTAAAACAGGGTATAAAAATCTCAGCCATTTTAAATTTTATTAATGTCTTCTTTCGGCGTGCTGAATATTTTTTCCATTATGTTATTTAGGGTCTATAGCATAAGAAATAAATAATAAAGTTGGTGAGAACGACCATGTTCTGAGTCTGACTAAAAAAATATAATTTCTTTACTTTTAAGTGTATCTGTGCTTATGTTAAAAACTAGTTATAACTCTTTTGATAAAAATAAATGCGCATTTGGCAATTCATTTACTGAAGTGATTTATATTTTATATTCATTAAATAGGCATACATTTTAATAAATATTAGTCATTACATAATTACAGTAAAAAAGAAAATAATGAAAATAGTGTTTTAGCAATGAATGACTCAATGCTCTAAATTGATAATAATTCATAAATGGACATTAAAATAAACAAAGGCAGTATCATAAAGATTAAAACAAATACTTAAAAACGTACTCGTTACGTAATCAGAGATTTCATGATCGATGTCGGGAAAGTGTTGTATCAAGACTTCTCTGCACGCCGCCATGATAAATTTTGTGCACTCTCTAAACCAATAGTTTAATATACGCAGTTAATATTGTAAACACTTAAATAAATATAAATAAATGACGAGTTTAATTATATACTTTTCTATGTTTTCTTTATTTTATTTTAATGTTAAATGTGAAATTTTACTAAAAATCAATCTTTAATATATTTAAGAGTATAAAAGCAAAACTGTGGCACGGAAATTTAGCGAAAATCATACACTGTTCAGTGATAACAATAACAATAATAATTATTATTATTATTATTGCCACTTTCACTGAGCATCATGTGGACAGTAGGATGGCATTTAGTACATCAAACACACATCACTCATATACATCAAACGCACGTCACTCATACACATCAAACACACGTCACTCATACATGTCAAATGCACGTCACTCATACACATCAAATGCATGTAACTCATGCACATCAAACGCACGTCACTCATACACATCAAACGCACGTCACTCATACATGTCAAATGCACGTCACTCATACACATCAAATGCATGTAACTCATGCACATCAAAACGCACGTCACTCATACACATCAAATGCAGGTCACATACATGGAAAAATAAAGAAAGACTGATGACAATTGAGCAAAGATGAAAAATAGAAACGGATGAATTAAAATAACAAACACGTATGATATATATGAATATACTTAATGCATGCTAGCATAATTATAATCACAACTATTTATATATTGTTTAAACTATAAGTTCTACCTGACTGACCTGACATAAATGACCTTGTAACCAGTGGCATTCTGGGAGAGGGTTCTAGGCACTGCTCCTCTGTCGGCAGCTGTTCTCTGCTCTGAGGGTCTAAGACTATTCTCATTGTAAACAGGAACAATCACATGGTCAGCCAAGTTAAATATCTGTCAAATTATTACAACTTCACCTTCTAAAGGCCTAGACCCACCCACCCCAATTTGTGTCAGGATCGCCATTGATGACATGTCTATTTGGGTTATAATCAGTCAAAAATATGTCCCGTTAATATCAAATCCACATCAGTACAAAATGCAGAATGAAAATTATGACCACCAATCCCCATTAAAAATAATTGCCTCAAGCTAATAACTGTTCCAAAACAAAGGTGTTCCAAAGTAATATTATCTCCCAAACAAAACTGGTCCAAAGTAATACTATCTCCCAAACAAAACTGGTCCAAAGTAATATTATCTCCCAAATAAAACTGTTCTTAAACCAGGACACCTCTACTAAATGTCAACGTAATAGGTCAGTTGGTATTCTTATCACTTATTTAAATTCATCCATTTTTTTCTTTATCTCACCGTAATTTATGTCATTTTGACACTGACCTTTTTATTTATCATTTCCTTCCAAGACTCTCTGGCTGCAAGAACCCGTGTCTGGAAGTCGACCTAACATGTGGATTATCTGGAGTATGGCCTGTGTTTGTGCTTCGATACTGGCCATTACAGGTAATTATTTCGATGCTGGCCATTACAGGTAATTATTTCGATGCTGGCCATTACAGGTAATTATTTCGATGCTGGCCATTACAGGTAATTATTTCGATGCTGGCCATTACAGGTAATTATTTCGATGCTGAAAGTTAAAGATAATTAGTTTATACTGATCATTACAAATAATTACTTCGATACTGATCATTACAGGTAATTATTTTCATAGTGATCATTGCTTCGATACTGATCATTACAGGTAATTATTTTCATAGTGATCATTGCTTCGATACTGATCATTACAGATAATTACTTTTATACTGATGATTACAGGTTATTACTTCGATACTGATCATTACAGGTAATCATTTGTAAACTGATCTTGACAGGTAATTACTTCAGTACTGATGATTACAGATAATTATTTTGATACTGGTCTTCACAGGTGATTACTTCGATACGTGATCATTACACGTCATTACTTCGATACTAGCAATTACAGGTCATTACTTCCATTTAAGCCATAACAGGTAATTACTTCGATACTGATCATTACATGTCATTACTTCGATACTGGCAATTACAGTTAATTATTTCTATACTGATCAAAACAGAAGAGTGCAATTGATTATTTCTATACTGGCCATTAAAGGTCTTTACAGTTAATTGTTTCTATATTAGCCTTAATTGATATTTTAATATAGGTCATTACAGGTAAAGGAGTTTTGTTGTGCTGGGTTTGAAATAAAATAAATCTTCATGTGTACCGTTTTAATAAGTATGTACACTTTTAAGTAAGTGGGTACAAAATAAAACTGATCATCAAATAACAAAGGTGGTTGGTCAGTGTTGTCATAAACCTTGGGACAGATTATTGTTGTGTTTCATTTCCAGGCGCAAAGTACTATTTCTCGTCAGTTATTCCTGTTACAATAGGTAGATGAAGTTTAATGGCACTGGATATGAAATAAAATAATTATCAAATATAATTATTATGAAATGTACAAGTAAAAAGAAGCAACGCATAACCATCGAGGAAACAGACTTTTCATTATCTCCCCTTCACTAGTTATTAGAAGCCTGGTACACTGCTACTAACGTTGATATAAAACTTCGGTTTTGGGTAGATAAAATTAATTCTTGGTAACTTTCAACGGGCTAGTAGCATAAGTACACACGCACGCACGCACGCACGTACACACACACACACACACATACACACAATGTTTGCAACTGTCATATGGATGTGCGTGTGTGCGTGTTCATTCTTTTCAGTGTATATTGTATCCAATACTGTATTCGTATTACATATATTGCACATGTACCCATTCTAGCACTATATATCTACTGCATATCTACTACTATTGCATTTTAGGTTGTATTCATATTGCATATATTACACATCTGCCCATCCTAGGCTGTATTCATATTGCATATTACACATGTACCCATCCTAGGTCGTATTCGTACTGCATATATATTGCATATCTACCCATTCTAGGTCGTATTTATACTGCATATATTGCACATCTACCCATTCTAGGTCGTATTTGTACTGCATATATTGCATATCTACCCATTCTAGGTTCTAACACTTCACCACCAGGTGGAAACCATTCCATACCATCCGACGACCCGCATCTGCAGCCTGCCGTGAACTTCGCAGCCGCTCAGTGGAACCAACGGAATAACTGCCTGTACTGCTATACTCTTATCCAGGTGGACAATGCTACAGAACAGGTGAGCAGTCACACGTGACGAGAAATATGCTGAAGACAATTTTGTTCACCCCACTATTAAAAGTCGTTTGAAGGTGGAACCTGCATCTCAAACGTTTGCTGTTTCCACAAGTGTCCTCTCATTCTTGGTTACCACAGTAACGTTGCCGTTTATAACTATGTACGGCATTCCAGGGTTTTTCAGGGTCGCAGAGGTCATCCAGTGTGACTGTACCACAATCAAAACTTAAGAAGACAAATTCCCTTTGAACTATAGTTGAAGGTGTATGTCCGGTATGACTGTACCACAATCAAAACTTAAGAAGACAAATTCCCTTTGAACTATAGTTGAAGGTGTATGTCCGGTATGACTGTACCACAATCAAAACTTAAGAAGACAAATTCCCTTTGAACTATAGTTGAAGGTGTATGTCCGGTATGACTGTACCACAATCAAAACTTAAGAAGACAAATTCCCTTTGAACTATAGTTGAAGGTGTATGTCCGGTGACGAGAAAGGTGTACACAGATTTCACCAGACAAAGTAAATACTTATTGACGTAAGAAAACTGTAGATTGTCAACAGAACACTACAATACATGCATAACAAATCTTTAGCCTCTTCAACAGACAAAATATATGTACGTTAAAAAAAGAAAATCTTTAGCCGCTTCAACAGACAAAATATACGTGTGTAAAAAATGAAAATCTTTAACCGCTTCAAGAGACAAAATACGTGCATAAAAAATGAAAATCTTTAGCCACTTCAACAGACAAAATACACTGTGTAAAAAAGGAAAATCTTTAGCCACTTCAAGAGACAAAATATACTGTGTAAAAAAGGGAAATCTTTAACTGCTTCAAGAGACAAAATACGTGCATAAAAAATGAAAATCTTTGTCTGGGCACGTGGACCCGTATCGCTTGGTCAGCGTCCAGTCAGACCATATAAACAAATCAGCTGGTAGAATTCATAAACAGGTGCATTAGAGAAAGCTAAAATTAGATTGCCTTCAGCCCACATGAGCATCTCCTATAGAGAATCTGTAGAAAAACTCTCCAGACTGAATATTTTTGAGTCTCTCTACTTGTGGAATTATTTTCACTGGATGGATTGATTGCCAATGATACTGGAGTGGAGCGGCAGTTGGCTGATCTACGTTCAATTTATGTCGTGCAGCCATATGGCATTTAATCGTGCTGGTGTTGCCACCCTTCACCAATAGAATTTCATCACACAGATTGCATTTCGCCCTGTTACTATCCAATCGCATGACATGACTCCAAACGGATTATGTCTTACCCTTATTAAAAATATTCACAGGTCTGCATCAAGGTGTCAAACTGTGCATCATTTACAGGATCCAGGGGACATAACTACTGATGCTGTTTTCAAACTGAAGACTGATTCTCCTCTGGTCCAGTTAAGTCAAAAGAGAAAGTTTAAAAGACATTAGCATTACCATAACTGTCCACTAGAACTCTTCACCGATTGTGATGACTCTAAATATATATATTTATTTTTGTTGGAACATTTACTTCATTGTTTTCCTTTTTCTATGTAACTGTCAGAGAGGTCTCATCAAATTAAGCCCTCATTTAATTAGTGTTCACTTAATTCTATTTTCCATTTTTCTGTGACAAAGGTCACAATCAGTCTTGACGATAATGCAATAGCTACCCTTTGTTACACATCAAGGATATCAACTGCTACGCATGAGCAGTCAACATGTGAGAGAGACGGGGGGTGATAGCAGGAAGGTAGCTTGTTAATGGACGCTCAATATCTGTATATGTTTTTTTCTGATAGTGATGTAGGCTAAAACTTAGTGTAGAGTACTTATAAAGAAATTTGAGTTTTCATTTTAATTAAAATGTATAGCCTATATATAATAAATAATGACTGTCCTTTAAAATCCCATGCTGGCTGGTTTTTCTAATGAAGGATAGCTGCCTAGTGCTCAATTAAAAAATATATATACACGATAGATTTCGTTTCTGTCTCTTTTCTCTCTCAATGCTGTTTGACCCTACCCACCCTTAAGAAAACAAAAACAATTGACTGCATTTGCGAGGCTACATAATGTTTAGATTTTCAGTTTAAAAAAACAATAGGTTTCATTTGGGTCTGCCTACTGCTGCTTAAAAAAAAAAATATTTATTTTGCGGTCAACTAGTGCAGTGTTTTCTTAATTACGATAGATCTCATTTGCGGTCACCGGAAGCAGCTTAATTGCGATAGATCTCATTTGCACAATTAAATTTCTTGGCGCCTTGTAAATTAAAAACATCCCCAAGAGATTGTACCGGGAAGTAGTTCAAGGGCAAAAAAGTTTGTTCTGCTTAAGACTTTTCTGGAATTAATCATCTACAATCCTTTGTATGAGAAGGTCTGGTAGAAATAATTATCCCCGAGGCTAAATTTAACTGGCGATGGCTAATCAAGGGTTCAAGGCCGCTTGCCTTGCACTTATTTAAAGTCAGGTAAACCAAGCCTGGGAAAGAGTTATTACGTACAGCAACAATTACGCAGTCATTGTGGTGGGAGGGTTGTTTTTTTTCTCTCTCTGTCTTACTCTCTTCCCTCTAATTCTTTTCTGCAAATAATGAATGGAGGTTTTATCTTGCAGGTTGTGTCCGGTGTCACGTATGGATTCCAAATGAGTTTACAGGAATCCATCAAGTGCCTCGCCGAGGAATGTTATGTCAACGTGTCCTCTAAAGACTGTCCTCCTAATCCGGAGGCTCAGGCAAGTTTTAGCAATAAAGATTATCAGACAAGTTTTAGTACCGAAATGATTGTCCTCTTCATCCGGAGCCCCAGGCAAGTTTTAGTACTACAATAAAGTATTAAAAAAGTGTCCGCTTTATCTCGAGGCCCAGGCAAGTTGTAACACCGTAAAGACTGTTCCCTTTCTCCGGAGGCCCAGGAAAATTTTAGTACCGAAATTACTGTCCTATTTATCCGGAGCACCGGGCAAGTTTTAGTACCATAAAGATTTTCTTCCTTTATGCGGAGCCCAGACAAGTTTTAGTACCATAAAGATGTTCTTCCTTTATCCGGAGCTCCAGGCAAGTTTTAGTACGACAGTTATAAAAAAAAAATGTCCTGTTTATCTCGAGGCACCATGCAAGTTATAACACTGTCCACTTTATCCGGAGGCCCAGGCAAGTTTTAATACCAGAAACACTGTCTTCCTTATCCGGAAGCCCAGACAAGTTTTAGTACCGAAATGACTGTTCTCTATCTCGAGGCCCAGTCAAGTTGTAGTACCGTTAAGACTGTTCTCTTTATCCGGAGGCCCAGGCAAGTTTTTGTATTGTAAAGACTGTCTCCTTTTTCCGGAGACCCAGACAAGTTTAGTATCACAAAGATTTTCTTATCCTGAAGCTCGGGCAAGTTTTAGTACCATAAAGACGTTCCTCTTTATCCAGAGACTCAAAGTTACATTTTAATACCATAAAGATTGTCTTCATCCGGAGGCCCAGGCAAGTAAATGTACCTTGTCTTTCATTATCATTCTGGTATGATTTGGATGTTTTTTTTAAAAAGAAAATTCTTATTTGTGGGGTCTTTGTTGTATATGCACATTTTGACAATAAACAAGTGTTCATTCATTCTTTCTTTCTTTCTTTCTTTCTTTCTTCTGTCCGCCCTTCCATCCAACTATCCATCCATCCATCCATTCATCCATCCACCCTGTCGCCTGTCTTTCTATCTGCCTGATATCTTTATTTCTTTCTGTAATTCTTTTCTGTTCCATTTCTTCGATTTTTTAAAATAAATTATTTATTTTGAATCTTTAAAAAATATTAAATTCTCTCGTATCTTAGTTCGCAAATTTTACATAAACTTTTATACTTTTCAGTTATTTTGTTTCTGTGTTTTGTTGGGTTTTTTATGTCTACTTTGGCATTTGAAAAATTTATACTTAAACTAAAACATATCGATTGCATAATCCAAAACTGCTTTCACTTGAAACAGTCCTGTTAAAATAGTTAACTCAAAATACACTTAAACATCCGTGCAGGGCTATCTTGGTTCAAACAACAATCTATAATTAAACAATTTGTGAACAAACAGCCTATAATTAAACAATTTGTGAACAAACAACCTATAATTAAACAATCTGTGAACAAACAACCTATAATTAAACAATCTGTGAACAAACAATTCATAATTAAACAATATGTGGCCAAACAACCTATAATTAAACAATATGTGAGCAAAAATCTATAACTAAACAACCTGTGAACTAGCAAGCTTTAATCAAGCAACCAATGAACAAACGATTAACAAACATAAACGAGTGGACAAACAAGCTTTAATCAAGGAACCAATGAACAAACAACTAACATAAAGAGTGGACAAACAAGCTTTTTAACCAAGCAGCCAATAAGTAAGCAACTAATAAACAAACGACTTCATAATTTGAAAGAATGTGTAATTGCAGTTTTATAAATTTCGCTCTTGAGTGAAATGAGGTTTAAACGCGATTAAACCTCGAGTGTTTCTTCGGGCGTTAATTATTAACATGTTGATCATGTGAAATATTTCCAATGCCGGAAATCTTGGGAGTGGAGGGTGGGGTTGGGTTGTTATATCTCTATTGCAAGGACTGAAGCCAATTAAAATCAATATTTTCTCAAATGAACGTTGCGAGACTCACCAGATCTTTTCTTAACTGCACATATACTGCTTCTTGTCAACCACTGTGCCAACATGACCTTCACCATTCTGTTGCAGCCCTTCTGGTGTACTGCTGCAGTCTTGTCGCATCCCTGGGAAGAACCGCCTTACGTCCTCAAAAACCTGGAGTGCTGAAGGCTTCTTCTGCTAACGACAAGTTCTGGCAGCAGCCTGTTTACTGTATTCCCTAGCCACTGTAGCCAAATCAAATCACAAATGTTGCGCTGGCTTATTTATGTAGGTTGCTTTTTTAACCTTCTTTAGAAATTTTAATCAAATAAAAATGCGTTTTGATTAAACTTGCAATCTGTTCTCCATCATTAATAATGGTGTCGCATATTTTTTCACTCTTACTCTAAGGGGTTTTATAAAACAGAATCACTAGATATAAAAATGTTTATAAGCATTCACATACGCAGACCGTAAACACACAACAACAGACACACGCACGCATCACACACACATACACACACACACACACCACAGACACCAGACACAAACAGAGAGAGACCACACAACACTACCCCCCCCCCCCACACACACACACAAACACCACACACACACACAAACACCACACACACACACACACACACACACACACCAAGCACACTATACAACCTACACACAGAGACCACGTACACATGCACCACACATACATGCACACATACACCACATGCATATACAGACCACGCACACCACACACACACACACACACACACACACACACACACACACACACACACACACACACACACACACACATTTTACACCACACAAACACACACACAAATTAACGCCGCCTTGAATTCGAAGTAAACATCAAGGCACATAACGTCAGGGTGATTGCACCCTTCTTGCTTTTAAAAATGCTTGCTGTTTTAAATTAGCATTAACTATTACTTCCCTTTGCAACATTTGACAATATTTTTTTCACTACTCGAGTCTTAAATCATTAGCTGCTTTTGATTTTGAAAATGGCGCTTGTTGATGTTCACAGTCATAACTTGCCCCTGCGAAAGAACGAACATTTTCATTAATTTTAACTGGCACAAAATGTATATCCTGGGGAATAGGAAATAGTACTCTGTAGTCCTCGAAATGTCATCGGCCCTGTGAGATTTTAAAAAAATAATTTCTATTGTTTGACCCTCATAATATTAACATTAATATTAATATAAAATGTTTGCAGTTATTCAAGATATTCTTTGTCTTTTTAGTCAGTATTCACCCGTACAGAATTTGACATTGTCATTATTTGCCCCGAGGCTTCAGAAAATAAAAAGCCCTCTGTCTGATTTTTACTGTTGATTGCTTGCCCTTGGATAATTTGACACAGTTTTCAGTGACTCTCGTAATAGCAATAACCTCTAAGTAAGTTGACAAAATCCATTTTGTCTGTCATTGTATTAGGAGAGAATTTTCACTCATACTTTTATTTGCACTTTGAAAACTATGCATTTTCCCCCTCTTCGGTTTTCTGAATACTAAATACTAATTAGTATTCAGAATGATTATGATTAAATTTTCCACACTCTCAGACTTTCACAACAATATTTTGTCTTTTGAGAAATTTACAGCACTACGACCCTTACATTACACTTTCTTTCCCGGAAGATGACAAAATCTCCGCTTTCTGACCGTCACGTCACTCCCCGCCTTTGAAGTGTCAAACTGACCTCTGCAATGTTGCACCTGTTTGGTTTTCTTGGCTTTGACAGATACAGAGTGCACCTACATGATCAGTCTATAATGGTTAATGTACACCTTGTAGAGCAGTCTATTGTGTGTAATGTACACATGGTCGAGCAGTCTATTGTCTGTCATGTACACCTGGCCGAGCAGTCTATTGTGTGTAATGTAAACCTGGCCTAGAAATCTATTGTGTATAATGTAAACCTGGCCTAGAAATCTATTGTGTGTAATGTAAACCTGGCCTAGAAATCTATTGTGTGTAACGTACACCTGGCCGAACAATCTATTGTGTGTAACGAACACCTAACCGAACAGTCTGTTGTGTGTAAAGTACACCTGGCTAGCAGTCTATTGTGTGTAATGTACACCTAACCGAGCAGTCTGTTGTCCATCAAGGCAGATTTTAAACTACGCGTACTAACCGCACGCTTAGCGCGGAAACTTGATCACGTGACCCGATCTGCGTCTTGCTCACATGGCAACGTTATGCCGTCTGAGAAATTGTAAGAAAACACGATTCAATATAAATGATCTTGTCACTGACTGGTCAGGTGTCGTTCATGCTGGAGCAGACGTCTGGAGCTAATCCTGTAATCAGAGGTAAGAAATACGTTCGCTTTCATGAATGATTGTAAATATATTATTATTCCGAAATAGCTACGCACTCGCACACACAAACACTCATATATAGTGCACTTACACACACACAAACACTCATACATAGTGCACTTGCACACACAAACACTCATACATAGTGCACTCGCACACACAAACACTCATATATAGTGCACTTACACACACACAAACACTCATACATAGTGCACTTGCACACACAAACACTCATACATAGCGAACTTACACACACACAAACACTCATACTTAGTGCACTTACACACAAACACTCATGCATAGTGCACTTACACACAAACACAAACACTCATACATAGTGCACTTACACACTAACACTCATACATAGTGCACTTAAACACAAACACTCATACATAGTGCACTCACACACAAACACTCATACATAATGTGCACTTACACACACACACACACACACACACATATATATATATATGCACACATACCTACATGCACATACACACACAATCACATATACATATTTATGTAACTAGCTTTTGTTATGTGGGAGTTAAACGTCTCTTGGATGCGTATGTCTGCTCCTCAGGACAGACAAACTGACTAATAGACAGAGAGATGGATGTATGTGTGGACAGATGGATGGGCGGATGAGTGTACGTACGGATGGATGGGTGGATGGACATACAGGTGAACGGACTGATTGATGGATAGGCAGATGGAATGATGGATGGGTAGATGGATGAAAGGTGGATAGAAGTTATCACTGATTATCAGACCACAAGCGTTTTCAATATTCCGACAAAAGTCATACTATCAACATTTCCGTCAATATTCCGACAAAAGTCATACTATCAATATTCCGTCAACATTCCGAGAACATTCCGACAAAAGTCATACTATCAATATTCTGTCAACATTCCGACAAAAGTCATACTATCAGCATCCAGACTATAGTCATACTATCAACATTCTGACAAAAGTCATACTATCAACAATCCGACTAAAGCCATACTATCATCATTCCGAGAACATTCCGACAAAAGTCATACTATCAACAATCCGACTAAAGCCATACTATCATCATTCCGAGAACATTCCGACAAAAGTCATACTATCAACATTCCGTCAACATTCAGACAAAAGTCGTACTATCATCATTCCGTCAACATTCCGTCTAAAGTCATACTATCAAAATTCCGTCAAAAGTCACACTATCAACATTCCGACAAAAGTCATACTTTCAACATTCCGTCAACATTCCGACAAAAGTCATACAATCAACATTTCTTTGAATATCAGAATCCATCAACGTGAAATATACCTTTCGAGATGAAATACGAAGAGACCACAGTCATTTAGAAGAGTTTCTTGTTTGTTTGTTTCATCAACAAAAGAAAAAACGCTGTCTTTTAATGTTTCGTCTGGCTGTCGTCCATTTGTAAATTCATTCTTAGTTGTTTTTTCTATTGCGAAAATATACTTTTTAAAATACACATGCTACCATTTTGCACGAGGGTCATTGTGTTTCTATTTATTTTTACGATAGTTGTCTAATGAATTTAAGTAGTCCATATAAAAACTTTTCACATTTTATGTTTGATTACAGCCAAGAGTTTAGAGCTTTTTCATGATTTAACTTTTTGTCAATTTTTTAAAAAATATTTATTTTCGATTTTATTGCTGCTGTTTTGTTCCTCTTCTTCTTCTTTTTGTTCCTCTTCTTCTTCTTCTACTTCTTCTTGTTATTATTTTGTTGTAGTTGTTATTATTATCATCATCATTATTATTATAATTAGTAGTAGTATCATCATCGTCATCATCATCATCATCATCGTTATTATTATTTTTATTATTATTATTATCATTATTATTATTATATTATCACTGTTCTTCTTATTATTATTGTTAATCATTATTATCATTATTATTTTATTATTCAGTCTCTTTCCACGACTTCTGTTTGACTGTCGGCTGTGATCCAAGGTCTCGGAATCTTACCAAGATTCTGGGAGATCCAAGGTTTTACGGAGGATGTGGGCACTTCCGAGGAGCGCTGCTTTGAGTAGTGGA
Organism: Sinotaia quadrata; assembly: GCA_028829895.1. Taxonomy (NCBI): domain Eukaryota; kingdom Metazoa; phylum Mollusca; class Gastropoda; order Architaenioglossa; family Viviparidae; genus Sinotaia; species Sinotaia quadrata. The sequence continues at coordinate 80,148,293 of CM054179.1, read as the reverse complement.
GCGATTCTGTGGTTTCCAGGGAGTTTATTCAGGTAGCCTTCCAATTCTGATGTTATGTTCCCCAAGGCTCCTATCACTATTGGTATCACTTCTGCTTTTACATTCCACAGTCTCTGGATTTCTAATCTGAGGTCTTGGTATTTTTCTATTTTTTCTCTTTCTTTTGTTTTTATGTTTCTATCACTTGGAACAGCGGCATCAATAATTGTTACTGTTCTGTTGGTCTTATTGAGAACTACAATGTCTGGTCGTCTTGCAGGAATCACCCGGTCTGTTCTTATCTCGAAGTCCCACAGTATTTTGACTTCTTCTGTTTCGATGACTGCTTCTGGTTGATGCATCCATGTTCTTTCTGGGGTTTTTATGCCATAGTTTTCACACAGATTTCTATGTATGTGTTTTGCCACTTCATTGTGTCGTTTGGTGTATTCTGTTCCAGCCAGAACCTGACATCCAGATAGTATGTGTTCTGTTGTCTCATCCATGGATTTGCAAAGTCTACATTTGGAATCATTTGAAATTTTCATGATTTTCGTTTTGTGTGCTTTGGTGTTGAGTGCTTGATCTTGTGCAGCTGTTATGAGTGCTTCTGTTTCTGCTTTCAATCCTGCCTCTTTCAACCATTTGTACGTTGATTGCTTTGTTGCTATTTCGTCTGCTTGTCGTACATATTGGCCATGTAGAGGTTTCTGTCTCCAGGTATGTGCTAGTTCTTGCTTCGTTGTTTTCTTCCATGTTTCTTTGTCTGTTTCTGGTGGTTGGAATAGTCCACTCCTTTTTACAAATTCTATCAGTGGATCATCTTTATTGTTATTCCAGATGTAGTCCACAAGGCCAATGACTTCTCCTTCAATGACATGTTTAATTTTCTTGAGACCTCGGCCTCCCATTTTTCGAGATACATAGAGTCTGTCTACGTCTGCTTTTGGGTGTAAGGCTTTATGTATTGTGAGTAGTTTTCTTGTTTTCCTGTCCAGTTCATGTATTTCATTTGCTGTCCAATCTATGATACCTCCAGTGTAGCTTACTACAGGTATTGCGTATGCATTAAGGGCTTGTATTTTGTTCGCCCCATTTAGCTTGGATTTCAGGACTTCTCTAACACGTTTTTCATATTCTCTCTTAACTTTGGACTTCACTTCTCTCTGCATATTTTCTTGATGTTGTAGTATCCCAAGATACTTATATCCATTTTCTATTGAAACATCATTGATTTTTCCGATGTCGAATTGCAGGCCCTTTGTTGTTTTGACCTTGCCTTTCTGGATGACAATTCGTCCACATTTCTCAAGGCCGAATTTCATGTTGATGTCTTCACTGCAGATCTTGACAGTATTGATCAGTGATGTGATGTCACTTTCATTTTTACCATACAGCTTGAGATCATCCATGTACAGTAGATGGCTGATAACCTGTCCTGCTTTCATTTTGTATCCTAACCCTGTTTTCTGGATCACGTGACTGAGAGGGTTCAGGGCAATGCAGAACAGCAGTGGCGATAGTGAATCACCTTGAAAGATTCCACAATTTATTGCTATGTCTGCAATATTTGTGTTGTTGCATGTGAGTGTGGTTTTCCAGTTTTTCATTGACTCCTGAATTAGGTTCTGTATTGATGGCGCTACTTTGTACAATTTTAATGTTTCAATTATCCATGAATGTGGGACTGAGTCATAGGCCTTTTGATAGTCAATCCATGCCATTGCAAGATTTGTTCTTCGTTTCTTGCTGTCAGTCACTATTGCCTTATCAATTGCCAATTGGTCCTTCGTTCCTCTGCTGCCTGGTCTAGCACCCTTTTGTTCATAGTTTAGAATTTTGTTTGTTATTATTATTATTATTATTATTATTATTATTATTATTATTATTATTATTATTATGCCTCTTTCCACGACTTCTGTTTGACTGTCGGTTGTGATCCAAGGTCTCGGAATCTTACCAAGATTCTGGGAGATCCAAGGTTTTACGGATTATTATTATTATTATTATTATTATTATTATTATTATTATTATTATTATTATTATTATTATTATTATTATTATTATTATTATAGATTGAATTGACTGACTGGATAGTGAAAGGAAGCCTACGAGAACATTAAGAACCATATATGAGTTAATGTTCTATATGAGTTATTTAATTCTCACAATTGAACTCTATTTGCTAAGCAAGGACAGCAAGTTAGAACATCAATGATTTTCTGATTTTTATGTTTGTTTACATCAATATTTCATATTTTGATTCAATATTTTATGTTGTGTAGTGTGTGAATAAATTTATATTTTGATTCAATGCTATATGTTGTGTAGTCCGTGAGATAATTTATATTTTGATTCAATGCTATATGTTGTGTAATGCGTGAGATAAATTTATATTGTTAAAATAAATTTTGTATTTCTTCTATTATAATAATGAATAATTATTCATCCACTATTTCCAAGTTATAAACTTGGAGGGGAAAGGTTCTTTTATCGTAGATGGAACGTGTAAACAATTAAGATGTTGGACTCTGATGGGAAACTTTGAATATGGATGTCCATGATGAGTACACTGGTCAATATGTCAGGTCAATGTTAACTCGATCTACATATATGTAACACGATGGGTAGGTGGATGCGTGGAGGGGCCACCCTATCAACCCAACCCAACCCACATCAAGAAGTGTATTAAATAACAGATGGAAGATAATATAATCCTCAGTATTACGGGACACTTCTTAACCTGAGAATTACTTATCACACATTTTATTTACAGAATTCTTTTAAATGAATTAATCAATAAATTGAAATGTGTTGGGGAAATGTAAACAGAGTTTAGCTTTCATATTATGTCAATAATATGACACAGGAAGTTAACCCTCTTCCAGAATGATCACGCACCTGATTACAAAAATGCCCATAGGCTACCACGGGTAATGTTTTAAAAAAATTATTTTTAAGTTACAGCTTGCGACAAATTAATTCTAAAAATGGCCTCTTAGATTGCAGAGTGATATCAAAAATAACACATCAGTACCGGTTCAACAGTACTAAAAGAGAGAAGATCTCTGTAGAAAAATATAATCTTTAGATCTTTCCACTTTAACAAAAATAATAATTCGTAACATTTTATTGTTTCATAACGTTCATCTGTCTCTCCCAAACCTTCGTAGCCCCCCCCCCCAAACTATCACCAGGCTGCATACACGCATGCACACATACACAAACAACACAACATACTCACACATGTACATACACACTCACTCAAGCACACGCACAGACACTTAGGTTTTAAAGAAATTGTAAAAATATAATTATTAGCTATAGGCTGCATTATTATTGTTAACAGTTTAATTGATTTGTTGCATTTTTATAATTATTTAACTTTTCAGTCGTTTTACAACGTGATTAGGCAATAAGCTGAAGTGGCCGACACAAAGTGTACACTAAGTAGAAGAGGATGACATTAAACCACAATTGTTTCTTTCACAATAAATGCACTGGCAGTCACAGTGGGATGATTCAGAGCTATCATTACCGTCCCGAGACAAAAGCTAATGGAGTGGTCTCCCTTGACGGTAAAAAAAAAAAAAAAGCAAAACTAATAAGTCTGACCTAATTCTTTGCATTCATTTAGTCCATATCTGGACGAGCGTCATTGAAAAAGAAATAAAATTTCCGTCCAGATATCTGAATGGTTTTCCGCTGTGAAGAACTCCATTTAATCGTGAAAAATGTCCTTCTTGACTCTGTGGAATTAGACCGTACAGCATTTCACGTCGTTCACATGGAATCACCAGATTCTCTCGATAACGTTTTTCTTTAAAATTGACTTTTTTCTTTTCTCTTTCAATTCTGTACATTTACAAACTTAACACTAGTCATACATTATAACTGAAATCTAACTAAAATCCAATGTAGACAACATTATAATATAATTAAATCAGCCGAGTTAATACATGACTTTGTCATTTTAAAACCAAAAAAAAAAAAATTGAAGCAAGTACATCAAAAGAACGTTAACTCTCATTATTAATTTATTGTTTGCAATTCAGTTTGTAATTTGTGATGATCCCTTAATGGTACATCGATGAAATAATTATGACGACGGTTTAGAATACTACTGACGGATATCTCGCAACATGAAAGAAAAAAAACACGGATATGTGAAGAAATAGTAGAGCTCACTTTGTGTCACGTGTCAGATATAATTGCCCGCGCTCATCCAATGAAATACGACGGCTTTTGTATACGTGCATAGAATAATATGTCTGAACAGAGACGTTTCGATGCACATTTTTGTTATTGTTACTTCCCCCCCCCCCCAGTGAGTGAAGAGCTACTGCTGACATTCAAAACTGTATTGCAAACACTGATAGAAATGTATTTTGGTTTTTGTAAACAGTTACGACATGACTGACGAAATAATGGGGTTTTGGGGTACATTGCAGTTTTCAGAACACTATCCTAACGAATCTACATAATTGTTGGGAAACTGCCAAAGATGAAAATGATAAGTCACACATGTTTTACTGAGATTTAAAAAGATTATTCAACACACATCATTAGGAGAAAAATTCTGAGTAAATCAATAAATAATTAAAAGCTCATTCTATACCCAGCTTATTTGATTTGCAGTCCTGATTTGAACTCCGCGTAAGAGCTAACTTTAATATTGAATTCAACAAGAGTCTCGCTGTATTAGAGCTAACTTTAATATTGAATTCAACAAGAGTCTCGCTGTATTAGAGCTAACTTTAATATTGAATTCAACAAGATTACGTCATTTTCTTCTTCTGAGTCGTCCTCTGGTGCTGCTTTTACAAAGACAAACTGATTTTGTACAGCTGCATCTGTTATCATTTCTTAAACCTCTCTCAGTTACTGGTACTGACGTCTTCTGGGATGACGTCATTTTGATTCATTAAGTACTCTTTAACGGTGTACCTCAACATTAGGCTGAAATAAATTAGCCATTGCAGACTCGTGAAGCAGTGCAGAGGATCTTTTTTTTCATTGATATAGCCATTGCTTTACTCCTTTAAGTGGAAGATTGACCATCTTCCTTTCAGCGTCGTCAGGCATTCACTTAATAATAATTTTCCAGATTTCCATGCATACCACTGCATAATTCACTAGCAGGCACTTTACTCAAAAATGAGACAATAAACTGAAAAATGTCAGGGATGTTGTTGTGAACTTTATTTGGGCGAAATCTTTAAACCACTGGCAGTTTAAGACACTTGTTGAAGAGTATGAAACCAATTATGGTGATCTTGTTCTACATACGGATGTTCATCGGCAAGATTCTGGGATCTGATTCAAGAGGTCAAACTCTTCCTTGGGGAGAAAAGTAAGGAAGAGCTATTAATTCATCTTCACAATCCAGTTTTTATCTGTAAAATTGCATTTTTGACTGACATTACTCAACACCTCAGCATGTTGAACTTGAAATTACAAGGGTTTCACCAAATCATACCCACACTAATTAAGGAAATTAGTGTCTTTGAAGGAAAGTTGGATTTATTTATCAGTCAATTACAAAACTCTAATTTTACAAACACTTTCCAGCACTTTCTAAAGTTGCACAAGAAAATCTTGATTTAATTAATAGTGAATGGTTTGATGCATCATTACAAAAATTGAAATCAGATTTCTCTGCTCGCTTTCAATATTTTTGACCTTTGACTCCATTTGTGCTTTTTGTTGATAAACCCTTCACAAGTGACGTCTCTGTCAGTATCATGGCTGCAAATATTGCAGATTCTGGGAGGAGATGAAGTTGCAATGCAGCTTGAAATAATTGAAATGCAGCATAACACGGCTCTTCGAGACAAACGCAAGGATACGACGCCAACAGAGTTTTGGATGAAATATGTGTATTGTGATGAGTTACCGCATTTATCTAAATGCTACAAAAAAAAATGTTGACCATGTTGGGAAGCACTTACGTTTGTGAAGCAGGATTTTCTGCAATAAACAACATCAAGTCAAAGAAACGAAATTCTTTGACTGACGAAAATTTAGAAAGCCTGATGAGGGCAGCTGTAACTCAGTATCAGCCACAAATAACAAAATTGCTAATTTAATTCAGAGTCAGCTTTCGCACTGCAGATGTAACTTGAGGCTAAATAAATTGATAAGGATACTGGTTTTGAAACATACGCAAATTATTTTGTTAGTGATAATAAACTACTTTAGATTAACATCACATAATTCATATTTGATATATCACTTAGCTGAAAACTATTGGAATTTGAAAACATCGGATTACACAAAAACATTTTAAATAATGTACTCTACATGTCATACATATTGTACAGTGTACATAAAGTTTTACAACATTTACAATGTTATGAATTCTTTTTTTAGAAGGCTAAAAAAGAGAGGGAAAAGTAGTAATTAAGGTCTTTATTCTTAATTTATTTAGCAACTGTATCCAAAAGATAGCTAAAAAACAGACTACATTTTATTCCAAATGCTCCAAAAAGCATTGACGACTAGGGCTCTGCCCAGACCTCTAGTTATAATGCCTTCTAACCCTGGTGCATTCGGCACCCTGATACGTCTACCTGGCAACATTGCGGCCCCTGGCATCACAGTCTGATAAAGGCTGGACAGCACTGCCCTATATACTTTCACAAAGACATAATTATGAAATTGCAGTGAAGACATCAAAACATGGATATACATTATATCTTTCTTTTCATACAGAATAGACATCATGGATATTTTCCTTAATGACAATCAACACAAAATAATGGTTATTCATATTACAATGCCTCATAAAACTCATAAAATACTGGTTATCCATACACACAGTTCCTCATAAAATACTGGTTATCCATATACACAGTGCCTCGTAAAATACTGGTTATTAATGCACACAGTGCCTCATAAAATACCGGTTATCCATATACACAGTGCCTCGTAAAATACTGAGGCAATCCACACATAAACAACGCCTTATACAAAATAGAGGCTATCCACATACACAACGCCTCATAAAGTGTAGATCTGCCACCAACTTCCGAGCTCATCCACATAAACAATGCCTCAGAAAACGCGGTTACCATCGTTGAGGTCTTTCAAGTGGTCAAATCCTATCCAAGAGGAGAAAAGACCAATAAAATAATCCCAAGGGCAATAACTTAATAAGTTTTAAAACAACAACCCAATGAAATGAGCTGCAACGTTTAATATGCTACTCTCGGTTAAGCTGCAAATGCATTTTTTTCAAAGTCTGTTTCTGAAGCAAAGAGATTCGTATTTCTGTTTGCTATATGCATGTTTCTGTCACGAGACACTTAAGTACAAATCGATGACCATAGGTAAAGTGCAAAACACTTCCATTTCTATTTGAAAGTAAATCGTTTTTGCATCACTTTGCGATAGCAACATTTAATTATCATTTTAACTGTTGTGCTAGTTGCTACTAGTTAAAATCAGCATTATTCAATTTTGTTTTATTGACAGTGAAGATTTCAGCAGAAACGGCACTGCCACTCCTGCATTATGGCGGGTTTTTTTTGCAGGTAGAGTTATGTCCACCTGGCTGTTCAACTCGAGCGCGTGCATTGCGCTCCGGAACTCTTCTGGATATGGAGATCAAACACTGGGAGTCCAGCCTGCTGTGGAAATGTGGGAAGCAGTATTGGTAATTGTGTCCACGGGTTTCCTCGCCTCTGTCATGGCCGCTCTCTTCACTCACGTCAGACGTGTTGTGTACAACGATAAGGTCAGATTGTGTAGTGAGGAGTGTTTGTGTTTTATGTGATGTGTACAACGATGTCAGATTGTGTAGTGAGGAGTGTTTGTGTTTTATGTGCTGTGCACAACGATGTCAGATTGTGTAGTGAGGAGTGTTTGTGTTTTATGTGATGTGTACAACGATGTCAGATTGTGTAGTGAGGAGTGTTTGTGTTTTACGTGCTGTGCACAACGATGTCAGATTGTGTTGGGAGGAGTGTTTGCATTTTATGTGCTGTGTACAACGATATCAGTTTGTGTTAAAATTAAAAATAGGGTAAGGTAAATTTACTCTGTCAAAGCAGCCATTCTCACAAGTCCTACAGGTGTGATTTTCTAGCACGGTTGTTTCACGTTGTCGTTGTGTTTTCTCTGGTCTCTACAGTCACACGTCACTTCGTGGGCAACAGTCAGTGCCTTGTATGATAGCTCTAGGTATCAAATAGAGTTTGAATCAAGACCAAAAGTAGTCAACTGTCGTTCTGAGAGAGAAATTACCACAATGTCAATGGTTTGAAAAATAATGAAGAAACAATACTTCATAAATTAATTAATTTTACAAATGCTCCATCACATGTCCATTCTAAAAGGTGATGTAGCGTATATATGTATTTATGTATGTATGTGTGTATGTAGGCATGTGTGTGTATGTATATGGATCCCGCATTCTGTGCGCAATCATTTATCACCCTGTCAAACTGGTCATGCTGGAGTGGTCCTTTAAGTAGGTCAAAGATCACTCAAGTGTGAATCCCTTTGCATTAGTTTCTAAAAGCAAAACAACTTCATTTGCAATCATCGATGTTCGTTTTTTAAAAATTGTCTGTCCATTTCTTGATGTATTTCAGAAATACAAATTAAAACTAAGGCAACTTTCTGCTGTTGAACTTTTTCAGCTTTACATTATGCTAGATTGTACGGCTAACAAAAGTAGGCTTACACTAAGCTGTAAAGCTCTCACAAAAGTAGGCTTACACTAAACTGTAAGGCTCTAACAAAAGTAGAGTTATACTACATTGTAAGTATAACAAAAAGGAAGCCTATACTAAACTTTAGTCTAACTATAGCAGGCATACAATGCATTACAAGATTAACAATGGTACATTTGACTTGACTACAAGTTTAGCACAAGTAAGCATACATTAGAGCTTAAGGCTAACGATAAGACACTTGATTGTAAGGCGGGCAAAAGTAAATCTACACAAGACTGTAAGGCTAACAAAAGTAAGTCTGCACTAGATTGTAAGGCTAACAAAAGTAAATCTACACAAGACTGTAAGGCTAACAAAAATAAGTAAGACTACACTAAACTGTAAGGCTAACAAAAGTAAGTCAGACTACACTAAACTGTAAGGCTAACAAAAGTAAGTCTACGCTAGATTGTAAGGCTAACAAAAGTAAGTCTACGCTAGATTGTAAGGCTAACAAAAGTAAGTCTACGCTAGATTGTAAGGCTAACAAAAGTAAGTCTATACTAGATTGTAAGGCTAACAAAAGTAAGTCTACGCTAGATTGTAAGGCTAACAAAAGTAAGTCTACACTAGATTGTAAGGCTAACAAAAGTAAGTCTACGCTAGATTGTAAGGCTAACAAAAGTAAGTCTACGCTAGATTGTAAGGCTAACAAAAGTAAATCTACGCTAGATTGTAAGGCTAACAAAAGTAAGTCTACGCTAGATTGTAAGGCTAACAAAAGTAAGTCTACACTAGACTGTAAGACTTCGAACAATGCACCTAAAAGGAAAAAAAGACTAACCTCAAATTGCTGCATACTACTACTACTACTACTAAGACTACTACTACTACTAATTATTATTATTATAATTGTGAATTTTCTTAGCATTTAATTTTTCAGATACTTCAAGCACTTTACAGTCTGAGACACATAAATCTGACGGGTCGGAACTAGGGAGAATGTGTCATGTAAACGAGGTCACATGACCCGTATGGAGATTTGAACCATATTCTCTTGTTTACGAATATAGTGCCTAAGATCGTGTAGCCATCCAGGTTTGCAGTGAAAAAATTAAAATGAGTCACGTGATGCATAACTGTCCGGACGTCGATATCCATCGACTGGTCAAAAACCAGCGTGTGCATTCATAATTGTAGAGATCATTTGTTTTACTATGGCGCCAATTGCTCTCAACGAATGTATTTGATTGCTGTCTGTGTGTGTGTGTGTGTGTGTGTGTGTGTGCGTATCTGTATGCATATGTGTGGAGATGTATGTTTTAATGTGTGTACTGTAAAGGTGTGTGCGCTTGCAGACATGTGTATGTGTGTATGTGTGCGCGCGCGTGCGTATGAGTGTGATGTCTGTGCGTTCGTAGACATGCATCATCTGCGTGTATGTGTGTGTGTTCATGCGATTGCGACAAACATGTTTCGCGTATTTTTTAGCACAAGTCTGACCGACAGCTACCTATACACTTCAGTGAGAGTCATCGATTTCAAGACAATACAACCATAGGAAGAATAATAAAGAATGGCTGTGCAAAGCTTTAGAATTGGAATAACGTCACTGAGAAGTGAGTACCATTTGTTGCTGAGAAGACATGAGCTGCTTTTTTTTTTTTTTTTTTAGAAAAAACGAAATCTTCACTTCCTATTGTACCAGGAGCCTACAACAATACAATGCGGCCACAGCAATCCGAACGATTACGCAGGCTTTTACAGAAATCACGTGATTGGAATTTGCTGAAACCGTCCACCTGAAGCAATAAACCTTCATTTGTTATAAGTGATTTTCCATTCTGCCGTTTGGTAAAATATGCATTTTATGTCAGTCTGGTCGCCAAAGCATCGTGTGCAACTTTTCGAGATTTTTTTTATTTTACGTGGTAAAAATCGCGTTTGTTCGTGAGCAGCCAGAAGGTTGCGTTCAGAAGTTGCACGGTGCTATTAATGCCGAGTACTGAATGAAATTAGAAACACCTCTACACAGCAATTTTTGTTCTCATCACTTCAACACAACACGAATTTATATGCAACATTGTTGTGCTTTTTTTTTTAAAAGTAAATTTATAATATATAAATAAAAGCAATAGCCAACTATGAAATAAATATTATAAATAGTGGAATGAGCTGCAAATCTCTTGGCCTTGCTTCGCTAAAGGGAAATGGTGGTTCAAACACTCAGGTAAGGGGTTGTCAGCCAGCCGTGTATTGGGGTGTAGCCGTGTAGGACACTCATGCATGGAGGGTGTAAGATGCTCTGGTAGTATGACGCAAAACGCTATAGCACTGGAGCGTAAGACAGTGGGTGTTGGACACTTTTGCAATGGGGTGTAAGATAATCTTTTGTTGATGTCTGCTACTAGACATTAGACATTTTTATGTGGGATGCAAGACACTCTTAGAGTGGGGTATTAGATACTTTTGTAATGGAGTGTGACATTCTTGGAGTGAGCTATGTGATATTGTTGTAGTAGAGTGTAAAACACTATTGGAGTAGTGTATAAGACACTTTTGTAGTGAAGTGTAAGACACTTTTGGAGTGAGATATGTGACACTTTTGTTGTGGAGTGTAAAACAGTCTTGGAGTGAGGTATGTGACACTTTTGTAGTGGAGTGTAGGAGTGTAAGGCACTCTTGGAATGGTGTATACGACACTTTTGTATTGGAGTGTAAGGCTCTCTTGGAGTGGTGTATAAGACACTTTTGTAGTGGAGTGTAAGGCTCTCTTGGAGTGGTGTATAAGGCACTTTTGTAGTAGAGTGTAAGGCTCTCTTGGAAGGGTGTATAAGACACCTTTGTAGTGGAGTGTAAGGCTCTCTTGGAGTGGTGTATAAGACACTTTTGTAGTGGAGTGTAAGGCTCTCTTGGAGTGGTGTATAAGACACTTTTGTAGTGGAGTGCAAGGCTCTCTTGGAGTGGTGTATAAGGCACTTTTGTAGTAGAGTGTAAGGCTCTCTTGGAGTGGTGTATAAGACACTTTTGTAGTGGAGTGTAAGGCACTCTTGGAGTGGTGTATAAGGCACTTTTGTAGTAGAGTGTAAGGCTCTCTTGGAAGGGTGTATAAGACACCTTTGTAGTGGAGTGTAAGGCTCTCTTGGAGTGGTGTATAAGACACTTTTGTAGTGGAGTGTAAGGCTCTCTTGGAAGGGTTATAAGACACCTTTGTTGTGGAGTGTAAGGCTCTCTTGGAGTGGTGTATAAGACACTTTTGTAGCGGAGTGTAAGACATTCTTGAAGTGGAGCGTATGATTTTATGCATACGCAGCAATTTTGAAATTAGAAACATAACCACTAACACGGACAGTTAGATAACCACTAACAACGACAGTTAGATAACCACTAACACCGACAGTTAGATAACCACTAACACCGACAGTTCGATAACCACTAACAGTGACAGTCACATAGCCGCTAACAGTGACAGTCATACAGCCGCCACAGTGACAGTGACACAGCCACTGACAATGACAGTGTCATAGTCACTAACAGTGACAGTCATGGCTTGACGGTGCACTTTTTCCTTATGATGCCAACAACAATACGTCATAGCAGTGACTGACTTGGTGAACTGGTATTGAATCTAAGCGTCATTTACATTTCTGATACTTCGTATGTGAAACAGATGTCGAAAATAGTTATTGGTATATTTAATCAGATCGGTACCATACAAAGTGTTACTACGCCATATCAGAGGCAAACTTCCTAAATTATGTTTAATTAGATATTAATATATTTATTACTGGTGGGTCCAATCAAATGTGGTACTTTCATGTGTAACCAGACAGGCATAATATATTTTATTGGAGCATCAAATTAGTCAGTGACAATACCCTATGTTTTCTATAATCAATAAGTATAATATGGTTTGGAACATCACATCACATTGTCTAGCGACAATATACTCTGTTTAATTAATGAAATATAGTATGGTACTAGGCCATCAAATTAGTGAGTGACAATATACTCTGATTAATTATTGAAATATAATAATAATTGTACTAGAACTTCAAATTAGTGAGTGAAAATCAACTATGTTTAATTATTGAAATATAATAAGTATGGTACTAGAACATCAAATTAGTGAGCGACAATATATTATGTTTAATTAATGAAATATAATATGGTACTAGAACATCAAGTGACAAAGTACTTTATTCAATGAAGTATAATTTGGCACTAGAACATCAAGTGACAATGTACTATGTTTATTCAGTGAAGTATAATATGGTATTGGAGCGTCCAGTCAGTGTGCGATTATTCCGATCTATTAGAAGATACTGCTGCATCCTAGTAGTAAAAGTACACCTTTTAAAGACTTTAAACCATTCAAACACAAAATGATGCGTTTCGTTATGGCATAAATCTCAAAATTCTCGCGCGTCAAACTGACTTTAGTTCATTGACATACTGCATAATCATATCTCTATGTTTCGTTTATTGTACTTTAATATGCACTGTTGTTTCTGCTGTTAATATGTGATTGCATATATAAAGATCGTGACAGTTAGATGTTTGTGTGTAAGCGTATGTGTTTGCATGTATAAAGATAGGGGCAGTTAGATGTTTGTGTGTAAGTGTGTGTGTGTTTGAGTGTTTGCATGTATAAAGATATGGACAGATAGATGTTTGTGTGTAAGTGAGTGTGTTTGATGTATAAAGATATGGACAGTTATATGTTTCTGTGTAAGTGTGTGTGTTTGTGTTTGCATGTATAGGGACAGTTAGATGTTTGTGTGTAATTGTGTATTTTTGTGTGTAAGTGTATATGTGTGCGTGTAAGTATGTGTATTTGTGTGTGTTTGCAGGTATAAAGATAGGGATAGTTAAATGTTTGTGTGTGTTTGTGTATAAAAATGTATGTTTATTTGTATTTCTGAATTATTTAATAAAGATTAAAAGAGCTAGTGAGCTATATGTGTGTTGTATGCTTGCTCGTTAGACTGTACTGAGATTTTTTCATCAATCTGTATGTCAATCTGTCTACCAAGCTCAATAAATGTTTGCTTTCGGCAACTGAGTTGATTTGAATAACTGTGAAAGTGTAATTTCTGTTTATCTAGAACCCAATCTTAACTCCCTTTGTAATGACCAGAGTAGTCTGCCTATCTCGTTGAATGAGCAAACTGAAGCAAGACTCTAAAGAAAAACAAAAAACACACGTAACGTTCTTCAGCAGTAAATCAGGTTTTCTTTTAAAATCGAATTGATTTATTTATTTTAATTTCTTTGGAATCAAAAGACTGCACGCTTTAGTCAAGCAATTCAGGACCAATAATGTCACAGCTGTTGGAAAGATCAATAAATAAATTCAAAGTATAATTTAAAATTAAAACTATTTTAGAGAAATGCAAGGAAAGTGTTTTATTTAAAGAGCACAAAAGCACTTCCTACCTTCCAGTTAATTGTCGATTCCACTTACCCTAGAAATAAACTACTTTGGGAATTATTTCAATTATTTAAAACAGAGATTTTTTAACTTGAATTTTCGACGAATAATTGGTTTGATTCTTGAAAGGTATGGTCAGGTTCGAAATTGTTTTATTCTTGTCATTTATTTCTCATATTTTAAAATGATGTTTTCCACAGAAATATGATTGGGACCTGAAATCTCCTGTACTATAAGTAAATTACACTCCACTTTTCCTTCTCGTCTTGGGTCATTATTTGCAAGAGTATGAAAACTATAATTTACCAACAATGATTTGGGTGTGTCGGTGATTTTACGTGTAATGCTTGATGGTTAAGACATTTATATCAAAATGTGTGATTGTGTTTCTGTGTGTACGTGGTTGTATTCGTTACACCTTTTTTGTGTATTTTTCAACTCTGTTTTTTCCAAAAGCCACAGAACATTTCAGTTAATTCTATACTAGCCGCACACATAGATAGATAGATAGATAGATAGATAGATAGATAGATAGATAGATAGATAGATAGATAGATAGATAGATAGATAGATAGATAGATAGATAGATAGATAGATAGATAGATAGATAGATAGATAGATAGATAGATAGATAGATAGATAGATAGATAGATAGATAGATAGATAGATAGATAGATAGATAGATAGATACAGGTGAACAGAGATACACTTACATATCCTCCTATATAAAGTGCTAGATCCACTACTGGTCTGAAGCTGACATGCGCACTGGACCACTTTGAGACTGACATACACAGACATCTTTCTTTAACATCATGTGTAACCGGGTTTACCCCATTTCTATGGGCACATCTCTGAGTAAATCTTTTTTCAACCGGGCTTACTCTACTCCTAAAGGAGGTACAAAATGATAACTTCACAAACTGTTCTGTCAGTTTGAAATTTCCAAATTTGTTTTGTTTACAGTTCATTTCAGGTAGTATATATATTAAATTAAATATTAGAGTAAATTAAAATTATGAACAGATCTGAATAGTAGTGATTTAACATTTACTAAAAATGTCATTTACAAAGAAATATTTGCTATGTAAGTGAATGAGAATTTGACATATCTAATACTATAATATAATCACATGCAACAATTGATCATGTCGAAGAATGGGTTGTTTTTCTAGAACAGGCTGAGAGCGACAGAAACACGTGTCAAAATTCACAGAAAAACTAAGAATTATATTAAAATCACTGGAGAGTCAAAGATTTTATGGAAATTGCCATACTTTTGTTGAAATGAAAGCCACCTGTGGTCGACATAACTGTCGTAGTTGCCTTCAAGCTATGTATGATTAATCAATTGTGCACAACAATCCCAAGACAGCAAACAAAGCATATTTGTACAGTAAATATATGCATAAATGTGTGTGTGTTTGTGTGTGTGTGTGTGTGTGTTTGTGTGTGTGTGTGTGTATGGGAGTACATCTGTTGTGATTTGTGTTGTGTGTTCGTGCATGTATGCGTTCATGTGTATGTGTGTGAGTCTGTTAAAGTTTGCATGTGTACAAATGCACTGTGCTAATGATCAGGCATATCTGTGTGTACGTGTAATTGTGCATAGATGGGGTTGAGAGTGTATGAATATAATCTATCTGTGTGTGTATGTGTTTGTGCGTGTGCGTGTGTGTGTGTGTGTGTGTGTGTGTGTGTGTGTGTGTGTGTGTGTGTGTGTGTGTGTGTGTGTGTGTGCATGTCTGCATGCAGTGAAAAGTTCTGTAATGCTGCAGGAAATGCAGTTCAGCCTTCGTAAGATGTTTTGACCTGTGACCTATGAGTGAATAAATAAAACTTTCTACCTCGAAATCAACAGATGTTGGAAACGGACATTTAAACAAAAATAAATCAATTAAAACCAAAAGCTAGATTTTCAAGGGAAGATGAGTGGGACTGGAGCATAACGAATGAAGAACTGAATATACAATAAATAACTATAATCAATCTTTTCCTTTTCTCTTTCCTACCCCCCCCCCCAACTTCTCCCCTGACTGTGCGCTTCAGCTGTGATTCTCTGCTCATGTACAATGTCGATAAAGCACAATATTTATATTGAAGCTTCAGATAATGTCGAGGTAATGTGGAGATAATGTCGAGATATCGTGTTCAAGACAACGCCGCTCCTCATTACGCTGTCCAGAAATTGCCGAGCATAATAACTCTTTCTCAGAGTCGCGGTACAAAATAATGTTTCATAAGAGCTCATCAAACAGAATTACATACACAATGAAATGTGAAACTAGGGCAGACCGTAGACTTGGAGGTTGACGACAGTCATCAGGTTATTAGCATATAGGCGTTTTACGCTCATATAGCTTCACTAGGGAAGACCTCGATTATTATTTTTGCTTGCCGAGAGGAACTAAATTAAAGCCTCACAACCCACTTATTTGTAGTCCATTTATAAAAGCATAAAACAATAAGATTTTTTGCTGACAGTTTTTATGTCAGTATGTATGTGTTTGTGTGTGTGTTTCCTTTATTCTTCAATGTTTGCAGGTCAGTGTGTTCGTTTTCGGTTAGTTCAGGATGCGTTCTTGCAGAGTGTCATGGAACGACACGATTCGTTTTCGTAGTGCTGCTCACAATATATGTATTCAACCTTTAATAATGTACATTTACCTTTAAACTGTGCATGTGTTATAATAGTATGTAATGATATACTTGTCTGCGATTATTTTAGTGCCATCAAGTAATAAAGTAAATACCGGTCTCTCGCTTATTCCTGCAATGCAAACACCTGAAATGTGTGCAATGCAAACACCTAAAATGTATGCAATGCAAACACCTGAAATGTATGCAATGCAAACACCTGAAACGTGTGCAATGCAAACACCTGAAACGTGTGCAATGCAAACACCTGAAACGCTTGCAATGCAAACACCTGAAACGTGTGCAATGCAAACACCTGAAACGCTTGCAATGCAAAATCATGACGCGCGTGCAATTGCGATCACCCGACACATGAGCGAACACCCGACACGTGTGCAATGCACGTAATTTACATTGGTACACAATAGTATTTGGCGAATGGCGAGTCCTTATGAATGTTGTTCGTGTTTGCACTGATATGCATGAGGTACTGCACTGTCTTTTTCTATTATTTTTGTTGTTGTGTATATGTGTGTGTGTGTGTGTGTGTGTGTGTGTGTGTGTGAGAGAGAGAGAGAGAGAGAGAGAGAGAGAGAGAGAGAGAGTTTGGGGACTAGGTCTGCCTTGATTTTAATTAAGTCGGCTTGTACAAACGTGTAAATTCATGTGTAAACTAAGGAAATTCTGAAATTACTTTCTGATAATTTTGTGTGTATGTGCGTGTGTATATGTATATATGTGAATATATGAGTTTGTGATTGTTGATATATGCACGTGCAGGGCTCCTTGGATACATCATTTGACGCAGGTGGCAAAGTGAACGCTGGTCTGACGGCAACAAATATCGTCTCACAGTGGACATGGGCAGCAACTCTTCTTCAGTCTTCCACAGTTGCCTCAAAGGTCAGGGTCAGACAAATTTAGCTACTATTGCCAGTAGTAAAAAAAAAAGAAACTTAAGTGCTTGCAATCGACCACTCAAATCAACGATTCGTGTCACTTTTCTTTTCTAAGAATAAAATTTGTGGCGGAGCATTATATTTTTGTTTCATCACTTCAAGATAAAATTTTATAAGTGAAATTGACGGTGTGTATGTGTGTGTGTGTGTGTGGGAACTATCTATACACCTTCACCAGGTGCCAATAATAATTACAAAATTAATTTCGAGATGATTTATTTTTCTTTCCGTAAAAGTAATGAACAGCTTTCTCCCTCTCGAATTATACTTCTATAGGAATTCAGCTATCCAATGAATTTTATAGCAAACACTTTTCTGTGACTTATTATCAAATTGAATAATCGCTCTTTGGTATCATGAAGTTAGTTACACTGTTGTTGAGCTCATTTTAAGAGGGACTCTCCTGTGAGTTTGACGTCAGATAATATTGAATGTTCTGTAAATCCCTTTTCATATGGAAATAACGACAATATTATGACATCATTTGTTTCTCTGTGTGTGATATCTTTCACTCTAATCTGACAGCCAAAGTATTGTGCATCTTTTGATTTGAAAATCAGTAATGAACCATTTTCATTTATTTCTCTGTTTTATTATTTTAATCTCATGTCGTTGGTATTGCTTTGTATATCTTGAATTCTAATCTCTGTATCACGTATTGCATATATCTTTATCTCTGTACCACGTATTGCATATATCTTTATCTCTGTACCACATATTATATATATATCTTTATCTCTGTACCACGTATTGCATATATCTTTATCTCTGTACCACGTATTGCATATATCTTTATCTCTGTACCGCGTATTGCATATATCTTTATCTCTCTACCACATATTATATATATCTTGAATTCTGATCTATGTACTTTGTGTTGTATATAATTTTATTTGAAAATCAGTAACGACACAATTCTGACGTCAATTGTTTCTTTTAGTTTCTGAGTGACTGACCCCGGGAGAGTTGGCCGTGCTCTTGGCAGAACTCTTAACAACTGATGTATATAAATTTTATTATGAAAATAATGACCCACTTCTGACGTCAACTGAATATATTTTGCATATTTTATGTGACGTTACAAAGTGACTCTATAGCTTACATCAGTTGCATGTCTATTTTAACTTATCTGACGTTCGTTCGTACGTTTGTCGGTTTTGTTTGACACTGATTAATAACCCTATTGTGCATATCCTTTATGAATGACCTCTTTGTATGACATTAAATCATGACCTCTTTGTATAACTACTATTTATAGCCTTAGTGATTGACTTATTTGTACGACCTTGAATGCATGA
Source organism: Sinotaia quadrata (assembly GCA_028829895.1). Taxonomy (NCBI): domain Eukaryota; kingdom Metazoa; phylum Mollusca; class Gastropoda; order Architaenioglossa; family Viviparidae; genus Sinotaia; species Sinotaia quadrata. The sequence continues at coordinate 80,129,326 of CM054179.1, read as the reverse complement.
TGTCTGTGTATGACCTTAATGTGTGACCTCTATGTATGACCTTAGGGCGGACATCTGTGTATTACAATGTGTGACATGTGTATCACTTTAATTCGTGACCTGTGAGCATGACCTTCATGCGTGACCTCTCTATATGACCTTAATCTCACGGCTATGTGTACACCCCTTAAGTACAGCACTTCTGGGACTACTCTGACATCTTGTAATGTCCACATAGTACGGCATCAGTGGACCATATTGGTACGCAGCAGGGGCGACAATTCAGCTCCTACTCTTCTCCATGCTGTCGGTGCAGCTGCGGATACGAGCACCAGGTGCCAAGACATTTTTGCAGGTTATCAGGGCGCGTTTTGGAAAAGCAACGCACAAAATCTTCTGCGTCTTCGCCCTGGCAACGAACGTTATCGTGACAGCCATGCTGATGCTAGGTAAGACAAATTCTTACTCATTTTTGTCAGGCTGACTCAACATTGGCAGGTTAACCAATGAATTCTCCCTTATTTTTATCTGGCTGACTCAGCAATGGCAGGTTAACCAACGAATTCTCCCTCACTTTTATCAGGCTGACTCAGCATTGGCAGTTTAACCAACAAATTCTACCTCATTTTTATCTGGTTGACTCAAAGCATTTCCCCCTCAGTTTTATGAGATTGAGTCACTGTTTTTTTTCTTTTCATCTATAGCAGTTTGACACAACAAATTCTCATTCATTTGTATCCGGTTGATTCAATGAATTTTATCTGGTTGAGTCAATGAATTCTTTCTCATTTTTAGCAGGTAAACTCAATTAATTTTTATCATTTCTATCGCATTTTCACTCATTTTATCAAGTAGACACAACGAATTCTCCCTCATTTTATCTGGTTGACTCAACGTTGGCAGGTTGGCACAACGAATTCTCCCTCATTTTATCTGGTTGACTCAACGTTGGCAGGTTGGCACAATGAATTCTCCTTCATTTTTATCGGGTTGATTCAACCAACTCTCCTCAGTTTTACGAAACAGTCAATAAATTCTTTTTTATTTGAAGAAGGTTGACTCACGAATTCTCACTCATTTTTATAGGGTTGACGTAATGCATTTTCCCTCAGTTTTATAAAGTAGATTCAAAGAATTCACTGCCATTTTTTTTCAGGTTGACTAAAACCATTTAGTGACCTCAGGGATCAGATCTCAGAAATATTATGATACACCAGAATTTGTAGAGTATCCAAGTTTAAACTCCAGTCCTGTCCTAAGCAAATCACATCGATATTTGAAACCACAATGCACATCTTTAAAATATTTTTAAGTTTCAAACAGCATGATGCTATTTTTAACCAATGTTAGCGCCAACCAGCTACAACGCCAACAAAAAAACAAACAAACAAAAAACCCCACAAACACGCGTGATCAGTTATCAATCAGTTTTTTGTTTTATCATTGTCATCAGTATTTTGCCAACCACCGAAAGCAGTTTACTGACAGCCGTGGTTAGACTGTCTGTCTACACCGAGAATTATTTATCAAACGAAAATAAACCCAAATCTGTGTGCGTGTGTGTGTGTGTGTGTGTGTGTGTGTGTGTGTGTGTGTGTGTGTGTGTGTGTGTGTGTGTGTGTGTGTGTGTCTAGTGGTGGCTGACGTTAATCGTTGGGTTAATGAGTAATTCGGGTGTGCGTGTGTATATGGTGATGTGTAAATGTGAAGATGAATGAAAGAAAAGGTGGACAGACATGAATAGAAAAATATTGCAAATGCTTGCCTACTTAAACACTCACTTTAATCTGTGAGCAGATTGTGGAGTGTTGGTGTGGTCAGAGTGAATGTGAAGGTGGCTGGGTGAATGAGTGGATGGATAGAATGAAAAAAACATTAGCATTGCGTATTGAAAGACATTTATATTGTTAATACGCAGTGCAGCAAGAATTTAAGCGATTTCGCTGTTGAGGTGATGTGTAATTGTGACAGTGGATGATGACTGGATAGGTGGATGAATTAGATAGATGGAGAGAAATAAATTGCAGACGTCACTTAGTTATTGGGGTGTTTCTGAGCATGCTGTGACGTTTGACTGGGTGTGTGGATGACTGGATTGGTGGATGAATTAGATAGACGGAGAGAAATAAATTGCAGACGTCACTTATTTATTGGTGTGTTTCTGAGCAAGCTGTGATGTTTGACTGGATAGGTGGATGAATTAGATGGAGATAAATAAATTGCAGACGTCACTTATTTATTGGGGTGTTTCTGAACATGCTGTGACGTTTGACTGTGTGTGTGTGTAGATGACTGGATCGGTGGATGAATTAGATAGATGGAGAGAAATAAATTGCAGACATCACTTATTTAAAGACCTAATTAATTTCTGCTCACAGTCAGTGCAATGGTAAATATATTGCAGACGTCACCTATTTACAAATACATTTTAATTCTCTTCGCAGGTGGTGCAGCTGTAATTACGTCCCTCGTGAAATACATCAGTCTGGAATTCGCCACAATTCTAGTAGCGGCCGTAATCGGTGCATACACATTCATAGGAGGTGTTGGCGCCATGTTTTATGTGTCGTACTTCAACACGATCATCATCTACCTTGTCGTCATCATCTTCGTATTCAAAGTCTATATGTCCGAAGATGACCCTGGCAATCCACTCGGTAAGTAGAAGGAAATGAAGTACAAGTTACGTGTTTCTCGCTCGATTTTACATTGTCATATCCTTTCCCAACATTAGCTGATTTCACAGGCGTGCGTGAGTGAAGTCTTAGGAAGAAACCTGAGGAATAGATTATTTTGTTTTGCATAATTCTGCCAGTGTAGAGTGGACTATTTTGTATTGCATAATGCTGCCTTTGTGGAGTGACTATTTTTATTGCGTAATTCTGTCTGTGTGGAGTGGACTATTTTGTATTGTATCATTCTGCCAATGTAAAGTGGACTATTGGTGTATTGCATAATGCTGCCTGTGTGCAGTGACAATTTTGTATTGCATGATTTTGCCTGTTTGTAGTGGACTATTTTGTATTGCATAATTCTGCGAGTGTGGAGTGGACAATTTTGTATTGCATAATTCTGCGAGTGTGGAGTGGACAATTTTGTATTGCATAATTCTGCGAGTGTGGAGTGGACTATTTTGTAATGCATAATTCTGCATGTTTGGAGTGGACTATTTTGTAATGCATAATTCTGCCAATGTGGAGTGGACAATTTTGTATTGCATAATTCTGCGAGTATGGAGTGGACTATTTTGTAATGCATAATTCTGCATGTTTGGAGTGGACTATTTTGTAATGCATAATTCTGCATGTTTGGAATGGACTATTTTGTAATGCATAATTCTGCCAGTGTCCCCAAATGATCTTCAGTGCGTCACCGTCTGTTACACACGAGGCCAGATTTATTGTCTCCTCTGGCTGATTAGATGCTTAAAGGCCACATATCTCTAGGTTACCCTCTTTGCCTCTGTGATCTCTTCCCTCAAATACCTCACCAAAATTCCATCTCAGTTCAGCCAAAGTATACCATTTCCTTCAGATTTTGGACTTCACAAAATTGAAGAAAAATTATTAGATTTTCAATACAGTCACACACATACAATTTACATTTATATATAAATTCATTTTTACTCGCACACATGACACACGTCCCATTACATAAAGTGCTCGGTCATCTGCTGTTTCTGAAGCTGACATGCACACTGGCTTGGTCAAATTCTATTTATGCGCAATTTACTTTAGTTCATTTTCACTCTGGGCCATTCAACCTCTCATTTTTGTCTTCTTTCTTTTTTGAAAACTTTTTTGACACCTGTAGTAAGCTTCATCTTCTCCAGAATCTGCATGTTCCCCGCGAGCGCTAAATGTATGACCTGTGCTGAGTAAAACAAACTGGTGCTCTCCCTCCCCCAAGCCCTCGGCCGTAGCCGTTAATTGAGCAGAGCGAGCTGTTGAAATATGTCATGAACCATTGTCCCATATAGAAATGTTCATTTTAAATTTTGTTTTCCCCTCACACCCAACCGCCGTACACCACAGCCCCCCTCCCTGATCCCTAGTTCGGTGTTTCAGTTTGATATTGCTGACGTAATTAAAGCTTTCGATTAGCAGGTGGCATCCTCGTATTAACCTCGTTCTAAATTTAGCCTTATGTCACGTGATCGCTGAATTACAAGATAAATAAATGACACAACTAAATACTAACGTCACAAAAAAGAAAAGAAAACTTGCTATAATTTGTTTTGTTATTTTTTTTTTTAAAGCCACGGCCTTCTTTCTATCTTTGGTCTGGTACTGCTCTCTTCCAATTGAACAAATTCAATCTCCTTTACAGCAATAATGCGCTATAAAACGGAACGACTGGCCGAATTATGAGAGAAAATTATTTTCTCCTGCACGTCTTATTAAATCAATAGCATTGACGTTCTTGTGTGATTGCGGGTCGCTGCACTTAGAAAAAAAAAACGGGGAATAGGCGCAAGGTTGGGGTTGTGGGGGTGGTGAAAGCAGTTATGGACAGAACAGAAATGCAACGGAGAAAGAAATGATTTTCCAGCTTTTAAATTTCTCAGTAAACATTAGAAAGTTCCTTGACGCAGCTAGACTGTGTCAGCGTTAAGTGGGTCAATTCCTGTTACATATTTTAGATGCATTCGTTGACAAATTATTTATAGTAATTGTTCACTTGAGTAGGAGTCTAGGTAAGTGTGGCTCTGTGATAGTGAACGTAAAGTAACTATTTCCTCTTTAAAATTTCTATCTTTAAAAAGTGGTGGTGGGATGGTGAGGGAGCTGGTGGTGGTTATGAATTTCATCAGATGATACTCATTATTAACCAGGCAATAAACGATGACGAAAAAAGATTTTTTGGTCTTAATTATGATGACGTTCATAGCCAATAACTAATGAGGTCCTGCTCTATGTATTTGGCTCTGGATTATAGAAATTAATAAACAGTGACTATTGCATTGGCAGAGGTAATAATGACAATACTTATAATGGTGATCACAACGGCGAAAATATGGTTATTTTTCTCATAATTAAAGCAAACAATATTTGTCTTTCAATTCACCGACACAAGGAGAGAGATAGGAAGCTGAAATTTTACATAGCGGTTGGTTTACCTCCGGGACAGACGCGGGGGTGGATAAATCAGGGAAGTTATATATACTGCACAAAGGTTGGAATGAACAGATAGATATATCCTTAGTCTTGTCAAAAGATGATTAATGTAGAGATTGCAATCTGTAGTGGTGCAGATAACTTTGCTTAAATTGGGACAGTGTTGAACTATATGTTTTGTGTGCACTTAGAGTTCCTAATAATAAACTTTGTGTGGCAATTATGTACTAACTAAATTAACTATAAATTTAGATTATATATAGATTTCATTTTGTGTAATCCTTTGTGGCACTATTTTGTAAAGTTGGCTGCCCATGGGAAAATGAAGAATTATATCAATCTACTAAACATGATTAGTTTATATTTGTTAAAAATCTAAGTGTTGGATCTCATCAAGAGTCTATATTCTTGCCATCTTTCACGACAGTAATTTGATAAGTCAGTTAGTAGGTAGTTAAAGGGGTAGTGGGGGGAGGGGCGGAGACGTTACAGTTCTGTATTCAGTGTGTGTGTGTGTGTGTGTGTGTGTGTGTGTGTGTGTGTGTGTGTGTGTGTGTGTGTGTGTGTGTGTGTGTGTGTGTGTGTTTGTGCGCGAGCGTGATCTGTCTATTTATCTATCAATCTTTGGTGTTAGTCTGTATTATTTTGCCCATCAGTCTATCGACCTAACGAGTTTCGTGTCTTGTAAAACTTTATTTATTTCCCAGGAAGTGTTGAACGTGTCTTCCAGTACTTGAATTGTGCCAAGGGTCCGGATGGTAACTATGAAAACAGTTATCTGACCATTTTGTCAGATTCGGGGCTCATGTTTGGCCTCATTAACATTGTAGGTAAGTCGTCTTATTCAAGATACACTGTAACTTAAACCTTAGTGCAACTCTAGATATGTTGTAGCTCAAGATACGCTGCAACTGGACACTCGGTAACTCTAGACATTCTGTAAATAAAAAAAAACATCGTAAGATTTACTTAACTCTCTAGATAATATGTAGTTCAATATACGCTGCAACTGGACATTCTGTAACGCTAGACATTTTGTAAATCTAAAAACACCATAAAATTTACTTAACTCTGAATTAATTGTAGCCCAGTATACGCTATAATGGTAACTCTAGACATTCTGTAAATAAAAAGCACCATAAGATTTACTTAACTCTAGATAATATTTGTAACTCAAGATAAGCTGTAACGGTTGTAATATGTAATGGTAATGCTAGAAATTCTGTAAATCAAAAACACCAGAAAATTTACTTAACTCTAGATAATATGTAGCTTAAGATATACTGTAACTAGACAGTACTGTTGAATCAGACAATTTTAGTACTATAACTTGAGACATGGCCTAGAAAAGTAATTATAAACATAGTGCAAGTTTAGTACACAAAATCTAAGCATATTGTAACAGTAGTGCACACTATAGCTTTAAACACATTTTAAACTAAGACAGAGTAAATTATCCCTCCCTAAATTTAAATTGTTATATAAATTGCTAAATTGTCAGAGTAACCGAACCTTGGGCACTCCTTATAGTATTATTTTCAAAAGTGTCTGAGTTGAAGTAAACAGCTCGAGGCAAAAATATTCTAGATTGCTGATGTAATGCAAGCTGAGTGAGTAGTTTTCTATTATCCAATGATTATTATTTATGAGAACGAGACTAGCCAATGGGCTGAGTTTAAGGAGTTCACTTGCTGTAGCAAATTCTGCTTTCTAATCACATTTTAATTTGGAGTGGAAGGAAGCAGTCTGACTTTGAAAGGCAGTTGTTAGCTTGATGGTGAGTAAAACTGACTGATTGAGAGAGAATAGACTTAGAAACATTTCATGGATTATCACTTTTTATATGTTTGGGAGTTGAAGAGATATTATTGTTTGGTTGGGCGTTTTAATTCTCTTCAATTTTATTAATGGCAAAGAAATTTTATTTATAGGTAATTTTGGCACCGTTTTTGTGGACCAGTCCTACTGGCAGAGTAGTGTGGCCTCCAAACCCAGGCAAGGAGTATTGGGCTTTCTGTTCGGGGGGTTGTCGTGGTTTGCCATTCCATTCTCGCTGGCCACCACCATGGGCCTTGCCTATATTGCACTGTCCGCGGCACAAGGAGCACCTTTACTCAACAACGACGATGTTAATTCAGGTGATTGCGATGGTGATGATGTTGTTGATGATGACGATGATGATTTTGATGATCATACATGTAGGAATTGTGATAACGCTGATGGCTTCTGGAAGAAGTGAATGTCACTAAGTTATGATGCTTTAAGCACAGATTGTTTGAGAGTGTCTCATATTGCCTATAGTCTTGAGAAAATGTATTTTAGTTGAAAAAGAATAGTCATTTTCAAATAATGCTCAGTTTTTTGTTGCTGACACAGTACATTTATTTTGATTATTTAACTGAAAAATTTGTTTGTTGTATTCATTCATTCAATAGATTTATACTGATAGAATGATTCACAGACTGATTTATCTGTCCTTGCCCTTCACACACACACTCGACATTCATTAGAATGGAGTCTGCACATTACTGCTTGTCTAGAAAGTAATTAATGCATCATATGTACGTCTGTGCTTATGTCTAAGTGTGCGTGTATATGTATGTGAGGGCATTATAAGCCTCTTGCAAAGATAATAATTTACAATTTTTTAAAATGTCTAATTTGCCTTCATCACTCCTCGGACGTTATCGCACAATGAAGTATCACAGCAAGGGTCGATATTTCTATGTAATTCACAGCAAACGTCCATATTTCTATGTAATTCACAGCAAACGTCCATATTTCTTTTATGTAATTCACAGCAAACGTCCATATTTCTTTTATGTAATTCACAGCAAACGTCCATATTTCTTTAATATAATTCACAGCAAACGTCCATATTTCTTTTATGTAATTCACAGCAAGCGTTCATATTTCTTTTATGTAATTCACAACAAGCCTCCATATTTGTTTTATGTAATTCACAGCAAGCTTCCATATTTGTTTTATGTAATTCACAGCAAGCTTCCATATTTGTTTTATGCAGTTCACAACAAACTTCCATATTTGTTTTATGCAGTTCACAGCTAGTGTCCATATTTCTTTTAAGCAATTCACAGCAAGTGTCCCTATTTATTTTATGCAATTTACAGCAAGGGTCCATATTTGTTTTCTGCAATTCACAGGTAGCTTCCAAATTTGTTTCATGCAATTCACACATGTGTCCATATTTCTTTTATGCAATTCGCAGCAAGTGTCCATGTTTGCTTTATGCAATTAACAGCAAGTGTCCACACTTGTATTTGTGCAATTCAAAATTACTTATAGAGTTCCCAGCCTAACTCTTTACCTCACAGACAATACTCGATGTCACGGTAACAGTTTTTAAATGCATTCAAGTGCATTCGCATTTTCTGCGTTAAGTATACTATATTGCATTTTGTTAAAATCATTATAATTAAACTGACGTTTGACTTACTGAAATGCAATAGTCATGACGTCAATAAAAACCGACAAAGACAGATTCAGTGTCAAGTAAAGAAACTATAGTGTTTCAGATAAATGTTATTCAGTCCACATTTGATATAATACATTATTTTACTGATGTTCGACATTCGGGTTTTATGTCACTGCTTCACTTTCACAAATTTTATTACTCTTAGCTTATGAATTAGCTGACGTCATTGATAGGACAGATGATAATAACTTACTTCATTGATATGGCATGTGATTATAGCTGACTTCATTGATATGACACGTGATTATAGCTGACTTAATTGATATAACACGCGATTTTGCCATTCGTTAAAACCATTTTCTTATTCTCGTGTAAACAGAAATTGTTTAAACTGTCTTTCATTCACTATTTCCACTGTTATCATACATTCTTAATTTTTCTCACAGTGAAATGAGTTCTAAATGGACGTTCATTACACACACGCGCACACACATGAATGCATACAAAATCACACATAAATATAAACGCGCGTGCGCACGCGCACAAACACTCGAATACAATTTCATGAAACCTCACGTGCATAACCATTTATTTACAAGAGAACGCGCAGCTAATCTGACATACATGAGCACACACTTACGAACGAATATATGCATACACACACAAACATACACACGAACATTTAAAAAACTTTCACCACACCAAATACACATCACAGGACACTCAGATAAAGTGACCTATAAATACGTGTAAAATCATATAAACATATATGTACGTAACCACCCAATTACAGACAATTACAAGCACTATTAGACTTATAGAAACATAGGCATTTATTAATTTAACTATGGATACACAAACCACACACTATCACAATCGTGCACAAACGAATATATTCACACAAACTCAGTCGTACTAAGAAAAACACAAATTCAAACACTCACACATAAATATACTCATACACGCACAATATCACAAGCTTGCACAAACATATGTACACAAACATTCTTTTATAGTCACAACACACACTAACAATCAATCACAGATAAACGCATTCATAGATTCATTTAAACATAAATAAATACACACGCACATACACACACATACACACTACACAATTATACACTTGCAAACTCATAATATTGTACTCACGTACCTATAATAACACAATGATGTGCAGATAAACACATATACAATTTCGGACTCAAACATGAGTAAACTGATAAACATAAAAACAAATCATATACACGTAAACCGTACTATCAAAACATATACACATAAAAACCCGCTTATAAGCAGATTCACAGCTAAAACACTAATACACAAGATTCGTTTCATTCTTGTCATGTCTGAAATGAACAAACTGTTGCTGCGTTCAGGCCTGGTTGTGCCCGTGGTTGCTTCACGCCTGCTGGGCAAATCCGGAGCCATGCTGATCCTGATCATAGTTCTAATGGCCGTGACCTCCACTGGATCAGCTGAGATTATGGCCGTCACGTCAATTCTTATTTATGATATCTACGGCGTCTACTTGAGGGTGAGTCGTTAGCTAGCATATCAGTTTCTGCAGTTGGATGCTTGTTTATCTTACACTGAGGCGTTCGCTAGCATATCAGCTTCAGCAGTTAAATACTTGTTTATCTTACGGTAGGTGTTTTGCAACGTCAATTGTTAAAATGAACTTCTTCAGCTAAACCTAAGCATTTGGCAAACATGCCAATATTAAAACGAACTTCTTTACCTGAAGGTAAGTGCTCTGGAAGAATAATTATTAAAGGTAATAAGTTTCATCACCAGACACTTTATTCGCTTACATTGAAACTAATTATTCATAGCAATATGAACCGCAAGCTATCTAGTTCTGCGTGCATGTGTCTGTCCTCGTGCGCGCGCGCGTGTGTGTGTGTTTGTGTGTGTGTGTGTGTGTATGTGTATTCGTAGCTTATCCTGGCCGATGAAGTTAAATTTTAAAATATTTATTAGCTTTAATTCTCTAGCGTTAGACCTCTAAGGGCTTACAGTCTTAGTCACTAGACCCGGCCAGCCATGACCTGCTGGCTACTGCTGTTAGGATCGATCGAGAAACGTCCCATTGACCTTCTGATGCAAAACAATGGCCTTCCACTGACCTTGTGCGAGCCTTCTCCTTTCAGTCACCGAGCTTTCCACGTATCATACAAAGAGAACACACTGTAGAAATAAAATAAAAAGAAAGAGAAAACGATTCTGGAAAATTAATAATCTAGTTTAAACTGGAAAATCTATTTAGTGAGTTCCTGTCTTGGGTTTTGTTGTTGTTGTTGGTGGTGGTGGTGATGGTGGTGGTGGTTTAAGTGGACTTTTAAAAAAACGAAATAAAAATAGATATAATTAATTTACTAAACCTATATCCTTCACCAGCGGAATATGAATAAAAGCGATGTAAATTAAACTTATTTTTTTCAGTTCAATAATATTCAAATAACAAGATTTAATTATAAAATATTATTTGTTAAATGCTTGTTAATGTGTATGTACGTGTGTGTGTGGCTTAGTGTGCACGGATGTATGTGTTGTTGTTTGATATACAACTGACCCTAGAGCACCTTAATAAACATGAGAAAAGTTAATAAAGTTTTTTTTTTGTTTTATTCGAGAGAAAACGTGACGTGTGATATAATAATATGGTCAGGCTGGATGGGGAAAAATTGATCAGGTAAAGAAAGATAATTTAATAACAAGAACCAAAAAAATAGTTCAAAATTGGAGAGGAGAAAAAGAAATTATAGTTCTTTTTTCATCCTGGAAATTCGTCACTTAGATCCACCATCTTGTTTACACAGTGCAACTAGATTTCGATCAGAACTCGACAAAATTTAAACAGTGAATATCTGAGACTTTTGTGTAAATGTTATATTTCGATGATTCGTGCTTTTTTCCCCAAAACTTACGTCGCATTTTATCTTTTTATTTTTTGTGGTTTTGTCCTGTTTACTTGTTGCTGTTGTTTAAATAAACTTGCTGGCCCAGAAAGTTGCTCGGGCGGAACTAAGTACGTTTTTGAAACGAATTAATTATTATTGTAGGATGCTCTACTCTAGTAGAAAATAGTGTATCTTTTGTCCTCGTCAGAAAACAGAAACAAAATTCCTGATTTCCTTTCACTCTGACAACTTAAAGGCACGCCCCGAGTTCTTAGTTATCCTGAGTCTTGATAGAAAACAGTCTTCGTCAGCACAAAATAGAATGACAAACATGGTGTACTGATATCCGGCATTATTCAACTGCATATCTCTATAACATTTATTAAAATAATTCTATCGGGTTTGGCTTATAAATATAAGGTATTACTGAGCTACAGAAATGTAGGACATTTATAGATAGAATTCTAAAAGGGCTGGCGATTAAAATACAAGGAATTACTGAGCTACAGAAATGTAGGACATTTATAGATAGAATTCTAAAAGGGCTGGCGATTAAAATACAAGGAATTACTGAGCTACAGAAATGTAGGACATTTATAGATTGAATTCTAAAAGTACGGCGAGTTCCCAGCGGTCACTGAAGTGCGTGTTCAAATGATTGTTTGGTCCAGTCAGTGTGTTTCGCTCTACACAAGCAAACCTGACCTACAACAAAGCGAAGTTACAAACGATTACCGTTATTGTGTAAAGATTAAAGAATTCTATAACAAAGCGGTTACAAACGATTACCGTTATTGTGTAAAGAATTCTACAGCAAAGCGAAGTTACAAATGATTACCGTTATTGTGTAAAGAATTCTACAACAAAGCGAAGTTACAAATGATTACCGTTATTGTGTAAAGAATTCTACAACAAAGCGAAGTTACAAACGATTAAACTATGTTTTGACAAAGATCTTCTACTAGTATTTTTCATATGCACGTTTTGAGTGCGTTTGTATGTTCGTACCTCTATTTGCAAGCGCGTATGATTTTTTAGAATTTTGTGCGTACGTGCGTGCGATAATAATTCTGGTAATTTCTACAGGTCCTCAATGCTTACATTTCGGTATTGAGGAACGACGCTTGGGAAGCAGTTTTCAAAATATCAAAAATAAATGTTAGTTTTGTTTATGCGAGTGAATTATTTATTTTTAAAATCTCATTTAATCTCTTCATCTTTGATTCTTATGTTGTCATAAACATGATTCTATACATCGATGTCTGCTAAAAGCTTACTAACTATATGCTGGAACCATGAGATTACAGGTAATGGAAACAGAACTTTTTTGTTTGTTTGTTTGTAATGATGTGAAGACGTCAGCAAGTGATTAATAGATATAGTGTGGCATCACCAACCCCTTCCGCTCATCCCCCTTCACCGGTTCTCGCTGTGGAAGACGGGCATCTGTTCCAACTAGAGGTATAATAAAATCTGGCAAACAGACTTACTACCGATTACTAACCATTCCAAGACAAACAGACTTACTGGTGATTCCTAACCACTCCAAAAACAAACTTACTTACTGGCGATTCCTAACCACTCCAAGAAAAAAAGACTTACTGCCATTTCCTAACCACCCCATAGTTCACCGTGATGAAAAGTAGTGTCTAATCCGACAGATGGAGACTATAAATCGAGCCCTGTATACTAAAGGCCATGCAGATGAAGATCCAATGACAAATAAATATCGTAAAAGGTGGTAGTTGGCCGTTATCATGTTAAAGCTGCAACTAGAAAATATACAAACACCACCACCCACCCTCCACTCTCCTTCCCTGGTACTATGATCTCTTCTTTTCAGAACAAAATAAACAACTCTCCCTCGTCAAAAGAGCCCATCTGTGAAATCAGCAAAATTGAAAGTGGATGTGAAACACCTCGAACTTTATAAATTATTAAGTACTTAATTCATTATTCAGTTAAACAGTTAATCTAAATATATATTACACTAATTTTGTTACTTTTCTAATGGTACAAAGTAATTGTGTGTGGATTTTTTTATTCTTCAAATTCTTATTCTAGCAAAGCTACAGACATGAGTTTATTTTGATGTCCTTTCGCTGGCCCGAATGTTGCTATTTTTTGTTGCTATCCTGACATCATCCATTGAAAAATTTATATTTCCCTATGATTGCTTTGTTACAGCCGTACCGCAGAACCACTGACACAAACAGCTGTCTTCTGTGTGGAAAGGGGCGTGGCCGCATGTCCAACCCACGTGACAAGTGCGTGTGTATCAGCATGACATACTGCACACGCTGCCAGCAAGATGATAAGTAAGTCAAAAAAGATAAGTCATCAATATGGTAAATGTCAGTACATCGTAAGGACAAATGTCAATAAGATATATCAATTTTAAAAAAGCACAATGATACATCCAGAAAGTAAGTCAGTAAGAAATATCAATAAATCAGCACAACAATACATCCAGCAAAGTAAGTCAGTAAGATACGTAAGCCTATACGTAAGGAAAACTGAACAAGTCACCAAAAGACATAGTCAAGCAAGTCAGTTAAAGCAAATTAGTCCAGCAATTGGGAAAAATAAGTCTGTGAAATTGGTCATAAAATGTCATCAAAACGAAACAAGAAAACAAAGCCTGTAAAAATAAATCAGTCAAAACAACTAAATAAAACAAGTCAACAAAGCAAATCATAAAAGATGTCAAGAAAATAAGTTATGAAAAGAGACACCAAAACATGAGTCATAAAAAGTCGAAAAACAAGTCATAAAAAATCAACAAAACAAGTCATAAAAAGTCAACAAAATAAATCATAAAAAGAGTCAACAAAATAAGTCAACAAAGCAAATAATAAAAGGAGTCAAGAAAACAAGTCATAAAAGTCAGTAAATAAGTCGCTAAGACAAGTCAGAAAACGCATCAGTAAACAAGTCGATAAAACAACTTAGTAAAAGCTAATTAATCAAAGTAGCTAAATAAAACAAGTTAGTAACACAACTTTATAAAACAAGTCAGTAAAACAAGTCAATACAATGCATTGGCAAGATGATCAGTTGAGTGGTTGTGTCTTAAGTGGGATTAATTAGGATTGTATATAGTTGTGATTGTATGAGTGTACATATAAGTAGTTGTGTGTATGTGTGTGTAATTGTGTGTGTGATTGTAAGTTGTGTATATGTATGTCTGATTGTATATGTGTGTGCAGTTGTGTCTGTATGTTTAACTGATTGTATATATATATGTGTGTGTAGTTGTGTGTATGGATATGTTTGTATATGTGTGCATGCTTGATTAATTAGATGTGTATAGTTGTGTGTAATCCTGATTGTATATGTGTTGTTGTGTATGCTTGGTCGCATATATGTTGTAGTTGCGTGTGTGTGTGTTTATATATGATTTATCTTGATTGTCCCCCATCCAGACCATAGCCTCTGTGCACGACTGCCAAAAATTATGACCTTGAGTCCAACTATTTGGCGTAGTAAAATTAAACTATTTGACGTAGCATAGGTTGAGTCAAACTATTTGATTTAGCATGGTTGAGTCAAACTATTTGACATAGTACGGTTATTATAGTGGTGTTACGGAGATTGTTTACTGTTCCAGAAACAGAGTCCTCAACCAGCGATCAGTGCACGTGGAGTATAAATGTAGCACTCACGGAAGCTACCGGGAATACACCGACTACCTGAGTCGCATGAAGAATTGGTGCCTTTTATGGACAACAATAGCTATCCTACCATTAACTGTCCTGCTGTACATGGCACAGGTCTGTTGTGATTTGATACAGGTTTCATGTCCGCTTCCAACTTTCGCACGTAAGCCTAGCGCCAAAACAGAGATTCCATTGCCTGAGAGAGAGTACCATGGGTGGGAGAATTATTGTTCTCAGTGGATCTTTGGGTGGATGGCAATTTCTCTGACATTTTCTGAATTTCAACTGCAACTGTATCTTTAAGTGCGTGAGAAAAGTTAAGGGTTTTCATGGCAGGTGGATTTCTCCTCGGGCTTTGAACCTGAACCCTTGAATAGAGGCTAGTGTTCCATATCTGTGCTTCTTCCTGTTCCTAAACAGGGCACATGTATGTTAATTTGGTCACTCTCCATCCCAAACGTATATATGTAAAATGCCACTAGTTAATTAATCGCATAATTAATACTTTTGTGTATTACTTTATTTAATATTTTTATCAATAACTTGTTATTTTGAAATGCTTGTCTATTTGTGTGCATGCTTTTAGCATGACTGATATCACAGCATAATTCTTTCATTGTAAACATTTTATTTCACCCTTTGTTACATGTCCAGTATTTATTTAAAGACCCTGCTTAGGAATTTTACAGAAACTTTAATTTAATTAGATAAATTAATTTCTCCCCTTTCCCTAAACAGACTGGTTGCTCAAATTACCTTTCGTCTCATATGAAAATGCGCCTTTGTAGTACAAACAGATTCACGAACAGACAACTTGTGTACAATACCCGGTTTGGAAACCGTTAACACTCTCTTAAATCTTTATGCATTCAAAAGGTTCATTTAGCTCAGTCGATCCCCCATCCAAACCATAAATTAGGTCTATATGCATAAAAATTCACTACGAAAGAGGTATTAACAAATAAAGAATTTAATATTTAATTTAATATTTAATAGTTAATATTTAACAATAACAATCAATTACGAAGACACAGCTTCAGATCTAAACTAAGGCGAGTTCAATCGGCTTGAATGTTAGTGTTTTAAGAGTTATTTTTGCTAGCACTTTCGATTGATTCAGAGTTCGGTTTTAGTTACTCATCTTTCTCAGTAGTCTTGATGTACACGTGGTCTAAGGACAGTTCGATCCTTCCACGTATCAAGCGATGCTTGCATGTACGATCGTAGTTTCCAGTAACCTTGCCGTCTCCCGACTTGTCACACTAGCGATCTGTCATAGCATAGCACCAACAACAATGGCGACACGGAATTGTACGTCGTTCGTCAGAGTTGAGCAAAGAAACACGCCACGCACCCAACGTGATGCGAAGGTGGCAATAATACGTAGAACGTATTATAAGGCAGAGAATAAGAACCCGCGCTGAAAATAAAGTGTGGTTCTATGAGAGATTTGCGTTTACATTCGCAAATCATCCAAGCACGTGTGATTGATACAATGCGCTTAGTTTTAAATCTTCGACTATCGTGTCTTTTACAATATATTTATATTCATAAAAGATACAATATAATTCACATGTGTGTTATTTTTAACATTACATGAACGTATGAATTTCCAAACATTTCTTCATCAAAAAAATGGAATTCATACAAGGAGAATAAAATATAATTCAAATTAAATATGAGCGCTTTACGAATTAACAGAATCATTTGAATTACATAGAAATTCGCAACGTGCACAGACGTGTCTGCGGCACAAGAGAATTAAGGTTTATACAAATTAAAGTCAAAAGGTTACAATTAATTTATATACAATGAAATCTTTAGGCTTTAGTCATTCTATCGAATCACGTATGCTTGGAGGAGAATTATGGTAATTCACACAAAATACATACATAAATTCATATACAAAAATACAAATAGTAAAATGCAATATCATTGTAAGAAGTAGACGTGTTACCTTCTTAAAGTAGAATTACTGCACAAGACGGGTTCCTATGTTCCTATGTTCCTTTCCGACTCAGCAAGATATTCGGCGACTAAGACGCTTGAGAGCTGGGTGTGTGTCGACCGGTTTGCGTTATGAGTAAAGAATATTACCGCGTCAAGAGTATTTATTGTAGTGCATGAATGCATCACGTGACTAGAACTTTCTCGACTGTTGTCTAAAGTTACATAACAAGGGATGAACTCACTATTGTTTTTTCCTCATGCTGGTGGATGACGGTAGGGTTCTAACAAAGGAATTCAATTCGAATATGATATTCGAGTTTCGGATGTGGGTCAGAAGTTCGTGACACAGAATTCGGTCAGAAGTCTGTCACACCCTTGTTGAAGGCTGGGGGCAATTGCTTGTGCGTGTGTTTGAAGGTTGTATGCGACTGCTTGTGCGTGTGTTTGAAGTTTTGCTGATTAAGGAAAAGGTTTCTTATCAATGTTATACAGCGCAAGCATATTTTTGGCGGTTGAGGTGAGAAAGTTGTTTCATCTTGGTGGCCATGGAGTAAGATTATGCTGGACTCCAGAGACCATTAGTAAGTCCACGCACTTGGGGGGTGGGGTAAAGGAACCGCAGCATGAGATCAACAGGCCAGAGTTTTTTGTTGGAGTGCCGACCATTTAGAACTGACCGGTGCCTGTGCACAGGACCACAACTTTTCTATAGCATGAAGCATCGGTTGGTGGGTTTGAATCTATGTTCACTAAAATGTTCCCATGCGCTCAGTCACACGAGCATTAATCCCCCCCAGGCCATCAAAATTGCATTTAAACCCCAGTTTATTTATATCAGTCCTCGGGGGGGGGGATGATAATATTTGGGGAAATTCCTCAGCTCCTGTATGGTCAATCTAAAATCCTTCCTCTCCACCCCCACCTCCTGTATAGCTAATCTACATTTCTTCCAACCCCAGCTCCTGTTTGGACAATCTACATTATTACCAACCCCCAACTCCTGTTTGGACAATCTACATTATTACCAACCCCCAGCGCCTGTTTGGCCAATCTACATTATTTCCACCAACCCCCAGTTCCTGTATGGCCAATCTATAGTCCCTCCCCTCCCCAAGCACCTGTATGGCCAATCTACAATCCTTCCCCACCCCTCTCAGCTCCTGCATGGCCAATCTACAGTCCTTTCCTCCACAGCTCAAGTATGGTCAATCTACAGTCCTTCCCCCTTCCCTGCTCAAGTATGACCAATATACAATCTTTTTCTTCCTACCCCCAAGCTCCTGTATGGCCAATCTACATTCCCTCCCACCAGCTCCTGGCTCCTTTTTCATAATTTATTTCGAGTCATCGGTCAGCTGCAAGTTCTCACACACAAAGTTCGACAACTCTGTCTTTCAGTATGTTAGATTTTCGACATCACAGACAGCTTGATCCCTTTATTTATATTTAATAAATTAAAGTATCAAAGGTCTTATGTTGTTAGTTAGCAAAAGTCCGAATAAAAGAAAATCCATGAAAGCCCAACACTTTCTTAGTTCTTTTGTTTATATATATATATTTATGTGTGTTATTCTCAGCTTAGTCTCGGCTGGGTCTACCTATTCATGGGGATCCTCGTTGGCTCAGCGGTGTTACCTATCACACTGTGCATGTGTTGGGCACGGTTGACTGGGGTCAGCATGATGGTGGGCAGTGTGAGTGGTACGTTATTAGCTGTCGTCACCTGGCTGTGTGTGGCCTCCACCTACGAGGGGGGCCTGTCGCTTTTCTTGCAAAATACAGGTAGCTCTCTCTCTCTCTCTCTCTCTCTCTCACACACACACACACACACACACACACAGCATATTTCAGCTTACGAAAATGCTGTGCCGTGCCTTGAGGAATATATTGTAGTAATAATTATATTCCTTAAATAAGGCCAATACTATATTCATTAGATCCAGTTGCTAATTAATTACCTGCCCCTAAGAATTAAAATAAAATGCAAGTTAATAACTTCTACGGAATAAGGTCCATTTACATGACCCTAAGAAATACATCAAAGAGGTGATTTGTTATTTATGTTAATATAGTTTACTTACGGCATTAAAAGTCATGCAATAGAAAATATCTTCATATAATTTTCTGTTTTAATAAGTATAATTTGTGAGATTAAATAAAGCACATACAGTATTATAATCAGAGAAATAAAATGAGAAAAATTAGGTCATACAAGTTAAAAGATATGAGCAATTTTTCTTTATACACTGCCATATTTTCCAACTTTATAAATTACATTCTGCCAGGTTTAAAACTTTCAATAAAAAGTGCACAAACCGTTGAAATATATATAAAGTATTATTATTTATTGTAATCATTTAAAATTAGTTTTGGGGTCTGAGGAGTTTTTGTGTTTGTAGTTGTTTTCTTCTTTGGAACTGTAATGTCTAGGAAAGGAACTGTCCATGCTGTGTGGAAATCTGATGGCCATTTTGGGAGGTGGGGTGATCACGGTGGTCACAACCTTCATCACCAACCGACACTACGACACGAATCGTGACAGAGAGATCTGGGAGAATACACGTGACATCGATAATCCCCTCGCTCCGTGGACTGAGCTCTATGCAAAGTGAGTTTCTCTGCCTAATGCACTTGACATACTTTCGCGTGACTTTTATCATTTGTGACTGCTTAGTGACCTTAGCACACTCTCTGTTTGCAGTGTGTGACTCTAATTAATGTGCGACTGTTTCTAAGTGTATATCCCTGACTGGTTGATTGTAATGTGCGATCATTTCTTGCTGTATTTCCCCAAACTGTAATGTATGGCTTTTTCTAAGTGTTTATTCCCAAATTGATTGATTGTAATGTGCGATCATTTCTTGTTGTACTTCCCCAAACTGTAATGTGTGGCTTTTTCTAAGTGTTAATTCCCAAATTGATTGATTGTAATGGGATCACATCCTGCTGTATTTCTCCTAACTGTGATATGTTACTGTTTCTAAATATATAATGACTGTAAATATGTAATGACTGACTTCTTCTTAATGTGACCCTATAATTTGTGTTTGCATTGTCTGGCTTCTCCTTAATGTTATCCTATATTGTGTCTTTGCAATGTCTGACTTCTGTTTAATGTGACCCAGTATTGAGTCTGTGAAATGACTGACTTCTCCTGAATGTGACCCCATATTTTGTGTTTGCAATGTTTGACTTCTCTTTAATGTGACCCTATATTTTGTCTTTGCAATATCTGACTTCCCCTTAATGTAGCCCTATCTTGTCTTTGCAATGTCTGACTTCTTCATCGATTTTTAGTTTACATCTTGTGACTTCTCCATAATAGACTTAATATTTTATGTCTATTTGCAATATGTCCTTCTTCATATAATGTGACCTTGTCATATTTTGCATGTTTGCAAGCTGTTCCATTATTTTGTCTATAAGCAGTTAAGTGGCTTCTTATTGTATGAGTTTCCCAATCTGTGATTATTATTATTATTTTTGAAGAGGGTGTTTTTCTTTTAATTCTCATAACAACGACACCTGACTCATTACACAGGTGAAGTCGTTGTATTCTTGCTAATGCGTTTGACCAAATTGCGTTGATAACAACAAAATAATAAGCAAAATCAACAACAGAACTAATGAACCAACGTATTTGTCATAGGGAGCTGAACTTGACAGGTGTTCATCACCTTGACAACAGGCCCTCTCTAGATGAAGTCAGCGCTACTTTCAGATCTGCTCAAACGTTGTCCAAACTTGGCTCTTTGAGTTTGACCTTCCTCACCATTGTCTTGTGGCCGGCTGGAATGGTGGCGATAAAAAGTATGACGCTAAAGGACTTTTCTGGATGGGTGAGTGAAAGTAAAATTAGATTAATAATCAAAACTGGGTTAAATTAGAATCGAAATACACACACATATCCACTCACGTACAGCTACAAACGCCACACACACCTACATACTCACATCTACATATACGTACACACACACCATAATCACGCTCACCTACACACCAGCACACATTTATACACGCGCACAGCTGCATACACACGTACTCCTTCTTACATCAAATTTAAAATGTCGAGACAAACCATGCATGCAATTGTATATCTGATGTAACCACTTAAGGCACTTGAACTTTATTTTAAAACTGGATCTTCCTGGGCTCTGTCACTTTGCCAAGGTTTATAGTTATTTTTGTCTGAACTTTATATATATACATATATTAATTTGACTGCTGATGTCTATGCTAAGGTAAACTGTATAAGTGTCAAATGTTTAAGGGAAACTTTATTGTGAAGTGTTGTAAATGTTAACGCTCATTTGATTACATTCATATGTTGTATATTTGATGTAAATGTCAACGCTCATTTGATATATTCATATGTTGTATATTAGATTTGTTGATTTAATAAATTTATTAACCTTCTTGCACATATATTAAAACCTTATGTTGGAGTAATAGCGGGTGGGTGGGGTCTCATTAAATATACAGTAGTAATAAAAATCCGTCTTTTATTCTGTAATTAAGTTTCCACCTGCAGAAGTATTGTGACATCAAAACGTCTGTCTTATTGTGGAAGGGAGAAGACTTTTACTACACCCGTATAGTCCGCTAAGTGAAAGATGAGTGGTGTCCCTTGGGAAAATTTTTAATAAACAAAAATTTTCTCCATCACTTGTAATTAGTTATGGATGATTAATAATAACAATAAGCATAACCAGTAACAAAGGGGTGCTTGGCCTCCCAATTGCCTCCCGCGACTTATTCACAAAGATTTTGTGTATACAAACATCTGCATTTGGCACAAACACAAGTCAAAATAGTCTTTAGTGGCAAACACTTCTGGTGTTTCTTCCTCAGGCAGTATTCACATGACAAACACTTCCGGTTTCTTTCTCAAGCAGTACTCATCTGTCAAACACTTCTTGTTTCTTTCTCAAGCAGTACTCAGTTGACAAACACTTCCGGTGTGTTGCCTTCTCAAGCAGTATTCAGTTGACAAATATTTCCGGTGCAGAGCTCACCTCTGCTCTCTATTTAAATTGGTGACTCAGCAACTCGTAAATTTTAAATTTCCTTTTTCTTTAGGGTGTGGTGGTGGTATAGGGAGAGGTGGTTAATATGGTTATTATGTTGGCGGTCGTAAGTATTCTCTACTGATATAATATTTTTGGGGTTTCTTTGCACAGGTGGACTTGTCCAAAGCTTGGGCCTTTCTGGCGCTCATGTTCGTGCTGGTGGTGCCTCTAGTAAACGAGGTGTGGGACGTCACTCAAGCTTTCCACGTACGTCACAAGGTCAGCTGCCAGCGTGACGTGCTGATACCAGAGCCGACGGTGATGGAGCCACAATGCGTACCGCACATGCACGTGTCTCACAACAGTTCGCGCACCAATCCTGACAACCGCTTCAACAGTTTGCCCGTCAACGGCAGCGCGCACTTTGTTAGAGTGACCGCCCCTGAAACCCATTCGGTAAGCGGAAATCGTGGTTACCATGACATCCGAGCAAACACAGAGCCAGATGTTCCGATGGGAGGAAGTTCGCTGAGGGACTCGCTAACGTCTGCAGACGATTTGTCGAATCCTGTGTTTTGATCACGTGATGGCAGTGTGCAAGAGACATTAATAATGCATAATGATATTTTTGTCTCAAAACTTGCACAATAATAGCACGTGGCTATAAATACAGATGGAAGTCATGGATATTTTCAGCATAAAGTAGGACACGAAAGTAATTGTTCAATGGAACAAATTAACAGCATAGAGTAGGACACGAAAGTAACAGTTCAATAGAGCGAATTAACAGCACAAGTTCTCTCAAAACACAGATGCATGCATACATACACATATTCTAACACACACATACACGCATGAATGCACACCAAATACACACATATGTAAACAAGTGCATTAGTGCTTGCAAAATTCAATTTAAAAAACATTAGGCAGTCTGCACACAGAAAAAAATAAGTAAATCTCTGAACTAAAAAGACCCATACCTGAACTTCAATGCTTGAAAGAATTCAAGTGTTCACAGCACAAATATTAAGTTCTGTTTATGACCCTTGGTGGCGCAAGGGTTTTGCAGTGCCCAGGAACCGAACCTCTCCCTGTTATCTTCCTCTGCAGATGAATCAACAGCAGCAAATCTTGATGCACTCTTCTTGTCTTCAAATTTTCCCCCATCGTAAACCCAACCCCAAGACACTTGTGTTTATTGGTCCATTTTCCCCATTTGTGAATCTGATCCCAAAGATGCTGTGTTTATCAGTCCATTTTCCCCATCGTGTACCTGACCCCAAGACAGTGTTTACTGGTCCATTTGCTCCATCATGTACCTGACCCCAAGACAGTGTTTACTGGTCCATTTTCCCCATCATGTACCTGACCCCAAGACAGAGTTTACTGGTCCATTTTCCCCATCGTGTACCTGACCCCAAGACAGTGTTTACTGGTCCATTTGCCCCATCGTAAACCTGACCTCAAGACACTGTTTATCGATTAAGACACTCTCTACCCTTGTGTCTGGCATATCCTTGCTCAGTCAAGAAAATAAATTATTTTCTGTCATTTAGCATGTCAAAATAAATTATTTTCTGTCATTTAGCATGTCAAAATAAATTATTTTCTGTCATATAACGTCAAAATAAATTATTTTCTGTCATTTAGCATGTAAAATTAAAATATTCTTAACTGTGTGATGCTTCAAAAATGCCGGTGTCAGGGGGTGGGGTGGTAGGGAGGGGAAAATCTCCCCTCCATACACCCGTCATTACTGTTTACGATGTTTATTTTTTCTTAAGGTCGGAAACTGTTTCCTTATCACTTTCTCTTTTTCACACACAAACCCACACACACACACGCATACACATGTAAGAAATATTTTTCTAAGGAAATATGTAATTTGTGAAATTGCAATCTCTTCGGCAGAATTAGGTCATAAATTCATGTCAAAATTCAAGTGCCGTGTCACTTTGTCAGTATGTACATAAATTACATATGACTTGCCACCTGATCAACTGAATACTTGTATATATCCAGGTTTATGTGCTACAGTACAATCTAATTGTTGTTGTTGCAAAGAAGCTCATTTGTATTCTAAAATGTGTATTTTAAAAAATTAATGTATTTCATTACATGTATTCATGTATGTCTTCTTAAATAATTTTGAATTATTTTATATGTTTAATACATTTCATTTTACTGAAACATAACTTTACAAGACAGAACTAGTTGTATTAGAGAAGGTAAGATTTGTACAAGAACCCTGAAACTAGTGAAAGAGTTCATGATGAACTGTCTTCTTTTTTATAAAAAAATCTGTATGCTGCTAACTAAACAACTGTCACCCGTGGCTGAGTAAACAATTGTCACCCATGGCTAACTAAACAACTGTCACCCATGGCTGAGTAAACAACTGTCACCCATGGCCTAGGATAATGTATCACTTAGCTAAGGCATACAACATTATCTTAGCAAAGGACATGATTAAGACCTTGATTGAGACCACAAGAAACCTTATCCATAGCTTGGCATTCAACTCAAGTTTTTTACTTTTATCATGGGCTAATGTGCAGAACTGGGAAATCACAATGTCCATGGGTTGCAGCTGAATGAAATACAAGTTATAGGGAAATAGAGAATACAAATAATTACTTTGATTTTTTTTTTTAAAAGATAAAATAATTATATTTGTATTTATTTTTGTGAAGTAAAACTTTTATGTATTTTAAATTGGTAGAAAAAACCGTCTAAACGTAATCCATGGGCAGGCTACTGCTGCTACTGCAGTGATAAAGCTGCCTAGTTGTATTGCAGTGATAAAGTTGCCTAGTTATATTGAAGTGATAAAGTTGCCTAGTTGTATTGCAGTGATAAAGCTGCCTAGTTGTATTGCAGTGATAAAGCTGCCTAATTCTATTGCAGTGATAAAGCTGCCTAATTCTATTGCAATGATAAAGCTGCTTAATTCTATTGCACTTATAAAGCTGCATAATTCTATTGCACTGATAAAGCTAATTCTATTGCAGTGATAAAGCTGCCTAATTCTATTGCAGTTATAAAACTACCTAATTCTATTGCACTGATTAAGCTGCCTAATTCTATTGCATTTATAAACTGACATTCTGACAAATGTTGGTAAGTTCCTATCAGTACAGTTGACATACAACAACATTTAGATTTTGTTTTTATTTAAAAAAATAAGTCAACAACTGAGAGTTTTACAGTTTAATAAAATCATTCCAAATGATTATACAAACATTTTAAGATGTGAGGTAAAACACCAGCTACTGAAGTGTTTTCAAAAATGAATTTCCATTCAAGTCTGCTAAATCTAAGTAAATATTTCAAATACAAATTTTCTTCAATCATTCTTAATTTGATACAAATTAATAAATAACACTTTGCCAGGTAAAATAAGTGCATGTATGCATGCTTTTGTTGTTATATAAATTAAGCATTAACCATTTCCTATCACAATATCTAAAGTATGCTTATCAACAAGGACACTTGTAAATGTGTGAAATGTGAATAATTTTTTTTAAACACCTTATTACAGATGTAAACAGTTGATGAATGTAGAAACTAAAATTCTGCCTTGGTAGTGGTATTACAGTAATTCACAAAATCAGGTATATTTTTCCGGTAAATACATCACATAAGAACAGTTTTAGTCTGACCAAATATAAGGCACTAACAATACAGTGTTAATACCAGTAGCTCTGGCTAAAGAATGTTAATGCCAGTAAATATGACTAGAGAATATTTTAATCCAGTGAATGTGACTCAAGAATGTTAATACCAGTTAAGTCTGGCTAAAGAATATTAATGCCAGTAAATCTGGCTAAGGAATATTAATACCAGTAAATCTGGTTTAAAAGACATTAATACCAGAAATCCGGTTAAAGAACATTAATACCACTTTACCAGTAAATCTGGCTAAAAAAATTATGCTGATACCAATAAATGTGGTTTAAGATTATTAATACCAGTAAAGGTGCCCAAATGTAAATATTTATTTTAATAATTTTATTTAACACCTCACTCAGCTCTGGAAGCATAATTGATTTTAAATTGATGTGGCAAATAATGTATAATGCATGCCCCTAACTTTACCTAATATTCAATGATAGCACTGCAAAGGCCACATAGGTACAGTGTGTCGTGCCTAATTTTTAATGCTAGCATTGCAAAACCACATAGGTGCAGTTTGTCATGCATAACATTCAGTGCTAGCATTGCAAAAGCCACAAAGGTGGAGTGTGTTGTGCCTAATATTCAACCTAGTATTGCAATGGCTACAGAGGTGCAGTGTATTGTGCCTTATATTCAATGCCAGCATTGCAATAGCCACATAGATTCAGTGTGTCATAGCTAATATTCAACACTAACATTGCAAAAGCCACATAATTATGTGCAGTTTGCCATGCCTAAAAGTCAAAACTAGCATTGCAAAGGCCATATAGGTGGAGTGTGTTGTGCCTGACATTCAATGCTAGCATTGCAAAGGCCACATAGATCCAGAATCATGCCTAATATTCAATGCTACAGCAGCAAAGCCTACATAAGTGCAGCAATTTAGCTTATCTACTTATATACATGAACATTCCCTTCTCTCTTTAAGTATGGTATACCTTTATTATGTGTGGGTTAAAAGATTTCTATTTTCATTTCACTTAATTATGAGAATAAATTTTGCAAAACTACTATTAATTTTTTAATAACATTAAAATTATAATTTATATGCAATTATTTTTTTTTAAATATCATACAGTTAACCAAACATATCACTGCAATTAATACATATAAAGAAAAACAACAAATACTAAAAAATTACAAAATAAATTTCACAGTAATGTTGCTCAACAGAAGCCTAAAGAATTTTAAAAGAGAACAAACGCATTATAGGGAAACCTCAGATGACAAGCATTTAAAGTGAAAATCTAAAGGATTTGAAGAGTATTCTTGGCTGATACTCTTTCATAGGCACAAGGAAAATACCATATTTATAATTTCTGGATAATATTTATAGCTGTAACAAATAATGTCTATTCAGTTATTATATTGTTTATCTTCTCTTCATTGATTAACACTGTAATTAAAAACATATCTACTTAGTTAGTGGCTCGACATAATACCTAAAGTGTTACTGTTAATCTTCTCATTAACATAATACCTGAATTGTTACTGTTAATTTCCTCCTCATTAACATAATACCTAAATTGTTACTGTTAATCTCCTCCTCATTAACAAATGCTGTAATAAATGTCTATTCAGCTGCTGCCACAACATACAATACAAAGTGCTACTGAGTACTGTTTACCTCAGTTTTCTAACACTTCAGTAATTAATACATATAATTATAATGACTCAGTGTATTCTGAAATAGCTTATTATTTGCTACTTCATTTACTATAGTATAACATCAACAACCAATTCAGTGTGTTCTCATTAATTAATTATTATCTTGGCAAACTATAGATAGTTCTGTGGTTACACATGTTTTCATAATGCAAATTCTATATGATGCATGATATCTGGGGGAACACATTTTTGACAACATGAATATAAATTGATATAATGTGACTAAGATAAAAGAATTATTTCATAAATAAATGAATACAGATTCCTGAGCAGTAAAGCATGTAAAGTGTGATTCCAGTGGGTGTTCCTAGTTGTCTCTTCTTGTGGTTTTTAAATAAATTTATTACGTGTTAAAATTCTGTGCACAGTTCAAAAATATTTCCAATGGTTAATTTTTTTTTATCATTAAAAACTGTCAATAAAGTTACAACCACTAACTTTATTATTTTCTCCCAACTACTTCTGTATGGCTATATATTTTGTTCCCTTTCTTTAATTTTTTCATTAATGAATCATTAATATTAAAAAAAATTAATAAAATAACACATTAAAAACTAAAAATAATATAAAATAATGTAAAGAAAATGCCAGCTACAAGGGTATTTCTGAAAAAAAACCCACCCAAGCCCTTTATTACTGCCTAATCAATGATTAAAACAATTTTTCATGCTGCAGGGTTCTAAGGGAAATTATGTCTATGTACTAAATTAGACTGAATGATTACTGATAGTAAACTATCACTGTTTACCTCCTCACTAATCTTCACTTTAACAATACTAAAACTATCACCGTTTATCTCCTCGCTAATCTTCACTTTAACAACTAAAACTATCACCATTTATCTCCTCGCTAACAAACAAACATTCATTATCTCAGTGTTCTTTTATCACTACCCTTCTTGTTATCTACCATCTCAACCATTTATTCTACTGACTTGAGTATCCATTAGTATCTTTGTTTTGTGTTCTTATTAAATATATCAAGAACAAAGAACACTGCTCACAGGTTTGACGTACTGTTACTACTTGCATTGCTTTTAATTGTCACCTTGATCTCATCAAACATGCTGACTGGCAGAGCACTCTCACTAAGTACCTGTATTATTATGATGATTCTTAACATTAGTATTATTATATAACAATAATCATCATCAGCAGCAGCAGCAGCATTTTCAAGACAGTTCTCAGGTAAAACTTTTTCATCAACAAAAATAGTAGTCTCTTCTTTCATGCTTGTTCTACCTATGCATTTGTAAATTCATTTTATTAAATATTTCTCCTGTTTTAATATAGTCATTTGTTATATGTTGTCATTTTGCATGTGGATTCATCTTGTTCTGTTATGCTATCTTTAGTTTTCTTAGGTTTAAGTAGCTTGTATGGTCCTTGTGTATTTTCTGTATAATTATTTATTTATTACATATTTATTCTAACACAATCACCAGCAAAATTATTTAATTAATATTATTCCGATGTATTATTTAAGATTCAAAACACACCAAATTGCAAATACAAGTACTAATTTACTATATTAAACATACAGCCAATGAAAATAGTAATTATTATTATAATTATTGCATGTATATTCATTCAACCACAGGAGTGTGACAAATCATACAAAATTCAGGGTTTGCAACCTTTTCCCTAAACAATATGATGCATAAAATGCTTAGTTTGCAGCTCACATGGGAACAGCAAAGCATCAAGCGATGAATTACTCCAAAGCATCAAAACACATAAAATAATATATATTTATCAAAAGTTCATTATTTCAATAGTTTAAATTATGCTGTAATCACCATCCACTTGTACAGTTGCAGAGATCTAGCAATAACAACAAAAAATAAGAAAAATATTGTAACTTCATGTGATAATTAAATACAAATAAATATGACTGTACAATAGAATAGAATGTGTTCATATTATGTGTTTAGAGAAAAAAATTACTAGAAACATCTTTCTTGTATCTTCCTCAAAAAAAAATCTAAATTGTAATCTAATTAATTAACATCTGACATAATTAAAATCTAATTAAAACAGAAAAGTTACTCTGACTTATATACTACTGCACTATACTCATGACAATCACACATTTCACTTTTGTGATATCACAGACTTGCAGCTGGTATTCACAACAGATTTTTCATGAACTGCTAACAATCAAATGTCAAAGGGGCATAATGCACCTAAAAACTAGTTGCTATTAGTTTATGCAATGTTGAATATTATCCCCTAAAACCCAGATTGCACATATAATTTTAGACTTAATTTACTCAAATGGCATAGAGTTTCATACAGTTACAGTATGTGCAGGTATGTGTAAGTTATGTAGAATTGCTTTAAAAAATATTTGCAATATTTTGAGTATGTGCACTATTAACTGAAATATATCCTCCAGCAAAGGTTTATTACAATGAATAATTATTAATTTCATGTAAACAAGCACCTGGTACATTATAAAAATAAACACAGATTCTTAAGTAGCCAATTAATATGTTTAGTTTGTAAAATAACATTTGTACCGAGCTCTAATATTTTCAACAAGTTGCGAAAAAGGGTTGTCATACAAAACACATGCGGTATATTACGCACTGCTTTGCATACCAGTCCCATTTTTAACGTCAATCAATATTTGGTTCTTTACACAATTGCATAGAAATAATAAACTGATGAAAAAGAATAATGAATGAATTAATCATTAACTGCCTCACTACTGTGCATATTTACACTATTTTAAATCAATAGATGAGGATAAAATTATGATGACCATTACACCATTTAAACATGACTGATGATGACATTTAAGATGTAATGTTATTTACTTGCTATTTTCATTTATCAAAATCTTAATAAAAGTTAACATTTCTGAGACAAGCAATCAACAAAATTAAAGAAGTACTTGGTCCTGTCATCATGCAGTTTCTTTTTTATTTTTTTATTTATTTTTTTATTATTTTTTATTATTTTATTTTTATTTCTATTTTTTTTCTGTTTTAAAGTTGTGATGTTAAGATTCAAAAAGAACAACTGGTTAGTTGTAAAACTTCATTGTTGTGATGAGCATCTGTGGGTCATAGGTAAAATGGTCTCCAAAAGCAAGGACATTTTGAGATAAGTTAATATTTTGTTTGTTTACTTACTTTTTTTAAAACTAGGTCTTTAATATATTTATTTACTTATTTAGTGCTTTAAGATAATTCACAAAACATTTATTTGCTTCAATTACATGATCAGCTGTGTCAAAATCCAGAATATTCTACATTTTAGTTCATACTGATTTAAATGTCAAAAATGTTTACACTAGCAGATTCTAAACAATACAATAATTCATAGTTTCTAAATATATACCTACTAAACTTAACAAATTCTAAAATATGCCTACAGTTTGCCACAAGTTAAGGAAGATTCAGTAAATCATTTTCTGCATAAAGTTGCTGGGTAATGTCATAGATTAAATTAAGTTGCTCGATTAGTTCACTCATTGCCTTCATACCCGCTGGTGTATCTTCTACTTTCATTTTAGTCAACAATTGTTGTCGATATGGCAGTGCGTACATTGCAACATGTACAGCTTTTCGTATAAGCCATGGGTGGAATTTTGCCAGAGTCTGATCATAAGCTGCTGTAGCTTCAGAAGAAAACTTCTGAGTATTATCTGTATCACGAATACGTGTCAAAAGTGCAGAAATGAATTCCAGAGCTCGATGGAGGCGCAAAAGTGTACGACAGCCCGATGGGCGCTTTCTCTGTACCGTAAGATTGTTGGCCACTTCGTACTTTACCATGGACTGTATAGTTCTGAAATTGCTGCCATTTTCACCATGGCCATAGTCACGAAGAATGCCAATCTTTTCCATCACGTCTGAAGTTACGAATCCGAACACAGAACCAAATAAATGAAACAACCTGTTGAAAGAGAAATTTAATTTGTGATTGTTTGTCTGTGTCATCTCAACAAGAAATTTTAAAGAATACTAAAGTAAAAATGTTAAATAAAACTGTATCCCCTTCCCCTGCAAAAAAAAATATATGTATTGTAATAGATAAATTTGAACTAATACTATATCAGTATATGTAATTGTAAATATAATGTTTTCATTCTTTTTCCCAAATAGACTCAAATTTATAATACACATAATACAAATATCTGTATCTTATTGCAAAAAATTCTAAACTCATTTTGGAAAGAGTTTGCCTAACCCTAATATGGCATCAGGGTTGGATTATTTGTAATCGTATATTTATTATTCTATTTTCTCTTAAGCTCTCCCTCAAGCCCTTGCAAGATGGAGATAAGTTACATAAATATACTATTGCTCATGGGTAAGATCAACCCAGAACATGCATATAAACACAAATCTCCTAAAATGAAGTATCGATAAACTATAACAGAACAGCCACACATCTGTAAATCTTGGTACCATTTGGTTGTCATGGGATCTGATATTCCTTCTACAATTTCAATTATTTGTTCTGAATGTCTGTATGCATGAGTTCAGTTTGAATGCATTTGATAAATGTAGACACTGAATATCAGTCAGTTTTAATAGTGGATTACAAGAGATAATGGCTTTGTAACTGATGCTGAGGAGAGGCAATGGAGGTGAAGAATAATGAAACATATCGTGATCTATACCAGCTGAGTTGGCATGGGACTAGGTGGAGTTGATCCTGATTACTACATGAAGGAGTTAAGTTGACAAGAAAGTATTAGCAAGAGGAGCTAAAAGCTGATGGGTAGACTATAGAAATTCACTGAGTCTGAGTGCAGATACAGAAATGTGCTTGTCAACACTTCATTAGCACTCATTACATGCACTATCTTTGTAGCTGCTCGTGTAAATGGTGGAAAAAGAACACAATTAACCAGTAATGTCTCATAAATTCTTATTAGAGATTTAGCAGCTGTAAATCTCTCTAAAGAAGCTTTCAAGCTGGGAGCTTAATTCCAGCTAAAAATCTTGTTTAGCAAATGGTTCAAGAGGTCACATCTCAAAAGTTACTACTAAAGACTAGGCATTCAGAGAACTACTAAAAATTAGGTATTCAGAGAACTACTAAAGACTAGGCATTTGGAGAACTATTAAAGATTAGGCATTTAGTATTGATTTAGAGAACTACTAAAGACTAGGCATTTAGAGAACTATTAAAGACTAGGCATTTAGAGAACTATTATTATTAAAGACTAGGTATTCAGAGAACTATTAAAGACTAGGCATTCAGAGAACTATTAAAGACTAGGCATTCACTGATTCAGAGAACTACTAAGACTAGGTGTTCAGAGAACTACTAAAGACTAGGGTGTTCAGAGAACTACTAAAGACTAGGCTTTCAGAGGACTATTAAACTTTAAAGACTAGGCATTCAGAAAACTACTAAAGACTAGGTATTCTGAGAAACTGGTGGATGTGATCATGAAGGAAGGAATGTGCAAAGACAGTCTAGAGAAAATGTCTGAGAGATGACAACATCTAAATAACAGGTAAGTACAATTGAACTGTTGGGCTGAACAGCTCTCATTAACACTAGATAATTATATTAATATTTATTAGACAGCTGGTGACCTGTGATTAGTGGACTGTAACTGACCAGAAAAAGAGCAGCCAGACATTATTTTATAACTTATACTGCAATAACTAAGTAGAACTGGGAGTATTTTATTTTAATCTATAATTATAAACTGTATCTAAAAGCCTATTATATATTTAATGCATTTTTTGTTTAAATTATATTCTAATCGTCTAGTGCATTGCTACTATGCCAGAATATTGATCATATGCTAGAACTGTTGCTTTCCTACCCTTTATATATAATTGTGACATTCGTGTACTATGTTTAATAACTAGTGCTGTCTAAATTATTGGTGGTTAAACCACATGGGGCCTCTAGAAAATGTGCCATAGGTGGATAGAGACCCGAGCAGAATTAATTTCCATTATATTAAAAAATATGTAAAAGAGCCTATCTCAGTGCCTGAGTGCTGAAAGTAGCATTAACAAAATATAAGACTAACTAAGACAGTAAGAGTAATATCTGCATAAAAGAGTAAACGGTTATCAATCAAAAAATGATTAATATTACTCCCAGAAACCCTTTATACAAAGATGGGGACCCTGGTTATGACAAATTGGGGGGGTTGGTTTAAAAAAAAAAAAAATTTGAGAACTGGATTGTCTTGCATGCAGATGATCAGAGGTCAAGCACCACTCCATGACATATGGTAGAAAGAGGATGTGTTTTATCTAAACCCTTACAGCTGATTGTCAATTTGTGCTCGGATTGCAGAGCATGAAAGATTTAAATTAAAATCATAAATAAAATATTCAAAATTTACTTAATTTATTTTACTATGAATTTTCACAAACTTTCTGTATTGTCCAAAATTTAATATATTCAAACTTTGTATTTGACTTAAATCATTTTATTTTATGAAAAATTTCCAAAAGGTTAATTGTTAAGGCATCGGAAACAAACTTGAAAACATACTGGACATATAGGGCTTTTATTTAACAAGGATTAATGAGCTCATACTGAATTTTATTTTCTTGACTTGGTTTGGTGATGTTATATAAATTACAACTACAAGACACACATCCAAAAAAAATTTCCATTTATATGCTTATTTTATAGTTTAAATTTAATTATGTTTATTTTTTAAAAAAACAACAAAAATTATTTCTATAAATACATTACTTTTAGTGTTTAGCCATTCAAAAATGTTAGCCTATGCTTGATTTAGCAAGGCAAGACTAGACTGCATAAATATTTAAAACAGCTGAGAACAATAAGCTAGATTTTATCAAATGAAATTCTTAAATTGATTAAGAAAATATCCATTTGAGGGTGAACAACAAAAAAATGTCAAAGAAATATAGGAATATCTTACACACTACATTATACAGTTTACTGAGAAATGAAGGAAAAGAAAAGTGTTGTTTTTATGACCAAATAAATCGATCTAGCGAGAAGTCGGCGTGGGGTGGGGGAAAGGTGGAGATGGAGAACATATATGTTTCAAGTTTACTTCAGTAGTAGAGAGAAAATGGAGATGGTCTGAGAGAGAGTCGCAGAACTACAGACTGTTACGCGTTTTACACCAAAATTCCTATAATCGCAGGTCGTTTCGTGGCGGTCTACAATCATCTATTTAGTGAGCTGAAGTAGTTCTGACATTCTTACAGTTACACTTACAGTAAATAAGCACAAAAATAATACAACTTTTAAATATAGTCACTCACTTGCACAATTCTTCATATGCGTCTGTGTAGCAATCGATATATAGATCTCCATTTTCAGCTTTACAGTTTGTAAACAGTATCAACACACGCTCAGCGTTGAATTCGTGTATATCGGACTTCTTTGTTGTCGCCATGTTGGTCAACTTCGACTGAAATACATTTGCAAATTTTGATTGGTCAATTAATAGCGTGCTTAACTACCATATATACTCATACAAGACAAGAATTGACAAAATCTCCATGAATATTTCTTTTAAAAAATAAATAAACAAAAATAAAGAGTGCAGATTGTGAAGTTGTGCAACCGCATGTGATGCTTTCGCAGAAACGAAAAACACGGATGAGCAGCCATATTAAAAATATAAGAAAATAAACAATCTTCCTGGTTCCTTTATTTTGCTTGTTGGTTGATTGGAAATATTCATTTAGGACCAGGCGTATGTCTCAAACCTTCCTTAGAGGCATATCTCTGTATACACCTTTGTCTTTACAAAGACAGAAGATTCAATCAAATATTGTAAACCAAAGGAGAAATGGGCGGGGGGGGGGTATTTTTGGTGGGTGCTGCTTGTGTCCCGGTGCATTTGCAGTGTAAAAGAAAAGATTATTTTATTTATAGATCATAATCTATCATATATATAGTTGTCCAGCTCTGTCTGTGTGAAATGCATTTCTTTGAGCATATGGGAATTTTTTTGGAACGATGCTAAAGCGTCCTTGACCTTCGAACACATAGGAGGTTTTTTTTCACTTGGCCAACTTTATATTGTACTGACGCGTTCACAAAACAGGCGTGGGAGATTTTTCCACCACATGGTCCTCTTTATGTTGCATTGTCACGTTCATCAAAGTACTCATAAAAAAAACCGATGGTCACGATCATTTACCTTGATTGTAACCCTTCACTGCTGGTTATCTACGTTCAAAATGTGGAGTAAAGTAAGAAGAGAAGTGAAAATGGAGAATTTCGACCTTCAAAATGATATTGTTCTAAAATCTTGCGCAACAGATGATAATTTTTGGAATCTTTCTGACGGAATGTAGCTTGCAAAATAAAATCTTATTTAGATTTCACTTATCTTTGTGAAACCATGATTTAAATGATAAATATTCTATACACGTTTTGTCAAAACAGATGCTCATCTTGACGATTGCTTATGAATGGGAATATCTTTTTACACTTCCAAATGAATTGAAATGCAGTGCCGAAAATCAGACTGACTTATTATAAAATGCAACACTGAATTAATGTCCAATGCAAAATAAGCTTTAAAAATTGTTGGTGCCCGCCATACTGTTCTGAAAATTTGAATGTGCTCTTGGCCACAAAAAAGGGGGACCACTGGCCTATTATCCATGATGGTCACAGTATGGCTGACTGAACGATTCATACTTGCTTTGTTATAGCGCTTCAGATAAATTTATACACGTCTTTAGTTTCGTTTAATTTAAATTTTCGGTGGAAGTAAATTCAATGACTTTAGATCAGAGTCTACATCGAATTCTACAACAGCCACAATTAGCATTAAGTTAAAATAAGTCATTTAAATTTCCAGTGGAAGTAAGTAGGTGAACTCAGTGATGTTAGATCAGGGTCTATAACTCTATATCGAGTTCCACAACAGCCATAATTAACATTAAGTTAAAATACGTCAGCAGAAGTAGGTGAACTCAGTAATGTTAGATCAGGGTCTATATCGAGTTCTACAACAGCCACAATTTTAAAGGGAGTTATAAATGAATACTGACATCGTAAAAAGGTTTTGTTTAGGTCACCCCCAAATGACAAAAGATGTGACGAGTATCGTATGTCCAGCAGATCAGGTATCCCAGAGCAGAGACTGCTGTTCAAGAAGCTGAACGTGTGTGTGTGTGTGTGTGTGTGTGTGTGTGTGTGTGTGTGTGTGTGTGTGTGAGTGTGTGAGAGAGAGAGAGAGCGTGTGTATGTGACCTCTGCAGAAAATAGCTATTCTGAGTAGGATCGCGTGTCACCTTGATGACGTAAGAGGATGTCGCATTGGACACCCCTTGCTTGTAAAATATGATTATGAGAATACTCTTTGTTTCTTCTTTCAATTCAGAAAGCAAATTTAACTCGTTCATTTTTTTCTTCGGTTTAATCAGTGCTATAGTTTTTCTTGTTTGTTTTATTCAACAAAGACAGCGATTTGAATGTCTTTTTGTTTTATTCAACAAAGATAGCGATTTGAACATTTTGTTGTTGTTTTATTCAACAAAGACAGCAATTTGAACATGGTTTTTTTTGTTACAAAGACAGCGATTTGAATATGTTTTTATTATCTAAAAGGGGCGGTGTAGGAGAGGAGGTGTCTATAAGCAGTGCGATATAAATACACATATTTGACTAAATAAGCAGTAAGACTGTTAAGAATTAAAACAAACAGAATCAATACATTGAAAATTCATTGTTTGAGAAATAGTCATACGGCATTATGCGGCGTCAGATCGATGATTTTACTGCACAGTTTTCAACACAACAATGCAGTTATTAATAGAAATGGGGAGGGGGTCACAATGAACTATTTTGAGCTATTGATGTATATATAAAATTTCTCTGAATGGACAGTGATTAATCTAAACAGTTTAATTTATTTGAAATACAGGATACCTCTCAAAGAGGCTAACAAGAGGGTTACACATTTCAGTGATCATCTCCCTGCCCCCCCCCTCCCCCTTGTGGGTAGTGTGGTGGAGTAAATTTATCTGTCCCTATTTCTAAACTTAATTATTATATAATTTGTTAAATGTTAACGTGACATTACCTTCGGGAACTGCACGTAAGTACCAGAGCTAAAATAACAACTCAGGCAAAGAATATACTAGAACTTGCTGATGCAATCCAAACAGTTCCAAGCGGATGAGTAGTTTTTCTTATATATATTGAAACTATGTAAACGTGGATTGTGGATATATTGACGTCAAATAATCTTTTCATTGTATTTGCTAAATGTAAATTTGATTGTTAATTTAATAAATTTATTGTTAAATTTATTGACTTTCTTACACACATTGATAACCTTACGGTGGAGAAAAAAGTGGGTGGGTGGGGGCTCGCTAAATATAGATTACAAGATGGATTTATCTTCTCCTTTGGTAAGATGTTTTCCACCTATGGAAATGTTGTGTGACGGTAAATGTTTGTCTTTAATGTTGTGGAAGAGAGAAAACGTTTATAGCATCTGTATATCCGCCAAGTGAGAGAGACGAGTGATGTCTTCTGGAGAATTATTAATAACATCAATTAAGATTCTTATCACTTGTAATTAGTTAAAAGTGATTAATTAATAATGATGACAACCATTAACTATGTGGCATTAGGGTCAAATAAAGTGATAATTATATATTTGTTGCCAATTTTAATCACTTTTATTTGAACATAACTCGAATCCAGTCAGAAAGGTATTTGTTACCTTATGGTAAGTTATCTGACTGATAAAGAAAGAATAGACTTAATATTTCATGCATTTTTGCTATTGATCTATGATTTAAATAGGAGGATGCTTTATGTAACTGAACCATTATTTCTATGATCACTAATGTGATTACGTTGTACTTTATACTTTTGAATTTTTATCGATTTCTTATCCTACATGTGTATCTGGTTAATGAATATTTCTGCAGGATTTGAGAATGTATATAAGAGAGAAAGGACTTTAGAGGTGAAATATGCCTGAAACTTAGCGCTGCCCTCAATTTGACTTTTGCAGAAAGGAGCATCCCTTTTGAAGCTTTTGATGCTTGATACGTTCAAGTTTTGTAAACTTGTATCTGCTTCAGGCTGCAGTGACTACTGTACTCTACCGGATCAATTTGGTATGTATCTAGCATTGTCGTGGAACTTATCAGTAAAATCTTGCTGTAAGTTGATCCCTGTGAATTCCGTTCAAGCGCCAATATGACAGAAATTGAAGTTTGAGTTTGGTCTCGAGAATTCATGAAGATTTTTTTAAACATTCCTCGTGGTGTGCTTGAGTAGCGCACATGAAAGTTCTGGAACACTCTTTATGGTGTGTTTTGATAGCGAATATGAAGTTCTGGACGCTTCTCCATAGTGTGCTTGTAAGCGCATCAAGGAGTCTGGAAGAGTTGTGTAGTGTGCCTAAAAGGGGTCTGTTGGACCGTCATCTAATAAGAAAGAAAGTCACGTGTGATTGTGAACATGTGCTAGCGATATCTACCATCTTGAAAAGGTTATGTATATCGACTATAATTATCTCTCTAAAACTCACTCTCATTTCTATGATGAAACTATATCTATATATACACGTTAATCTGACTGAGGATATCTATGTTATGATAAACTGAATAAGTGTCAAACGTTTAATCAAACACTGTTGTGAAGTGGTGTAAAATGTCAACACTCTTTTGATTCTATTTATACGTTGTATATTTGATTGTTGATTTAAGAAATGTATTAAGGTTCTTGCACATCTATTAAACCTTGTGTTGGAATAATAGAGGGTGGATGGGGGGTCGTTAAATATAAAAAAAAGACGGACTTTATATTACTCCTTTAATAAGAAGTTTCCACCTCATAAGTAATGAGTGACAGTAAAACGTCTCTTAGTGTTATGGAAGGGAGACGACCTTTTACTACACCCGTATAATGCGCCAAGTGAGAGACGAGTGGTGTCCCCTGGGAGAATTATTAATAAACATAAATTAAGATTTCTCCATCACTTTTAATTAGTTATGGATAATTAATAATAATAATAACCATTAAAAAAGGACATGTCACAGATAGTAAGTAGTAAATGTTCAACAAAAGCTAATTACCGGAAATGTTTGCAGCACTTGTGTGAAATTTTTATTTTGCTGTGATTACATGTATGCAATGACGTTTACAGGGTTGCATTGTGAATTCTGAAGATGAGGTAAAAATATCCAAGGGGAAGGAGAGGGAATCCCCAAACATTTTACTTTCTTTGTAGACATTTGCACTGAAACAGGTTCAATTCTACGCTCTCATCGTTTGGTGTGCACAGGGTTTGTTATCTGCACAGCCGTCGTCGGTGAACTTTGACCCCCATGGCAATCACAAAGAAAGATAACCCCAGTGTGAACTTAAAAAGGTTCAGGCAATATCGTATACAGAATTACTGAAATATCTAGCCTACTCATACACTTGATTCAGTCCAGTGGAAGCCGTACTTGACTTTTAGAGATAATGTACGTACATATCGAAACAAATGAATATATTATTTTACAAACAAAGTTAAATGTTATTTTATAATGCATCAATGATCAGTTACCTGTTTCCAAAATATTTATTATACTAAAATGCGGATTTCTTAAACCAACCACGCAATTAATCTAAAAAGTCATTTGTTGTGTGGGTGGGGTTAAAATGTTGTATCTGCCTTCCCCTCCCTCTCGCACACAAGTGTGGGACATTCCATTGGGACACTCCAAATCAGATAACTTTTGATGTCGAAATGATTAACGCAAGCTACAATGGTGACGTAAAGCTGCTTTCGAAACACACAAACAATAGAATGTAGTAATTTAGCAGGCACGATTACTGAACTATAATTCACGTCAGAAAGTTAATTTGTATTTTTTTAATTTGGGAATTAGTTTGTGCCCGACGGCCCTTGTTGCCAGTGTTTGGCTTCATTTCTGTCTTTGTGAAGTCATTTCTTTGATGTTTTATTATTAAGTTGTTCTTTGCATTTTTTGCTGGTTCGTTTGAATTGAACTTCACTTACCTGGGACAAGACGGGACCTGTGGCTAGCGGCTCTGAAGCAAGACCGCCACTGTGGCGAGTCGTCACGTAGTTTGCATCGTCATCAGCAGTTGGTGGCCGCCACTTAGATAATGACGTGCTTGAAAAATTGCCACGAAGTCTGTTAGCAATTCCACGACGGTCACTTTGAAGACGGAAGCGCCTCACAACGGTCGAGCTGAACGAAGCGGACTTGTAGAGGACAGTCGTGACGAGAAAGAAGACGAACAACACCGCGATGACCAGACTCACGTGTCTGGCTGGCAATAACGTCATGTCGGCATCCACTGAAGTCTAAACCCTAAAGCAGTCATCTGCAACAGCCTCTACCCCGCATTCAACATGAAGTGTTGAGGGGGCAGATCGGTTCTCAGCGTCGGCCCGATACTGACAGTAACATTTTTGCGATTTTGTTGGCGATATTTTATTGTTGTTTTTCCTGTTTACTGAGGTTTGTTGAGCGAAATGCAGTTAACGAGGGTTTTTTTTTTCCCCACCCATCTAGTCAGCGACAGGAAACAGCGCTTCTCGGTAGTATTGAACCCGTGACAGAAGGGAAAAATCGGCAAAACAATTTATTGTAGAAGACACTTGAACTTCACTCCGAAATCACACACCGGCAATATTATTTCGTACGATGATATATAACACTGCTCTTCAGGGCTCTGGTAATGTGGGCCTAGTTTTACAAGAAAAATAATATCTGGCACTGAGTGAGTGCATGCAGATCCTCAATACCACTTTCTGTTTTGGCCAGTGAAAGTAGGCTAAACTACGCAGAACAAACATTGCAGCCCATGCGTGCTTGGCCGTGGCAAACAGACAGACACACGCAGCTAATAAACTTTGGCCAGGCGCACACAGCTAATAGGGCACTTGGCCAGATATAGGTAGCACGTGACTTGACCAGAGACACTCAAATCTATATGTAACACACTTGATCAGACGCAAGTAACTAAAGGATCTATTCGGTACATCGATACAAATATATTAACACAGAGCTAAAGTATTACACGCTAACTAAACGCACATATGCAAACAAGCTAATGCCGAGTCTACACGCAACCAACTAATTGGACACAACAGGTACGTCATAGGCCGACATTTATTGTTGCCGTTCGTGACTCGCGTGTTACAGATAATAACTATTCTGAGAAACGCGTTAACGCACGCTTTGCGGTGTTGTCCCTGTGCGTCAGTGCCACGTACGCTCTGGCCCATTCTTCACTCTCTGTAGCCTGCGTATCTTGGACAGAATTCAGAGTTACAGATGTCGCCAGACACACAATTAAAGCGTGAAATCAGTTCCCCGTGCCATCTGCATTGCGAGATAATATGCCGGTGTAGTGCAACAGATCGGATAAGACGTGTCTTGAAATTTAGTTCGGTGATGGATCATATTTGCCAATCGCTTGAAATGTCAAACGTGGGGTCTTGTCAAAAAACTATACAGAGAGTACTGGTGTTTATTTTGAGTGAGTGGAGGTGTGTGTGTGCGAGTGCGCGTGCATGCGTGCGTGTGTGAATGCGTGTTGGAGAGTGGTATATAAATGTTTGTTTGTGCGTGTTCGAGAATGGTCTGTGTGTATATATGTATGTGTGTACGTGTTCGAGGACGGTAAATGTATGTCTGTGTGCGTGTATTGAAGGGTAGTAAAATGTGTTTGTGTGTGTTAACTTGTACACGTGGACACATGTACTTATGTATGTACATGTGTTCTAACTAGTTATTGAACTTTATCAATTGTTTTTGTTTCATGGTGTATACACGTATGTTTATTTTTATTTATGTATATATAGATTTTCGAGCGTGTGTATGTGTTTGTGTATATTCGGAGCCGCTGGCAAGTATATCATGTGTGGTGTCTGGGTTGTGCGTATGTATGCAGTGTGCGGGCGCGTGTTTGTGTGTGTGCGTGTTGATGGGAGTCAATGATAGGGTATTTTATTATTTAAATCTTTCTGCTTTCGTTTGACGTGAAAAATAGAATATTACCATCTTATTTTTAAATTTACTGCAAACTTCAGTCAATGGCCAGTTTGTAAACTACGTATCGGACCAAATTCGGTGACCAGTTTCCTGGAGTGAGTTCGGTTAGGGGCTTGTGTATCGGGCCAAATTCAATTGGCGATTAGCGTATCGGGCCAAATTCAATTGGCGATTAGCTTATCGGGCCAAATTCAATTGGCGATTAGCTTATCGGGCCAAATTCAATTGGCGATTAGCGTATCGGGCCAAATTCAATTGGCGATTAGCTTATCGGGCCAAATTCAATTGGCGATTAGCGTATCGGGCCAAATTCAATTGGCGATTAGCTTATCGGGCCAAATTCAATTGGCGATTAGCGTATCGGGCCAAATTCAATTGGCGATTAGCGTATCGGGCCAAATTCAATTGGCGATTAGCTTATCGGGCCATATTCAATTGGCGATTAGCTTATCGGGCCAAATTCAATTGGCGATTAGCTTATCGGGCCATATTCAATTGGCGATTAACTTATCGGGCCAAATTCAATTGGCGATTAGCTTATCGGGCCAAATTCAATTGGCGATTAGCTTATCGGGCCAAATTCAATTGGCGATTAGCTTATCGGGCCAAATTCAGTTGGTGATTTGTTTACTGGACAATGTTCAGCCAGCGGGTAGTTTATAAACTATAAATCGGACCAAGATCAAGACAGTTACAGGAACCGTATACTGACTGAGATTATTTGTAATTAAAACACTTTGATTCAGTGTTGAAAGATAGTTTCTCGTTTGTGTAATACTATGCTTCTTCTCTGAAAACTAAAAAAAAAAATTTGTTTGACATATTTAACGATATACATGTGTGTATGTATTTGTTTGTATAAGTGTTTGTGTGTGGTATGTACCTGTACGAATGTGGTACTTATCTGTATGTGTGTATGCGGTATGTATATGTATGAGCGTATATGCATGTGTGTGTGTGTGTGTGTGTGTGTGTGTGTGTGTGTGTGTGTGTGTGTGTGTGTGTGTGTGTGTGTGTGTGTGTGTGTGTGTGTGTGTGTGTGTGTGTGTGTGTGAAGTTTACTTACATGCAAACATACATATTTATAATTCTACTTTATGACAACCCAGTTCTAGGAATTCATCTTGCCAACAGCTTTACAAGATAGCTAGGCCGAGTGCATGCCAGTTCATGTGCAGTGAACTCAGAATGCATGGAAGAAATCAGTTATATTAACGTGTAAGTATTGTTTTCTTGAAAACCTTGTTCCACTGCTGACTGCTCAAACGCACGCGAATCACATGATCTTGAAGAAATTCTAAATATAGAGCTCTAACCTCGCGAGCATAACTTCAAATAAGAGTGATAACTCAGTGAATCATTACTTTTGTGTTATTTCTTATGAGTGGTTTTCATCTTTCAGTGTGATATGAGATTGTAGCAAAACCACGATTGAAAGAAGGCAGTGCCACATCGATTAAATAAATAGCTTCTTTGCTCCGAGCCTACAGCCTAGTAACCAAAGTTTTCGAAATGTACAACCTCATTTAACAACCAAAACAACAACAAAATTACATGTATAATAACTGCCAGGTGAAGATAATCAAGAAGATAGACATGCATAGTTTTGGGTCCAATATGTGTAACTGTATTTAAACACTAGTACCGTAAGAGTAAGGCCAAACTAACGGTCCAATATGTGTAACTGTATTTAAACACTAGTTCCGTAAGAGTAAGGCCAAACTAACGGTCCAATATGTGTAACTGTATTTAAACACTAGTACCGTAAGAGTAAGGCCAAACTAACTATCCAAAACATTTTATCTCATTTACATATTTTTAAAATTATCAGTTGGCAAATAAAAAGCAAGTTGATAAAACAAACAACAAAAATATGCAAGATCTGTTTCTAATCAACAAAACAATAATTTTATATATGTTATTAAGTAGCACTTCTAAAGTAGTATTTGCACAGATTTAATAATAACTATTAATAATAATCACAATGTACAACTAAACTTGCCTCAACTGAAATGAAAATTGTTTCTAGCAATTTACTACTAATAATAAAAGTTCAGCCAGTATATCTATATGTAAATTGAACTATCAGTGATTTATACAACAAATTAACATTATCTACTCTACAGAATGGAAAGTTTGAGGAAGATTTTTTCTTTAAAATAACAGAAGTCAGTAAAGCTTAACACCAGCGCGAAAGCGGCGGAAGCGCCCCCTACATTCAATCAATCAAATCAATGCTTAACACTCTCTAGTAGGATGTGCTATTTCTTTATTTCTCATTTGCAAGCAGGAAGATATTACTCAAATATAAATCCTACAGATATTGGTTTTGCATATTAATTTTTTTTATATTATTTCTATTGAATTATAAAGCAAGACAAAAGTCAAATAAGTTTTATTATCTTGAGAGATTACAAGAAACCTAAGCATAACTTGCATTTGTTGATTTCATTTTTATGAATGAAACCAATTATCCCCCCACTCCCCGAATATTAAGTGAAAAGAAGTTGTGTTTCTGTGTATAACCCTTCATTTATATTTAAATTACTTACATTGTAATACTTTGTAACTTAAAGTTTTGCATAATTCTTAATTTACATATTAATTTTA
This sequence comes from Sinotaia quadrata, assembly GCA_028829895.1. Lineage (NCBI taxonomy): Eukaryota > Metazoa > Mollusca > Gastropoda > Architaenioglossa > Viviparidae > Sinotaia > Sinotaia quadrata. The sequence continues at coordinate 80,084,340 of CM054179.1, read as the reverse complement.
TACTCTTTTAAATATTATTATTTTCATGATTATTTACTTTAAACACACACACACACACACATTTATGTATATATATATATATATATATATATATATATAATTTGTGTCATCCAATTGCTCTATTTATATATTTTTATTAAGTTGCAATTTTATTATTAATAATATTTACTCGTACCTCACTACAAATTTCAATGTAGACATTATATCAAATTGATAATAAAATCGTGTCTTAGGATGTATATCCAAACTAAAATTCCAAACATTTTTTTTTTTTTAATGTAGATGTTTATATAGCGAAAGTTAGCAGTTATTCCTAATGCCAAACTGTCTGGATCTACATTCTAAGTAATAAATCTATTTGCTAAGCATTTAAAGTATTATTGTTTACTCATAGGTTAATCGTGATTGTTTCTAGAAAAATATGTCGTCTGTTTCCATTGAAAGTGATCAGGGACTACAACCTGTGTTGTCAATGCCTCTTAATGTATCCTGATGAAATCGCTTTCACTTTTGATTTCATTAGATTCGAATTGATAAAGAGCGATATATGTATATATATATAGATTCAAGATATCTCCTCGTTATCGCTTACACGTTCATCTTACTTATGCTGCTCGTCACGACCTGAATTTTTCCTGCCACTCATTTGACATCGCGAGGGAATGCATTTCCGAAGTCGCCCGTAACCTTGTGTTCGGCAAAGTCCGTAAAGGAAAATATATTTTTAATTCACGAAGTGCAGTTATCGCCCATTCACAACAAAAAGACTATGTTTTATCGAAATAATAATTTTTGTTTCAAAGTGTTACTAAAAGTGTTCGGAAGCAATACTAATTTTTGAAGCATAATTATGTCAACCAGTGAACTGTAGTACAATAGTAGCCTTGAAATGTAAGGGTTAAAATGGTTCCAAAGTCTTCTATTGATTAAGTCTGCACTTTGAGTTGTGATTTGAGTTGGGTTTCACGTCTTTTGATGAGTAAGTCTGCACTTTGAGTTGTGATTTGAGTTGGGTTTCACGTCTTTTGATGAGTAAGTCTGCACTTTTGAGTTGTGATTTGAGTTGGGTTTCACGTCTTTTGATGAGTAAGTCTGCACTTTTGAGTTGTGATTTGAGTTGGGTTTCACGTCTTTTGATGAGTAAGTCTGCACTTTTGAGTTGTGATTTGAGTTGGGTTTCACGTTAGTTTCCTATTTTCGCACACAAGCGCAAGCGTCAATGGAAAAATTTACAGTGAGACAGATATGCCACGAGTGGATGGATACAGCGGAGTTTTGAGTGTGTGCGGTGAATTTTCTAGCTATCATTTTCCGTCAGGAGTGGCCGCTGTCTTAGCCTTTCCACTTTGCAACTGAAAAGGGATCTTTTGTACAGGGCACTCGATCTAACACTTCCAGACATAACATGGTGTTTAAAGTTTATTGTCCGTTCCGCCATTAAGATTTCTGAGTGCATCTAGTAATCAATCTCCCCATTCTAAACTTATTAAAATTTTTCATTATAATCCTACCGTTTTAATCCTTACATATATACACACTCAAACACATACGCAGACATACATACATATAAACTCATACAGATTAACTCACACAAACACATAAAGACAGAGACACAGATATACGCAAACATACACACACACACGCATACAGACACGCAGTGATGCGATTATCATGTGCTGAAAATATGTTTCTGAATAAAGTCATCTATGTGCAATATTTTCATTAAAAACAAATTTGTAGAATCTGTTGGGATTGGTGATTGTGTGTGTGTGTGTGTGTGTGTGTGTGTGTGTGTGTGTGTGTGTGTGTGTGTGTATGTGTGTGTGTGTATGTGTGTGTGTGTGTGTGTATGTGTGTGTGTATGTGTGTGTGTGTGTATGTGTGTGTATGTGTGTGTGTGTGTGTATGTGTGTGTGTGTGTGTGTGTGTGTGTGTATGTGTGTGTGTGTTTTAACTTCGGGCGATGAATATTTGTCGAGCTTCTATATAGCAATGCTGTCCTAGCTCCTTTCCTTTTTCGCAACCATGACATTTCCCATCACCCCCTTCGCTCCCATAAGACAGCGCAGGCCGAAAGTGCCAAATGTCAAATCCAGAGACATTTAATTATAATTATCGATTACAACAGATTAGTAATAATAGCAGAGGAGTAAATTCAGCTATGTGCTAAAGTCCCGGGTTTTTTTGTTTTTTTTAAATTTTAGTTTTTTTACCTAAGATTTTTGGTAAAATCACAAATAGCCAGTAAGTATTATCTCTGCCCCAAACCAACAAAATTCATTTTATGATGTCACCAATTCAAACTGGTGACATGTAAAACAATAAATAAAAATAAACGGTCTACGTGGAAATAAATTTGTGATAATTAGCCAATCAGAGCCAGAGTTCGGAAATACATTTCTTTGTAAGATTAACCAATCATAATAAACTGAACTGCTGATAATAGTGAAATAATAATAAATTAGTAATATAAAATCAACCGATCAGACATACTAATCAACAATTGACGTTCGGACCAATTTAACCCTTACTAATCCAAAGACCGAACCAATATAATCCTTACATATCGAGGCTACTGTTGTAATGATGTTCACTGATTGACATAAACTTAATAGAACCGATATGTTGTTCTTTACGTTCTAAGTTCAGTGCACATGAACTGGACTCTGACAGGTATACAGGCACAGCCACCTTTTAGAGCTGTTGACACTTTGAATTCTTGGTACTGGGTTATCATGAAATAGAATTGTAAATATATTTGTGTAAACACTGCCTTCAATTAATTGGCCTTGTTCTTGACCAAAAAGAAAAAAGTTTAATTTTGTGAGCAATTGTTCGGAATTAAAATTTATTGGGCGAATCACGTCTGTATTTTAACTATTTAATTTTTCAGCAGGACTGGCCCTAAATTGGGATAATCGAGATTTCCTCATACTGGCAGTTGTGTTTCTGACATTTTGTGTATTTCTTTCCCTGCTCGTGGTCTTGTGTCATATTTTGTGTATTTTTTCTATGCTCGTGGTCTTGTGTCATATTTTGTGTATTTTTTCTATGCTCGTGGTCTTGTGTCATATTTTTTTCATGCTCGTGGTCTTGTGTCATATTTTGTGTATTTTTCCATGCTTGTGATCTTGCGTCATATTTTGTGTATTTTTTCCATGCTCGTGGTCTTGTGTCATATTTTTTCCATGCTCTTGATCTTGTGTCATATTTTGTGTATTTTTTCCCATGCTCGTGGCACTTTATCTTTTGTCATATTTTACATATTTCTTTCCATGCTCGAGATCTTTTGCTCTTCTGTCATATTTTGACGATTCCCACAATACTTAGCTTTACGTCTTTTTGTTCAACTCTCTCTTCTGTCAAGAGTCTTTTTGGATGCCATTTTTGTTATGTGGCACTCTATAGTTTTTGCGCGACCATTTCATAGAGAGACATTAATTGGCGCACGCACACCGTAGTGCGACCCGTTCACACATTGAGGCATAATTGTCGCACGCAACCATCACGTAACCCGTTCACACATAGAGACATTTATGGCGCACGCAACCATCACGTAACCCGTTCACACATAGAGACATTTATGGCGCACGCAAACATCACGTAACCCGTTCACACATAGAGACATTTATGGCGCACGCAACCATCACGTAACCCGTTCACACATAGAGACATTTATGGCGCACGCAACCATCACGTAACCCGTTCACACAGAGACATAATTGTCGCACGCACGTCATCCTTTGTGCACGTTATGTGACTTCTGTTACTAATTTCGGGAGCGAGAGGCGGTGAGCGGTGAGTCTGTTTCACTGGGTCTTTATAATATAGATACAATGAGCTTGTGATAACGTCGGCCCATAATAAATTTATTATATAACATTGTGGATATAATGATCTCTCATTTACACTCCATTCACACAACGACAACAGAAACATAAATGTAAATAAAAGAGCAGAATATAATATTCAAATGAATGTTCTCTTATATAATTTATAAGGATGCCCACACATTTACAATCATCTGTAATCAAGGAATTAGCATGACAAATTTGTGAGAGAAAAACCAAATAGCTCCTTGTTTTAGGTTAGTGGAAGAACTTTTCTGCACCTTCTGTGAAACGAACCGTTGCGGGAGTATTTTTTCTTGTGGTTCAGCTCCGCACACAGCAAGACAAATGTCTTAACAAACTGTCTAGGAAAACTTTGTATAATACCTTTTCTGCCCTATTAGCACACGCAGTAAAACAAGGTCACATAACACCTCCAAATGATATATAATTAGCCCTGCCCTCATAACATTATGGAAATGCCACGTGATATAATGATGCAGAATGGCTGCTTTCATGAACGTTACAGAATGAAGTGAACGCGATAGTGAAATAGAAGATGTTGTTTTAGCACGACTCTTTTCCTCTCTATTAAAATAATCTATAGACTTGGCATTCCACAGACATTCTTCCTCCAGGTAAATCTTGCTCATCTTGCTCGTCTCCCTCTGCAATTGTCAAAATTTTCTTCCCTATTTTTATCTTCTTACTCTCGGTGTCACATGATTTGATGGAGATTTTCTATTGGCTATGACATTTTGACGTAATTACGACTGTCTTAGGACATGTCTCACATAACAACCTCATGAGATAAATATCTTACCCTGTGTGGAGGCCTTAGGAAAATATAGAACAGTTTCTAAACTGTAAGCGAGTCACATAAAACATGCCATAAGGATTTTGTGTAAAACATTTGTCCGCCCACGGTAACTCGTGTCTCATATAACAGACATATGAGACAAAGGTCTTAAAAAAATAATGTGCTGAAGCCTTTTTACTGTCTTTGGAATCAGTTTGTTCGTTGTAGTAGGGGTTGTGACAGTAGTAGCTGAACCAGACTCAACACAACTGGGAAAAAACTTATAGTTAGAAACTATAAAATTCCAGTGGAATGTAAGTGCGCGACAGTTATTATAGGAAGTATCCAAGTAACTTTGACATAAATAAATATCGGTGTCACAAACGACAGGGCTGTTTCTTTACCTCATCATGTCACGAGCACAGACAGAGGAGCAAGCCATGAGTTGGGACGAATAAACTTTGTTCAGAACGTGTTACTCGAAAATTGGTGAATTGGTTCCTGCAACTTTTTTTTTCGTCTAGCTGGTAACATCAGAAAGGTCAGAGTTCACAGCAGCTCAGATCATTCTAAGAACCACTAGAACCCAACACGCAACTCTTCTCCACCGCCCCTTCCCTCTCTACATTGCCTGTTTGCTCCAATCTCTACACTGGCTGCCTCTTCATTCCTCTCCCTAAACTGCCTGTTCGCTTCCACTCCCCTATATTGTCTGCCTCGTCTTTACACTCCCTACACTGCCTGTTTGCTCCCATTCCTTACATTGGCTGCCTTTTCACTCAACTCCCTACAATGACTGTTCAATCCCCACTCCATACACTGTTTGTTCACTCCATTTCCTACACCTCTAACTGTTCACTCCACACCACACATTAGTTGCCTGCTCTCTCCTCCCTACACTCTGTTTTTTCCACTTTCTACACTGTCTATCTGATCACTCCATGTACTGGCCGCCTATTCACTCTACACTGTCTTTCTGTTCATTCCATTTCCTACACTGTATGTTTATTCACTCCACACCCTAAACTGGCTGCATGTTAACTCCACTCCAGAAATTGGCTGCTGTTCATTCCACTCCCCAATGTGGCTGCTGTTCACTCTTCAAACTGGCTGCCCGTTGCACTACTCTCCACGCTGTCTGCTCACTCCACTCCCCACACTGGCTGCCCCTTCACTCCACTCTCCACACTCCAGTTCGCTTGAGAATCAAGCACTAGATCTGCTCATTCTATTATGCTTCACCCATTGACCCAAATCTAAAGTACGTGTTGGCTGCCACCAAGGTGCACTCCTTTTCTATTTGTGTGCTCGTCTTCTGAAATTCCTGTCCATAGCGTAGCCATGAAGACCAAAAACAAACTGTCAAAGTGCCTGGAACTAACTGCCTTTAGAAACTCAGACTCTTGCACCGTCAGGAGAAGGTAATTAATTTGTAGAATAACCCCTATCTTGCCTTATTTGTTGTACAGGCACCCTGAGAACTTCAGTACACGTGTTATCAAAAGCATATTTCTTGAACTCATAGATGTCAAATAAGCAGACTGGACAAAGGTATACAGACGTTGCATATGACCTATGACTGACAAGACTGGGGAAGAAGCATATATATCTAATAACTCAGACATTGGTCTAAGGCTGGAGGATAACACTTCAAAACTCACAGCTGAAATGACGGCTATTCTGATTGGTACCACCCAGGCAATCAAAAACAAGCCAGATTATAGTAAATGTCTCGTAGCCAGTGATTTGCTCTCGATAGCAGCTACACTTCAAAATCGTAGTGGAGGAAGACCACACATTTATTTTTTTAAAAAGGCAACGAGATTAAAATAATTTGGATACCCTCACATATAAATTTACCAGGCAATGGAAAAGCTGATACTCGCCCAAAAAGGGTATTGCTTTAGATTACGATTATAAATACATCTCACCAACCCCATAGGAAAATTTTGCACCTCTTAGAAAGCAAATAAATCAAAGTTAGCAAAACCAGTACTCAGAACTAACACAAGGCAGATCGATGGGAAAAACAGACTCCTACTTTTTTCATCGGAACTAGGCTGAACAATTCCCGAATTCCAAACTAAGATTTGGCAGCCAATTTACACGATACCAAAAATCGACCTGCACCAATATGTGCATCTCCTAACAGCCGAACATATTAAAAATTGTACAACAGTAGGATCAGGAAAAAATAACTGACTTTTCTAAATAGAAAAAACAACATTCCGGCAACTTTACCAGGGATACTTACATCACCACCAACAAAACATTTCTGGCACTGAGTGTCTGAGTAGGTAAATAAGCTGATAATTGTACAGCCACCGCACAAAAGACCCATTAAAAAAAAATAATAATAAATAAAAAGAACAAGGTAAAAGAAAATAATACATTATTTTCACTTCACCCCGATTTAAAAATAAATAAATCCATCAGTGAACTGTCGAATAACCCCTTATTAGGTGCAATGTACGGCTAGCCCCTAAATTTGTGTCCCCATCCATCTCACAAAAGTGACAATAACACACCCGACCTCTACCTATTCTGGCGCAAATCGGCGTGTCCCCAATTTAACTTGATGGTATTATACAAAACGGACAGCGGTATGTATAAAAAAAAAGTTACAGATGAAAGGATGTATTTGAATCAGCTCTTGCATAATCTTTTGGACTCTGAAGTTGGACTGATGGTGACATTTACTTCACAGTTAAACTGAATTAGTATGCGAAAGCTGGTATAAATACAAAACTAACGTTATGGCACATTCTGTGCTCAGCCGGCTGAAATAGTTTGTCGATTTAAGAAGGAATGGGGGAAAATGCACGGATGATGTAGTCCCACTGCACATTTTATGGATTGAATGAACACTGATTTTTTTGGTCCTGCTTAATTCACTTCAAACGTTCGTTGATTTTGCGGTGTGTTTATCCCCGGCCAACACTGTAGGTGACCAATGGTGAAGTCTTAGTCTGAAAAATATATCGTCTGCTCACTAGTGGGAGGTCACTGTGTAATATTTCCGGATAAGCCACGTTGTGATAAGCACAAAACACAGTTCTTAGTAATTGCCTCCTTGAAAGAGTTGCAGATAAGGGAAGGAAGAGCACCATCGGTCAGTGTTACTATTCATTTAAATAAATTAGAATTATAAACGAATAAAAGTAACAATCTGTATTTAAATTAATTCAAACCTACACAAGTGGAATCCACATTTTGCAATGGATGAAATCAAGAAAGGATGGTTTAGCGAAGTGAGCAGTCTATGGCCCGGTCAATCCATGTCACTAGAAGTGGAAGAAGTGCTTTTGAATGAAAAATCAAAGTATCAGCATATCATTGTATTTAAAAGGTAATGTAGTAGTTAGTACTTTATGTTTTCCCATTTTGCCATTTATAGAGTGAAATAAGTTGCTAATGCTATTATCAATATCATGATCGTGCAGGGAGTATTGAATGTTGGTAATTATAATTTATTAATCAATAAAACACTCATCTAGGACACAGTATAATGACGCGATGCATATGTCGATATTATAACTGCAATATCGATCTTTTGCACCGTGTCTTTTGTGTGCATCACTATGATCAATAAACGGAAAAATCGGGTATTTAATTCCCCCCCCCCCCCTTAAGTTTTTTTTTGTTTTTCGTTCATTTAAGTTAGGCCTTATTGCTCTCTCCCGTATCACTTATACTCCTATAGCAGTTTAATAATTCTGTGCACATTTGAGGGAGAGGGGGATGGACTGGGTGTACGCAGAAGAAAATGCTTGATATCTTCAAAATCATGCTTAAATTAAAATTTAAAAGCTTGATTTTTGTAATCCTGCTTCTAGTATACCATACTACTTACTAGTAGTAGGAGTATTACTATTACATGTACTTATTAGATGCACTTAGTGATGTCATAAACTGATAACATTCTTTTCTTGAACTTTATCAAGTAATCTAAACAGAGATATATTCTCTTCTTTTAAATATAAATTATTAACCACCAATATGAATAAGGCAATAGCTACTTGAATATAGCGAAAGCATAATTTATTTGTTTAATTACAGACATAAAGATTACTGTTAAATAAGCTGCCATACATTAGGTCTATTTTATTTTCATATATGTGTATTCTTTTCATTCATGCCACTACCATAGTGTAAGGAAAAAAACTAATAATTTTATTCAAGTAATAGTACACTAGTTAACAAAACTATAAAACTTTAAAAGCAAATGATTTGTTTGTCACTTTATACTCTTAACTGTCTGTAAGTGTAACTGCATCATTTAATATAGCCATTATAGGCCTAAATAATTACTTTTGTTAATTCTTTTATATATAATTTTATTGGACACTAATATGATAATAAAATAAGAAGTAAAGAACTTCAGCTATACATTTTTGGGTGAAGTTTGATTTGCTGAACTTTGCAATGATGTAGTATCATCACGTTGATTTTGAGGAATTCGTTATTTCTTTGCTTCATCAGAGTTAAAGCTAAAATAGCCAGGACATTACATTAAAAAATAATATACACCAAACTTATAATTAATATATCATTATATGGTATTACTTCGATAGTTAAAGTGATTAAATTATTTACAAACCTTCATTTTGCCAATATTCCTTATAAAATTGTTTATATTTAATTATAATTTTTTCAGTTTCTGTTTACTTTATATCAGTGGTGGGACATCTGACAAACTTATTTTCTCATAAATATATTTAGGATTTTGATTCACTGTCATAAATTCATTCTCTGAATATTCAATATGTCTAGTAATGTACTAGTAATAATGTTTAATGGTGTTTTATGGGAAGAAGAAATTAGAATTTCCCTGGTATCAGTATGTTTGACATAATTGTTGATCTTGATGTCAGTTTGTCAATGGTATTTTTTATTGTACCTATTTTTAAAAAAAGTGTTATTGAACATAATTATGGATCCAATAAGAAACTTAGTTACTTGATACTTTATTCTTTTCTGATATTATATATATTAATAATATGGAACAAAACATTACTTTGCATACACACACCTAACCAATACCCCAATACTTTAGGACATTATCATGGGCACTAACTTTCTCTTTGCTTCTCCTTGATTGCAGTGTAAATCAAATGTAAGACTTACATTCTCAATCAAAAGGTAATTTATTTAGGTGTTAGGTGAAGCGTATCTTAATTTATGGGTTCACGATATTGTTTTGTTTGCAAATTCCTGATTTAAGGTTATGTTGTATGGTGGAACAGCACAGCAGGAATGCAATATCTGAATATGCTTTACTATTTTTACACTCCTGGAAAGGATTGTTCTCAGGTGCTGACTGATTTTTATCACACCTAGGAAAGAAAAAAAATTGGCTTCTTTAGTTCTTAATCTTACCAAACCATACTAAAGGGATTACTCCTCTTGCAGTTTTAAACTTAACTTGACACATTAAATTTTGTTGAGTGAATTAAATCAGTTGTAAAGTAGCTTTTTTTTTTTTTTTTAACTAATGTAATAATTATATGGTATTGGTAGAAGTATTTTATATTCCAGTTAGCTAGTTTTATCCCCCCCCCCCACACTTTTTTTTAATTTTTGGGGTGGTGGTGGTGTTTCAATTCTTTATTCTTTTATTGTAAAATCTTCATTTACTTGTGTTATGATATAACTTATATATCATATTAATTTCATACATGGCTCGTTCTCTGGGCATGTTTACCACAAAGGTTGGGTCTATTTGTAATGTGTTTTCTTAAAAATAAAGCATATGTTTATATTCTGTATATTCAGAATTGATTTGATAGATACATAAGATAGTTGCATGAATATGTGTTTATTTATTTTATAATTATTTGCAATACAAATTCATTTTGAACTGAAAAATGGCACCTCTTTTTGTGACATGCAAAGCCATTTTCTTTAATTCAATAATTGTTATTCATTATTGTTATAAAGACTTACAGACTTACCTTATCAAGGTTTTCTTAGAAGAGATAATACATTACAGCAACATTCAATGTTCCTTTTATCTGTAAAAGCCCAATTTTGTGAAGAAATAATATTTTTAAAAGGCACATTTTTTTGTAACGCTTAGTTTCCACATAAATCAAATCCAAAATTATTTTTTTTTGTATTTTATTTGTATTTTTTAATGGAAAATTGACATATAGTGTAAATGCAGTGTGCTTTTTAAATAATTCAAGTATTCGATGTATTCGTATGATAATGTTTTTCAAATGTATTCATTATATTCAGAAATATTCAGCTTTAGGAAAACTAATTTGACTTTGTTTCCTTTTTAACACTTAATTAATAAATTTGTAAATATAAAATAATGACAGTAATGTAGCAAACTACTTACATTTTTCAGATTCTGGAAAGATAACTCTTATGGCATTTTATCTTGTTGTGATACTTTTGTTTCCATTAAGATCACATTGTTGCAACAGTAAAGGTGGAAAAATTTTCATAACCATCAATACTTTAAAACAGCTATGATTTTTTTTATAATCTTGATATATTCTGATTCAGTTGATTAATATCATAAATAGATTACAGATTTATTTACTTACCCATGTGATTTCTTTGCATTTAAAGTTTCACATAGCTGTGTGTATGTTTTAAATCTGAACTAGTAAGGGTAGAAAAACCTGTGAATTACATACAAGAATATAAGCATCATGATTAGGCTTATTATATATTAAAAAACTTTATATTTAAATAAATGCTTTGTTTATTACTTAATTTTATCTGTGCGACATAATAACTCAGCCCTTTTGATGTTAGTTGAGAAAAATAGAAGTACTTTTTGATGGCTGATAATTTTGTTAACCCCTTTACCGTTATCCCCGAGTTAATTCATCCACCAAAAATGTGACCTATCCTGTGCATCACAAGTTAACTTGTTCTCCGCTATATTGCCCTGTGGAACCCGAATAAACTCATTGTAATGCTGTAATTATAAAGCATTGTAAATGGATAATGTCCTAACTTAGACCAGGGGTCACCAACCTTTTAGATAGTGAGAGCTACTTCATGGGTACTGAGTCATACAAAGGGCTACCATCCTCTGAAATATAACAAATTTACTTAGTTTGCAGCTGAGTAGTGCTATTTTTAGAAAGGCCTGCTGGCAAATTGTGGTCTTTGCAGGTGACTGTGGTGCCTGCTGGCACGTGTTAGTGACCCCTGACTTAGACTGTGCAAGGAGGCTAATATAATAGCCAGAAGAAGGCAACAGCCAATGAGTTGAATAAAATATATTTTTTATAAAATCAGAAAATAAAGATCTACAGGAAAAAGTGAGTAAACATAAGTTATCAAACCAACAAATTGAAGAGCTGTTGTTTGCAGATGAAGGTGACTGCAAATCCAGTTTGGAGGGCAGTGAATATGACAGTGATGGTGATACAAAAATAGGAGTTGGATTCAGATAAATTCAATATTTTTTGTTTATTTAATTTTTCTTCATTTTTTCCCACGCTAAAAGGGTTAATATGATTTCCACATTGCAAAGTTATAGTTTTATACTCTGATTTAAATAAAAATGTTTCCAGATTAAGTTAATAATTTAGCTTAATAAAGAAAATATATACGTTTTAATGAAATAATTGTATTGCTTATTTTAAAATAGTTTTTTCTGGGTAAAATCATCTCAACTTTACTTTCTAAGTTTTCAACAGAAACATATTCTTGTTATGTATTTCAAACTCCTATAACCTCAACATTTTTATAATTTTTATCTTTTCTTATGTTTTTATACGAGCATTAGGCCCTGTTGTAGACTTTAATATGCAAAATAATTAGATTTAACCCATTAAAAAATTTTTTGTTTGTTTTGCATTTCATGTCACAAAATGGTACACTTGCCCAGAGAATGAGCTACATCTGAAAAAGAGGCAATTTCAGTAGTCGTTATATTCTTCTTATCAATTTGTATTATCACACCTATGGATTCTATTTCATAGTATAATTCATTTATCTGAGCCATGTATCATGTATGACTGGGTTAGGTTATTCTTATTGTTATGTGTGTTAACTTTCAAAAAGTCTACTGTCTCCTGCTTAATTTGTAATTCATATGCCTGACTGAATTGGAATGTGATTGATAGTAAAAGACAAGTATTTAGAAGTACTTTTGTAGTTCAGTACTGCTAGTGCTAAACAAATTTTAGCCAGGTTGCACACACAAGCACCATACACACACACACACACACACACACACACACACACACACACACACACACACACACACACACACACACACATGCACACACACCACAGTAGAAAGTGTACATAGAGATCCAGGCACTGACTGGACTTGTCATTTGCTGAGAATTTTTAATGACTTCATGAGCTAAAATGGTACTGTCATGAGCATAAATTAAATGGTACTGTCAATCATGCATAGCTGGGATGTAGCTAATAGTAATACATTTAATTATATTATTATCTGGCATGTGACCTGTTAATGTTATTCCTACTAATTAGTACTACTACTGTACTACTATTAATAATACTATTTTACTAGTAGTAGTACTGTAGTAGTTCATAGTTATGTATTAAACTATTACTGGAAAACTCTTACTAGTAAAGTAGTATTGCCTGCACTATTAAAAGTATTGTTACTACTTTAGTAGTTCATATGTATTACTAGAGTACTGCTAATACAATATAAAAGTAATAGTGTTACCAGTTCTAATAATAATATTAATAATACTTCTTGTTCATGATTATGTAGTAGTACTGGTACTAGAGTACTGCTCCTCTTATTGCCAGTTATATTATTAGTACTACTACTACAAAGTACTAGAGAATGGCTACTATATTACCAGTTTTATTTAATATTAGTAATAGTATACTTCTTTACTTGTTCATGATTGTGAAGTGCCTACAATTACTACTTGTATTATCAGTTTTATTATTACTTTATTAGAAATATTTGTCTACTTGTTCATGATTATTTTACTAGAGTACTGCTAGTCTGCTACTGCTATTACTTGTAATGATGTGCCAGTATTGTTAAATGTTATGTTAATACTACTTTACTATGTCATGACACATATATCCAAAGAAGTACTATTAAAGTACTAGTTCATTTCATTATTGCTAGACTAGAACATATATTATGTACACATAAATATTACTATGACTTTATGAAAATGACTAAATACTCTTACAAATACTATAAGTACTTTTGGCACTACCACTTTACCAGTATATTTAGTATATACTTTGCAGACATTGTACCTATTAGTATTACAGTATTAGTGCATGCTATTTTGAGAGACTGAGAACAAGCTAATAAAGTACACTTAATACCACTACCTGTATATAGTATTTACTATTAGTAATAAATAATGTGTTACTGTTAGCCAATTAACTTTGCTTACTGTTTAGTGCCAGATGTTGATTAGTTTAATTTTAATAATTTAAATCACTTTTCAGTTATTTGTCATGAATTTTACTATATAGGTGGCAAGTTATTGCTGCCAATTACTTAAGCTACGAAAGTATGAAGTTTAAACAAGTTTTGACTTGACTAAAAGTTATTTAAACTTCATAGCTTTAATTAATCTATATTATAATAACACTAACAGCTAGATAAATTTGTACACTAACCTGTTTGTCTCTGTACCAAAAGAATTCATGTTCACATAAATGATAAACTTGCTTTGACTAAATTTTATAAATACAATTGACTCTGATTGGTGAAAGACATTGGGAATGCCCACTACTAAATACTTGTGAAGTTTCACTTTACACAAAATTGGGCCAACTGTCTACTCATTTTCTGTTCTCTATCTGTTAATTGTTATGTGAAGAGGTTATACAAATTCTGAAGAGCTGTGACCCCGGATTGTTGAAAGTTGTACTGATAGTATCAAGTTTGTTAACAAGATACCAGAAGCTAATAATAAAGTGATTAGTTAGCTTTTAATGTTTTATTGATAAATGATACTAATACTTAGGGCTATTCATATTAAAGGTACTGTGACATATTTGACATCTGTATATTTTAAATTGATTGCTGATGTTCACATTAACATTTATATGACTGACGTCATAAGCTGTGGTGTTTGTACACATAACTAAACTGTTGCAGCCCTTGAATATATATTCAGAAATTTTCATATGTGTGTTAAAGAAAGTTATTCAAACAATATTCTTTGCCATTTGTGTTACATTTGATAACATAAATTACATTGTTTATATCACCTTTACAAAACTATCTTAGTAGGCCACACCACTAATACTATTGTTGAAAGGAAGCAAATTGGATTTGTTTTAATCCATTTCTGCTAAATTTGGTAAATTGAGTTTAATTACTTGGTGTTTATTTTGTCTCAAAAGTCTATGCTGGCACAGTATATGTGTTTACCAGTCCACTTGAATAAATTTAAAGTAAAGACATTTATTGTGAGTATTGACACTAACAGTAACACTACAGTGACACTACTATATCACTGGATTCCATCTTACTTCTTAGTAAGGTAAAGATTGCTAGCTAAATTGCTCAAGTAAGAGAGAGAGATAGGTTAGTGTTTCCCAAAGTGTAGTATGCACACCATTGATAGTACACGAAGGGTTTCAAAGGGTACATGGCAGAAGATAAATCACTAAAATTCAGGAGATAAGAATGATGTATTCTTTTGTGATAACATTGATTTATATAAATGTATATGCATTATAGTTTATACATTAAACAATAAACATTTCTTGAACGACAAGTGTTTTTTCTCCAGCTCAATTAGAAAATGAACCTTTTTTATGTGATGACCCTGAAGTAACACATGAGAGAAGGGTGAGGCTGATAGAACTGATGTCCCAACAGGTACTTGCAAATGTTTGGAGAAGCCAGGATAGAAATAATTTTGTAATGAAAAATATGATTACTCAGTCAATTATATAAATTGAATAAAAGGAAATACCTGGATAGATTCAATTAGTCCTGTAATGTAGTTTCTTAACTCACACTGATATTAATTAATTGATTGTAAGAATAATTATTTCACTGTAGTGTAATTCTTTAGTTGGATATTAAACTTTATTTGATGATTCCCCCCCCCCTTTTATTTCTAGAGAATATATAATTACCATTGTGGCTCATTTTAAAAATTGTTGATTCATATAACTTAAATTATGATGCCAATTAATGAATTATGCTGATGAAATGTATACATTAAAATGTTATTAACTTTAATTCTGTTAGGCTTGTTAGTTTTATGGCTTTGAGCGAAAATCATTGGAGCAGAATTAATTTATTGGGGGGGCTTTGAAATAGATTGTAAACATTATTGCTTGTGATTTCTTTTTATGGAAAACCGTGATACCTCATTTGCGCTTGTTGCAAACTAATTACTTTCAGTTGTTTTTTTAGCTGTATGAATATGATACAGTGATGTCATGTCATTGAAAAATAATTGTGAAATCTTTCAGCAAATCATATGGTAACGTTTTGGTTCTCGATGGGGTCATCCAGTGCACGGAGAGAGATGAGTTTTCCTACCAAGAGATGATAGCTCATCTACCTTTGTGCAGTCATCCTGACCCACGCCGAGTATGTATGATATGTTGTATATTTTTTCTTCTTTTGTTTAATCTTTGACCTGACCATCTGATAACTGACTTGTTTTACTGACTTTATGTGTCTCATTGCATAGGTCGTAGGTTATGCTTAGGTCATACACCATGCTTGGATTTTTGCTGCAATGATGTGTTAGTTGCAGAGTTGTTTTTATTTTTCTTTTGTCTTACTTTTTTCCATTTCATGTTTTCTCTTATTGATTTACCTCCTTTCACATCAATATTTGTAATGATAATGATATGCACAGTTCATGGCATTTTTTTCATTAAGGGGCAGCTATTTTTAGACCACTGCAGGTGGAAAATGTCACTGCTTTAAGATAGCTAAGTAGTAATCAATCAAAGGCTTGTGTACTACTAGCAACAAAGGTGAAATTTGTTGCTGGAAAGGTAAATAATAAATTTGTAATAATGTATACAGCAGGCTGAGTTTAACTGAATCACTGGCTATTAGAATCAGCCACTGTATAACAGTTGTAGTATCAAGTTTCATGTTCAAAACACATAATTGTTTTTTTTTTTGTTTATTTTTCATTCATTATTGCAATCAGTTTCTTGTTATGAGAATCAAAAAAATAGTTACTGTTTGGAAACCAGTAATTCCATTTCATTACTGATTAATACTAATATTTAAACAGCTAGTTTATATAATCAGTTTTTCGCTATAACTTTATACGACACAAAATTTCTTGGAAACCTGTACCTCCATTTCATCACTAAATATTAGAACAGCTACTTTATGTAATCACCTTTTGGTTATAAGGCTCAAACTTTCTTAGAAACACTTAAACCTCCATTTCATCACCAAATATGAGAAGAGACATTTTATTTAATCAGTTTTAGGTTATAACATTTACTGATTTAGAATTTCTTGGAAACATGGTTTCCATTTTGTCATCGATTATTAGAATCAGATACTTAGAATAAAATTTCATAGATGATAGAGTAATTTAAGATCATTAGAAAATGCCATTTTTTATTTTTTAGAATAAAGTTTTAGTTATAATACTTCAAAGATGTATTTCATCACTGGTTATTAGAATCACTTGTACTTGTAGAAAGTACTGTTTTAGAGAATGGATTCCAATCGTCATAAAATACCACTTTTTGTTTTTTAAAATAAGGTTTTAGCTCTTCATATATATGATCAAAAGATGAGTAATTTCTGTGAAACCTACCTCTGTTTCACCACACATTATTAGAATCAGTACTTTGTAACATAAAATTTCGAAAGAATAGATTCAGATTATAAAAGCATCCCTCCCCATTTCTTATTGAAGTTATTCTGTGATTATTTCTTGAAAAAACAACTCAATTTCATCACTTTATTGAATCAGATTATTCATATACATATTTCTCCTTTTGTTTATTGGAATCCATTTTTGGTAATGAATTTATGTCTTGGAAACATTGGTGTATCTCCACTTTAAGTTTGAAATGCAGAGCAGACTGTTTCCTGCATGATTTTATTTGCATTAGTTAATATTTAAATAGGGCTGATTGATATGTTTCTTTCAAGTTCTTTTATAAAGAATACACATCACATAAAATGAACAAGAATTTCAGGTAAATTTCACTCCCACCTCATTCATTTCAAACAGGAAAAGGCTGCTGGTTTAGGCTCTTATTCTGAGATGATACATATATGTTGATTATTTGTTTTCTTCGTCATTAGCTTGCTGCAAATGCTTGATAACTTGTTTTCTTCATCATGACATACTGCAAATGCTTGATATCTTGTTTTATTCATCATAGCATATTGTAAATGCATGATAATTGATATCTTGTTTCATCAGTAGCTTGTTGTGAATGCTTGATATCTTGTTTTCTTCATCAGTAGTGTAATGCATATGCATATGCTTGATATCTTGTTTTCTTCGTCAGTAGTGTAATGCATATGCTTGATATCTTGTTTTCTTCATCAGTAGTTGTTGCAAATGCTTGATATCTTGTTTTATTCATCATAGCATACTGTAAATGCATGATATATTGTTTTCTTCGTCAGTAGTGTACTGCATATACTTAATATCTTATTTTCTTTATCTGTAGCTTGTTGAAAATGCTTGATATCTTGTTTTCTTCATCAATAGTTTGCCTCAATATCATTATTCTTCATCAGTAGCATACTGAAGCTATATAGTATATGACTATATGGCACATAAGTTAATTGCTTGCTCTTAATCCATAGCATGCTAAAGCTTTGTGGCACTTAATAGCTTGTTCTTCACCAATAGCTTACTAAAGCTGTATGGCACTTAATAGCTTGTTCTTCACCAGTAGCTTACTAAAGCTGTATGGCACTTAATAGCTTGTTCGTCACCAGTAGCTTACTAAAGCTGTATGGCACTTAATAGCTTGTTCTTCACCAGTAGCTTACTAAAGCTGTATGGCACTTAATAGCTTGTTCTTCAATTCACCAGTAGCTTACTAAAGCTGTATGGCACTTAATAGCTTGTTCTTCACCAGTAGCTTACTAAAGTTGTATGGTGCTTAATAGTTTGTTCTTCACCAGTAGCTTACTAAAGCTGTATGGTACTTAATAGCTTGTTCTTCACCAGTAGCTTACTAAAGTGTATGGCACTTAATAGCTTGTTCTTCACCAGTAGCTTACTAAAGCTGTCTGGCACTTAATAGCTTGTTCTTCACCAGTAGCTTACTAAAGCTGTATGGCACTTAATAGCTTGTTCTTCACCACTAGCTTACTAAAGCTGTATGGCACTTAATAACTTGCTCTTCATCAGTAGCTCTTTTTCTGTATTTCAGAATCTATTTAGTTTTTGTTAAAAAATAATTATAGTGACAGTTTATTAAACTAAAGCAAAGTTGTCTAAGTGGTTGAATTGATTAATAACAGTTGAACAAGACAATAAAATTTAATCTTAAATAGTTAATAGCTAGTGTTTGTGATTTTCTTATTTCTTTAAAGAGCGTTGTTTATTTGTGTACACTCATATTTTGATATAATCTCTTTACATATAAATGAATCATGTGCTGCTTTTTTGATGCTCACTTTTAGATATGGTTTGCTTTTCTAAGAATCGAGATGTGAATACTCATAGTCAATAGAAGCAGCTTCTTCTGTAATTCAAGTATTTATTTTGTGAACTGAAATATTTGAATGGGTTTTTGTTTTTGATTTGTTAAAATATGAATTTAATCATAATTCATATATAACATGTTTTTTTTTAAACTAGTGAAGATGTCAAATAATATTGACGAAGAAAAGTTCTCCTTACATTCCTGTATTGAGTTTTGTTGTTTGATAGGTATTGGTGATTGGTGGAGGTGATGGAGGCGTGGCTCGAGAGGTTCTGAAACACAAACAGGTGGAATGTGTGGATATGTGTGAAATTGATGAGGTTAGTCAGATGTGACCTATTTCAGCATGAAATGTTAAATACAATAATTTCTAACTTAGCTTTCTCTTGCACAGTTTCCTGAGTTTTAAAAGTATCTCAAACAAAGTGCTTTATATTCACTTATTCTTAATGTTCTGCCTATTTTATTATATGCATAATTTTACTTGTAATTTACTTTTAATAATTGTTGTAATTTATATTGTAATTGTATCAGTACTAGAATGGCATTGCACACATCGAATCACATATGTGTATATTTTAAAGTTTTATTTATTTTATGTAATATATTATAAAAGCAGTTTGATTAATAGTATGTACTTAGGCTTTCTGTAGCACTTATTTTTTGTTTGTTGGTTATATAACCATTTAAACTTCACGTTAGATAATCTGCTTAAACTGCACATATCCACAAAAACATAACAGATTGTTGGTAGCAAACCCAGCATTGTTTTGTGAACTGGTTACAAGTTATGTGCATTTTGTTTATTTGCCTAGTTGTTTTGTTTAACTGGTTACAAATTATTTGTATTTTGATGGGTATTATATTTAGGTAAAATAAATTTCTTGTGTTTTTATTTTGGACCCATCTTCTCTTAAAATTTAATGAAGTGGGTGAAATGTCAAGTTGCCGACGTATGTTCTAACAAATTTGAAGTGACCTGAACTGTATTTGTTGGTGTACATATTGTCATTTACATTTTCAAAAGATGTTGCCGTTCGAATAAATGGGTGAAGTTGTGCCATCAGACATGGGTGTTGTGAACTGTTTAGCATCAGTGTAAATTGCTATCCATTTCTTTTTTATAGAAAGTCAATTTCTTATTTTATCATTTTGAAATTATTGGTGCTCTTATTCAGTAAGCATTGAACATGTTTTAACATGTCTGATACATAATGTATAAAATTGTCAGTATAGATCTAGATGCCTACTTAGAGGGAAGCAGTATATGAAGTAGCATGAAAGACTGGTTCTGAGATTTCATCTGAAAGTCATCTGTAAAAAAGTGTAATATAAAATATATTTGGTACTTGGTACATAGTCACACCTGTATGGTTTAGTTCATTAGTTAATTTATTTAGTCTTACTTATAAATACTGATACTTTATAAAGTTTATTGAACTTAGCAATAAGGTAATCCACTTTAGAAAGTTGTACACATTTACATTTGACTAATTATATGTCACATTATGGCTGCCGAACAAGCATGTACTTGTTTTGTTTTTGTAAATTTTAACTATAAAAAAATAAAAGAAATCCTCTTGGCCCTACAGTATCGTATGTCTCCACTTCGTTTGAGTCACCGAGCTTCCATTTTGGTCACTTTACGAGAGGAAAAAAAGAGATAAGAAGAAAACCACTTCGAAAAATATATATTTAATTCCTGCTGGCAGATAGGAATCTTCAGAATCTACGACTTGTAAGCTCTTTATGATTACAAACAAATTAATATTTAACTGTCTTTATAATCTTCAGTAGATTGATTACAAACACTTAATATTTACCTGTCTTTATAATCTTCATTAGATTGATAATTCACTTGTTGATGCTGCAATTATTTTGTTTTTTGCACATTAATAATTTTTGTTGCACATTAATCTTTTCTTGATGTCTTTAAATTTTTTCAGATTTTTATACATAAGTGAAATGAATAAAATTACCTTATTAAAAAAATGTTATTAATATTATATGAACATATTTATGTGAATATGTTTTACATTTTGACTTGGCTTGTCTAAAAAGTTGAAATTGTGCTATTTATAATGAGACTGGATATGTATGGATACAAAAGAGAAAAACTTTCTTTTATATATTTATTTTTTAAATTTCTTTTTACCGAATGAATCTTGCAACAGGATTATTAAATTGAGACCTGTTCTGTATGCTGACTTAGTTAACAGAAAGACTATTTACATAGTAAGCTGTAGCTGCATACATACTTATTTAGCAGACAGAATGAATAAAGATATATACATTTAATTTACTCTCAAATTTGGAGAGTTCTGCATATGATTATTAATTTTAATTTTGCCTTATTTTTAAACATATTTATAATGGATTTCTCACAAACAGCACATTCCTTTACTGAGAGATGAAACATCATAAATGTAGTTTTCTACCTCTGTTCATCTGTGTGAAATGCATTCCTTCGAGAATGTGGGAGTTTTTTGGAGTGATGTTAAAGCATCCTTGTCCTTTGAGCTTGTGGGAGATTTTTTTTTACATGGCCAGCTTTATGATGCATGTTCACAAAACTAAAGCATCCTTGACCTTAAGCACGTGGGAGGTTTTTTTCACATGTCTAGCTTTATGTTGCAAAGTCATGTTCACAACATACTCATCAAAAAAACCCCGACAGGTCAAGATAATTTTGCTAAGTGATGCTCGAATTTTCACTTACAGTGTGACTTATAATGTAAAAACTGAGCAGGCGAGGAACTGTCAGCAGGCTTTCATAAAGGGAATTATGGATAGAAAGATATGGTTTTAACTCCTGAAAACTCATTGCACACTACTCAGTCAAATACACTATGACATCATCAGTAAGCCACAGCCATTGAGTTTAATATCATTCCACAGATTGGCCTGATGACACACTTTTTTTTTGCTGTGTGCCTGCCTAAAATACATAATGCTGAGTAGTGTGATGGGCACCTATCTTGAATGGCAGCTTAAGTACAGTCAAGATCATTTGCTAAATGGTGCTTGAATTTCACTCACAATATGACTTATAATCAAGCCGTCCAATAAACAAATTCATTTATGTTCCTAGCAATGCATTCATTTTAATTTTTCCAACCATCATACTCTAGTTATTAATATTAACTTATTTCTGTTAATACTGCTCATGAAAACTGTTACCCTTAATACTGTGAGGTTAGGAAAGAGAGATAGGCAGGATACAGACACATTCCAAGAAACAATAAAAGGATGAACAATGCTATGAACTTTGACCTTTGTATTCAGCCCTCCAACCCTTAACCTAAAGTTAATTAACTCCTATTATCACAGACAAATATATAAAGATAAACTAGTACAATATCTAGTAATGAGATTATTAGTAGTGGCTCAGATACTGAAAGAAAAGAAATGAATAGCCACCACCCCTACTGTAACAAAAGAGAACAAATAACATTGTAAGACAATAGAATTAATCTGTTAACAATTTATCACATTATTCAGTATTAAGAACACCATCTATCAAATTCCAACTGAAAATGGAAATAAGTCCTTTTCACATGTCTAAAGTTAAAACTATACAGATCACTTTCATTATTTTACAAGCTATCATGAGAGAGTTTGTCTTTTTTACACCGACCTGGCAAAGGTGCATAGTTGCAAACAGAAGTAATTTGGTATTGGTCTTCAGTCATTTGGCAGAAATCTATGAACCTCAGAGTTTCTTGGCAGCTTCTCCTTGAAGAAAGCAGGAAGTGGGGTATACAATTGAGTGCCAACAGCAAGTCCCCAGCTCATTATCATTGGGAGTAGCAATTTGTCTTTCTTTTCCACTGGAATACCACATGAGAATTTCTTGCTGGGTTGCTTACAGTACCCAGCCACTGCAAACAAGTGGGGCTATCACCATCAATCACTAGCTTTTCCTGTCCTTTTGTAATATTATGAATGCTTCTTTTATGTTCAGACCATGAAGATTTAGATGAAGAAAAGTTGATTACATACTCATATTTTTGCTCATTCATTCCTAAGTCAAGGATTTTCTCGAAAACACTATTATTACTTATTTTCAAAACTCTTTTATCACACCAATTAATTATGAATCCTAAATATAAATTCAAATCATAAACCTTGTTGGTAACATTTGAATGATGAAATCCAGGGATTAATTATATGTCCAGGGACAGCTTAAATTCACCACAATCAAATGTTTCATGTATTAGATTTAGAAATATGTAAGCTTACATGTTTTACATGAATATGAATAGCTTACATTCACCACAATCAAGATATTTCCAGTACTAGATTTAGAAATATGTAAGAATCTGCTGTCTTCTGAATATGATTAGTTACATTCTCCACAAATAAGATATTTCCTGTATTAGATATAGAAATATGTAAGCATATGCCATCTTCTGACTGACTCACAAACAAGATATTTCTTGTATTAGATTTAGAAATATGTAAGCATATGCTGTCTTCTGAATATGAATTTTGGGAAGTGGTTCCAGAAAGAATATCTTTTATATATATATAAGACTACTTAAATGCAAGAGACTAGTAGTCTGCTCTCGGCCAAAATAAATTTAAGTCTGCCAGAGAAATCTGTGCAATTGATTGGTTTAATTAGTCCTAACTATATCAGATATAATTGGTTCTTCTCTGAGAAAGCCGAGCAATTGTCACATAATGATCATGCAACTAATAATATTAATTAAAATTGTGCAGTTGTTGGATAATTTAAACAGCATTACCCCATGAGAGTGAAAGTCTTAGGATTCTTGAAAATTAGTCTATTAGATCTTAGTCTGCACATCTCCCAATGTACAAAGTAAGGTACCAAACATTATTGGGTGTTTTAGAAAACACTAAGATGTCAAGGTTGTCTATTCTTAAGAATGCATTAAAAAAAAATGATCATTTTTATTATTAATTAATAAGGTGAAAATTTGAATATAGTAAATAAAGAAGCAAAATATTTTGATTTCAGGTTAGTTTAATAAAAGCAGGCAAAGGCAGATTATTATTTATTGGCATACTAGGCATTTACAGTTTTCCAACTTTTATTAATTAGAGTATGATTATGGCTTCTAGACTTTAAAATTGACATTTCTGTAGAAGCTTGTCAGGATCTGATACCTCTGATAATCTTATGAAAAGTTTAATGGTGTTGAATGATTAACAGATGTTGGATAATTTAAATGGCTTATTTACATTTACAAGTAGTATTTAATAATCAGTTTACTGAAATCTGAGGCGGAATGTTAACAGGTGGTAATAAACGCTAGTAAGAAGCATCTCCCCAAAATGTCAGCGGGCTTTCAAGACCCACGTCTCCACCTTCACATACAGGATGGCTTGAAGTTTATTAGTACACATCCTGGCACTTATGATGTCATCATAACTGATTCCAGTGATCCAATCGGTAAATATGATAGTTGTCAATTGGTTTTACTCTTTCTTTTTCTCGTTTTTACTGCAGTATAGCGCTACAAAGTACAAGTCTTTTGTGGGCATTTTGAGCTGTATTGGAATGTATACATTAGAGAGTTCTGTTGAAATGGTGCTTTAATGTATGTGAGTGAGTTGGTTGAGTCTGGTTTTGTGTTTAACTATTCATTATTTGTTTAAGACTTGTATTTTTCTTTACTGAGTAATTTTTTTAAAAAATTGTTTCACTCTTTTAATTCTGTTTCACAAAGTATGGGATTTTTAAGTTTTCATCAATAAATTTATATGTACATTGATTTTTATGCAGAATTCTCACTAATTCATTTGCAGTACCTGTTCTCATTCACAACTGAATAGCTTTTCAGTTAGATGTTAAAAGAAATTATGGAAAAGGAGACCACAAAAAAAAAAAAAAGACATAACAATCAATAAATTCATTAAATGCATGACTTGTCAAGTTGACACCTGTTTCAGTTCCAACTGATAGTTATTAATCTAGCTGTCATTGAAGCAGACTTTTACAATTTATTTGTGCACTTGAACTCACAAACATGGTTTTCATTAGCAGAGTTCAAGTCAGTGTACTGTAATGGTTCTGTGTACTAGAATACAACTCTTGGTTGCAGAAATTTAAAACTGAACACACTTTCAACTACATTAGTGTTCTGTAGTAATGCTTACCTAATTAATATCAAAAGCAGTTGTATTTTAATAATAATAATAGTTTGCATATTATTATTAAAATATTTATCG
The DNA here is from genome assembly GCA_028829895.1 of Sinotaia quadrata. Lineage (NCBI taxonomy): Eukaryota > Metazoa > Mollusca > Gastropoda > Architaenioglossa > Viviparidae > Sinotaia > Sinotaia quadrata. The sequence continues at coordinate 80,058,900 of CM054179.1, read as the reverse complement.
TAGTCCTAAATGTATCATTTGCTGCAGTAACTAAGGCCTAATTTAGCTCTGTTGCTTACACAGTATCACACAAGAATTAAAAAATTATGTATCATCAGTGAAACTGATAGAATAGAAACATACCTGAATAATATTCATTTAAGTTTCATACATTGCTAATGACAAAATGAGTAGAATTAATAATTTCCATTTGAAATAACTCTCTTGCATTTCCTGTTAAATTTTGATTTTTTTTTTTTTTTAAACATGGATTTTATGCAAAGTGTTAGAGACTCACATCGTAGCCTACTTTATTGGTTGTATACTTGAAAGGTAAATAAATTTTCAAAAAGTATTTAAGTCTGCATTGGCTGTATGGCATAATTTATTTCCATTTTTATTTTTTTGAGAGGGTATATGATTTGGTTTCATGGCATGGAAAAGATGTATAAGTTCTGAGGCAGTTAAGTTTCTCTTAAGTGATTTGTAAATAACTCTATATGTTCCTTTCTTTTTCTGAAAAATTGTTGTTATCTGAATTTTTGCTTTTTAGTGCTTGAAGAATTTATTCTTTTTGTCATTATCCAGAATCATATTTGAAAGTGAGAATAAAATTTGGGGGGAAAGCACTCTGTGCCTTGCAAATTCAAATGCAGATGAATGTATTCTATTTTGGCCATTTGTTCTTCGGATAACATCTCACAGTGAAAGGACACTAGCAGTCTGTTGACTTTTTCCACTGTTTGATGTTCATAGCTGTCATTTCTTGTAGTATGTTCACTATACGACAGTTAATGGCAGTGTTGTATCATGTTTTATTACAAGTTTAGTTTGCAATCATTTAATTCTGCCCTTTTAATTAATGCTGAATGCCTTTTATTTTCAGTAAATGTTTCTTGTATCATAGCTCTGAAAAGGAAAATGTTCTTCCTTAAAATGAATATGATTTTATTTTGCTGAGTTTTCACCTAATCAGTGGTTTCCATGAAGTAGATTAAATTCAGATGACATATAAGTGCAACGTTCTGGTGTTAGTTACATTGGATTCTGTTTTTGATTTAATAATTTTATTTTTTATGTGTAAATGTATTTTACCAATGTTTGTGAATTATTTCCTCGAATGGATTATAAATTACTTTTTCCTCTTGTTTGTGTTTTCTTTTGTCAAACATTCTTTAATTTCTTCAGGCCCAGCATCATCTCTTTTTGAGAGAGACTACTATGAACTAATGAAGCAAGCATTGAAACCAAATGGTATTATCTGCTGTCAAGGTAATTGTTGATGTGTGTATTGTCAATAGTTGAGATTCTGAAATGATACTAAGGGAATTAACTCTTGCTCTGGAAGACTTTTCTTTTAGAACATGGACTTTGTTATGACATTAATTTTAATGAATGCTGGCTATTCTGTTTTGCAATTTCATACTTATTATTAGCTGAAAATAATTAGAAAATATAGTAATTGGGAAACATGAAACAGATATGAAGAGCGAACCCATATATATTTTATTCATATGAAACCAACACTTTATTATCCTTCTTATATGCAGCTAACTAAATAGAAAAAAGAACACGTGCAATTGGGCTACTTATATCAGTAATGAATGGTCGTGGGATTCCAAGAAATGTCCTGTCAAAGCAGATTGTGCAATCTGTCAATGTAAACTTAAAAAAAAATTATTCATATCTCAAATCAATACTTCACCAGGGACTGCCAGTAACATAACACCTATCATAAATAATATTATCAGTCATATTTTACCATCACAATACAAATGAATTGTTAAAATGCATAGGTACTAAGAGCGACTTTCGTTATTTTGCAGTCCAGTGAAACATAAAGTATTAACACGCACCTCTAAGCAGTCACTGACTATTTGTCATAATTTACAGTGACACCTGTTGACAATATTGGATTTCTGCTAAACCATTTTAAAAGTTTTTTTAAATAAATATTTGGATACGTGTACTTATAATAGTGTCTCTCTTCATCTTTTGTTTCCCCATTTATTACTAGAAAATGCAGGTATGATTTGTAGGTTGTGTTTACCTTTCCTACATTGATTACAGGAGAGTGTATATGGCTACACCTGGACTTGATTTGCAGCATGCGTGAGTTTTGCCGTACCCTGTTTCCAACAGTTTCCTATGCATATACCAGCATCCCAACCTACCCAAGTGGTCAGATTGGTTTTATATTATGCAGTACTAACCCTGTGAGTTTTTGGTTTTGATATATTCATTATTCTCTGTTCTTTGTAAAGTTGTAATTATTATTATCATTTAATGTTTTCATACTTGAAACTAATTATTGACAGTCTTTTTTACAGTTAGTGCCTTCATATTTGTAATGATGTAGTTATTGTCTTTAAATCAAAATCATAGTTATTTTGATATAATCTTACTTAAACAGTTTGTTAGTATTATACCTTTTAATCATTGTATTTAAACTGTAAATATTATTTCATCTCTGCTCTTTTACTATTAGTATTATACTCTTTAATCACTACTTACACTGTTAATACAGGGTCCTTACAGGGTCATGAAATCCTGGAAAAGTCATTGGATTTATAAATTTTCCAGACCTGGGAAATTCATGGAATTTAAAAATAACAACAACAACAAAATAGAATAAGAAAGCGCAGTTTGCATTGCTTGTCAAAGTTTTACATCTCTTATCTAATGACAACTCTGATTGGATGCCTTTTTATTAACACTTACTGTCTTGAACTCTGATTGGTTAAATAAATCAGCTTCACTCTTACTTCATACTTCATTCTTCTAGCATGCACTGACTGAGTTTTTGAGTGATTTTATTTATTTTTTTAAAGAGCCTAAAAATGCCTGGAAAGTTTCACTTTAGCAAAAAGTGGCTGTCAATAGATGACTACAAAGACTGGATTCAAGAACATTCAACTCTCCGAACCATGGCTACTTGCACAGTGTGTGTAAAATCATTGGATGTGTCAAGATATGGATGAAGCTGCATTGAAAAGTCACATGAAAAGAGCAAAACATGCAACCCACTAAAGGCTAGGAAATTGACCCTGAATCACTGTTGAATATTAGAACTTTGTAAACCGGGCTGTAGTTCTGATAACATTTTGACTACCTTTCATCCATCAATGAATTTCTAATACCAATGCCTGCAGTGGTTTAGTTTCAGACAGAGAAAGTCATGATTCACCTGTTTCTTCATTTTCATCATACGTATCAAGAGATGTATTAAAAGCAGAAATTTTGAGGATATTTAAAGTTGTTACCTCACATTATTCCTTCACACTCCAAAAAATTGTTCCTAGCTGCTAGCTCAGCTGAACTAGTCCACTATACTTTATAAAAACAGAAATGCACCATATTTTGTTGTTAGCAGTGGATTGCTCATTAAATTTAATTACATGGAATAAATGTTATTTTGGGACTTTTAGTGCATTGTTAAATTTTGCTATTGTCTGTGTTGTGCTAAATGAAAAATGGACTTTAAAAACTCAAAACTGTCTTGTAATAGAAGTTCAGCACTTTCATTTGACTTGTTTTCAGAAAAACAGAAACTGTCCTTAGCATACTATAAATATATATCTCAACTGTAATTTTTATCTGTAAGTTAATTTTAAACATATTTCAAAGACTATTTCAGCATTCTCTGTTATTGTTATATATTTTAACAACTAGAATTTGAATGTTGAAATTTCTGACTTATACAAAAATAAAGTCGCAAATTTGCTGGTATTTATGGTAATACTTAAAGACTTGTCAATTCATTATTTACTATCACAATTGCCTGATATTTGTTTTTCTGTTGCAGATGTTTTATTTCAATAATATAACAGTTGTTTTTCAATTGCCCATCATATCTTATTTTCCCCCTTTGTCTAAATATAAAATCTGTATTTTTATCATAAAAATAATTTTCACATTTATTTTATTAAAATGTACAAACATGTAACAGTACATTAAAATTGTATTTTTATTAAAAGTCCATTTAATTTCCATTTAAATTTAATGTCCATTTAAAGGGTAAAATGGTCATAACATGTATATATACACTTCGGAACCTTGGTAGTGATATGTTCTAAATAAACCTTGCATATAAAATGGGGAAAAAATCATCAAAATCTCATATCAAAGAGAGTTAATAACCAGCTTAAAAAACCACACAATAATCAAAGCAAAATCACTTGTTATGCTCTTGAGGCAGCCATTTTTCATAAGGGGGGGGGGGTGTGTACTACAATTTAATCAGCTGTTTAGTAAGCATTTAAATTTTGGCAACTCTACTTTCTTATGCATCTTAACACTCTATCTGAGAAAGAAAATTAAACAACAGCACATCAAATCCTCATATAAAGTTATGAATATTTTGTCCGCTAATTTAAAAACAAGTATTTTGTTATAGTAACTTTACAAAAGAAAATTATATTACTTTTATTTCCATTTTGTTATGTTTAATTAATTAATATAACTGTTGCCATAACCCGTTTCCCACATGTCCATACTTCTTTATTCTTCAGTAAAATAAATGAATAAAGCAAAGTGTTAAATAGTATTAATGTATAGATAAGTAAAAGAAGTATTGAAGTATACTTTATTGTAAGTTTTGAGAGAGTTACTTGCCCACCTGCATGTTTCAGAAATAGTAACTTTCATAGTGAATTCCAAGGGTAATTTAAAAAAAAAAATTCTATTTATAACAGTTATGCTCTCAAGACTACTAATTTATTTATCCTTCATTCATATTTTTTACATTTATCATGCAATTATTTCTTTTACAAATCAAACAAATAATTGCATAGATGAGACAAAGCCTCTACCCCTGCTTCCCCCCCCCCCCTTCCCCTCCCAAATCTGTATGTTTTCTTTATATTTTTTTATTTGATTTAACTAATTTTTGCTTTGCAATCAAGTAAGACAAGAAGATAGCTTTAATAAGGGATGGTTTGTTTGATTGGTTTTATTTATAAGGTGCCCTGTAATAATTTAAAGCCATCCAATAAATCTTTGTAGTGTTCTGTTTGATTTTATTGGGTGTGAAAAAAAATAACAGTTAAAAGAGGAATTTAAACATTATAACCGGGTGGGATACTGGCACATCACACTTACTAAAGGTAACGTGTTAAGTATTGGTACTAGTTCTTAACAACACATTCACTTTTCTTTCTCTTAACTTTATTCTTAGATATTGTATTGTATTCACCATTAAGATGAATCTGTATCATTTAAACATTGTATTGAAGTAAGTATTATAGTTTTGTTTCGTTTCATTTCCATTTCATCATATTTGTTTTTTTAAACATTTTAAGGATCTGAAGTTTGAAGAACCCACTCGAGAGCTAACACAGCAGCAAATCCGAGATTTCAAATTACACTATTACAATCCACAAATACATCGTGCTTCATTCTGCCTTCCTGAATTTGTACGCAAGGTATATGACTGTTATTATTTGGTATTCGGTATTGAATTGCTTTTATTTGAATAATTTAATTTTTAATAATAATAATTTTTACAGTAATATTTTAATGATTATTGTGTATCTTATTGAGTTTGTATTGCTGTGTTTGATCAGATTTTAAAATTATTTTTTCACTCACTGAAAGTATGATAATATTAAATGGTAATGAGAAAAATATATTAAATTCAAAAAAGTTAACTCAAGTTATTTTAATGAAGAACTTTATTAAACTCTCAGCACGTGACTGATTTGTTTCTTTTAATAATTTTTTCCTGAGAGATAAGTAATGAAAGGTGAATTTACTAGATTTCACTTTGTTTTCCATAATTGATTGTGTCAGTACTCTCTTTAAGCTTTTCTTCTTTTTTATATTTTTTTTTTTTACAGGTTCTTTCTGATGACAAAATTAATGGGGATGTGAACTGAAGTCTAGAACAACTTGCTCCGTAAATCCCTAATTAAGGAACGATCGCTTATAAAGGACATTTCCTTTTTTGGAGATGGAGTCCATGTAAGCAAGTTAACTCCCACAGTATTTATTCTAGTCAGGGAAGTTAATTAATAAACAAATTATTGCTTCCAACCATCCAGTTATGGCTGTGAGAGATATGATATATTAGCTTAGGAGATGCATTTTATTGTCTTGATTAAATATTTCTTCTTGTTTTAGTTGCTTTTGTTTCCATTGACTGTAAGGGTATAAATTACTTTGGAAAATGCAACTTCATTGTAATTTTCATACTGTGCTTTCTTAAGAAGACGATTCTCTCAGAGCTCAACTCAAGAAGTTTAAAAAGTTTTTTTTAACCATATTTATTTTTCTATCACATGAGATTTTTTCAAAGTCTTTTTAATATATATTTAGTATTTTACATTGCATTTAGTATTTTCATATTCCTGAAATTTGTAATAACATATTTATTGAATTTGTTATTGTCACTGCACATATTTCTGTTTTGTAACTGTAAATATATTATCTAGTTATCATTTGTTTTTATTTTCTGTTTCACATCTTTGCTTTTAAAATGTGTGAAATTAAGGCATTTATAGAATTTAAAAGTAATGATGTTTAAGAGTGGATGGAATTGTTGAAGTTGAAAAAGTAATGGTGTTTAATAAGGGATGTATTGCTTCAATGGTTTTATTTCATTAGGTGTTCTCCGGTTTTACCACTGAATGAAAAGAAAATGGTTTGTAGCATCCAGCACATCTGACTCTAAGTATGGGTTAGCGATTGTAGATCAGTGGATATACAAGGGAGATTTTCGTGATTTTTCTACTGGAGTTGTTTTGTTGTTCTTATTAGTTTGAATATTATTAGTTCAGTGTTCTGAAGAGATAGAAATCCACCAGCAGCCTTGCTGCAGACCTCGAAAATGTTTTAGTGAAGTGGTGTTATAAACTTCATGTAACGATTTGCCACTCATAGTAATTGGTTGAGATTTTTATTTATTGTGCATAAAATGGGTGCACTTACCTGTTCAAGTATGGTCTTTATGTGACAAAAATAGGGTCCTGTGCTAGAAATTCAGAAATATTTTAAACTCTGCTTTAGCTGAGAACCTTTAGCCATCTGATGTCATCATTCATCCATTTTATTCACCCATTAGCCATCTGCTGTCATCTTTCATCCATTTTATTCATCATTCAGCAATCAGATGTCATCATTCATCCATTTTATTCATCATTTAGCAAATTAATGTCATCTTTCATCCATTTGGTTCTTCAATTAGCTTTCTGATGTCATCCAGCAAATTAGTTCATCATTTAGCATCTGATATTATCATTCAGCCATCTGATGTCATCTTTTAGCATCTGATATTATCATTCAGCCATCTGATGTCATCTTTTAGCATCTGATATTATCATTGAACCATCTGATGTCACCTTTTAGCATCTGATATTATCATCGAACCATATGATGTCATCTTTTAGCATCTGATATTATCATTTAGCCGTCTGAAATTATCGTTTAGCCACCTGAAGTCATCATTTAGTCATTTGATGTTAGTATTTGACCATTTGGTACCATTGTTTAGCCATGTAGTGTTGTCATTTCATCATTCAATGTTATTAGACATTTAGTGTCATCAGTTAGCTATTTTATGTCATTGAACCATTTGGTGTCATTTTATCATTTGATATAATTTTTAGCCATTCATTACATCATTTACCACCTTAACATGTGATATCTCTAGTGAAGTGCAAATCTCATTCATCAGTAGAGAATTTAATTTAATTTTCACTATAGACACCGATATCTCAAAAATTACTGATACATATGCATGATCTAGATTTCTCTTCTCTTTCTTTAAAGCTCTTCATCGTCTACCATTATACCTCATTTTCCAAATTTAAAATAATTGTAAAACTTTTAATATTTTTCTCTCCTAATATTACATTTTATTCTTCTTGAACCAACAACATTCTACCATCTCTTTGGCCAACTCTTTTTGAAAACTAGTCTTTCATCAGTTCATTATATTTTTAATTTTTATCTTCATTGTATAATCTGTTTGTCTAGTGTAAAAGATTAATGTGATGTCATGAATTGAATAAATAAATTTTAAACCACATAGATTAAAAGAGTACTGTGATTTTGTGATTAGTTTTTTCTTGAAGTTGTTGAAATAATATGAAAATCCAGATAAAAATACATATAACTTAAGATTGTTCAAAATGGAATTCACCCAAAATGTCGTTTTATGTTTGTTTTTTTTAAAATTTTACTCTGCATTATCTACCCTGATTCTTGTGTATTTACTTTTTGGATTTTTCACATTTACTCTTTGGAGTTTTTTCATTTACTTTGTGGATTTTTTCGCATTGACTTCTTGGATTATTTTGCATTATCTTCTGGATTTTTTTTTTTTTATTACAATATCTAATAAGATGCTGGATTATTTCCTTAAATTCACCTGAATTATCAACCTGGACTCTTTTTGTATTCAGTATGCCATTTTCTTTTGGACTGGTTATATATCCTGTTCATTTCATTTTGGTCTTGCACATTCAGAAATTAAAACATGGCTTGTTTAAGATTTTTCTCTGAGCATGTGAGGATATCATTTTTTTCTTTCCTATACTTTATGATAAGTAATTATTCAAGCTGCAGTTAAGAAGAATTGTCACCTCTACATCATCACCTCTGGGTGGGTTATGTCGTAAACATGTTCAGAGAGTATATTTATTTAAAATTTCCTAAAATCTGCTGCAAACAAAGTTATTATTTTTAGCTTTATAATACTGGTATTTTGTTATATTTGCTTGCAGCTAACAAATTTGGCTTATTCATGTTCATACTTGTTAATATTTTTTGAAAGTTTGTAGTGCAATAGGGATTGTATATTATGTAATGAATATGTACTCTTTCTCCAGACTTTCACAACTCAGTAGATATATACTTGTGGTGCATGTCCATTTGAGCTGTTTTTATATATTTATTAGAAGAAATGCTGGTCAAAGATTTGTGTTTATTTTGTGACATAAATACTCCTGTTTTTGGCAGATTTCAGTTATTTAGTGACAAAGGACAGAGTTATGAGTATTTTTATTGCAGGTTGTGTTTTCTTTCATATTTTAATGATTTTAAGAATAATTTTCACTTATATACTAAAACTAAATATCCACATACAATTTGATACCCACATACACACCAAAAAGAAAATGTTCCATTGAGTTTGTGAACTTGCAAAAATGAACTAGACACATAAGAAGTTCTGACGGTAACTGACTAAATAGTAAGAGCTAAGACAAATTGAAACCAATTAGAATTTACAAAGGAATTTTTTCACCTTGATTGATACTATTTCTAATGACACAGGGTATTTTTGGCTATGATTGTGTTGGGGTGGTTTGTGGTGTATTTTAATATAAATCCATTTAATGATCAAAGAATAAGGACTAATAATTCTACATATTATTTTTTATTAAATCAAATGAGCTGTCTGCCAACTGAAAGCATGCAAAAATAATGTCATAGTGAAGTGGGTTAGACCAAGGGTCAGCAACCTTTTATGTGTGCTATGTCAAAGTAATACTAAGAAGTGACCTGGTATGCTAAATGTAAAATTTCACTAAATCATAACTGTTTGCAAGTTTAAACTTAGGATTACAGTTCTTTAATAGTTTGAAGCTGTGATGAAATTTATTGTGCTCTTCTAATTATTTTATTTTTATTATGATTGCATGTGTTCCTAATTATTTTATTTTTATTATGATTGAATGTGCTCAAACAGTGATACATGAGAGTGGAGCGAAAATTTAAATATATTTAATTTTCTCCTATTTTGGAAAACTGTTGTGAAAATCTCCAACAAGGATCTGTTAGGTCACTTGAATAAATTTACATTCTTCTCTAACTGATGAATGTTATGTGTAACAAAAGTCTCTTTCATACATATAATGAGTGAAATATATAAATGACCTTGAACGTGGTGCTAATTGGAATGTACATTTGATGGAGTAAGGTTTTTTGTCAAAAAGTAAAATACTAGGTGAAGATAACTATGTTTACTCCCTTTTGAATGTTTGCTAAATTATTCTAAATCTTGGTGAAAGCATGTCTCTCAAAAATGTGGACTATATGTTTATCTGCTGAAAGCTGATCATACCTGTTATTCACACTGGTTGAATCTAGGATAGATGGTTGAGATAGATAGACAAACAAGACAAAAATTAGAACTGATGGATTTAGCTTAGAATGAGTCTTAGTTTAATAAAATGATTCATTAATTACAAAATTAAAGTCTAATACACTTTTTAAATTAACTTAAATGCTTTTATTAGAATGATCATAGTATAGTCAATGCAGTTTTAATTGTCTCCTTCACAATTTATTATTTTTCATCCTTTCTCAGCTATAGCTTAGTTTAATTTTCAGTTAACATCTTTAATGAATTGGCTTATTATCAGTAACTTGCATCATTGAACAGTGGTTTGTGTGTAGTTACTTGTAGAGTTCATTGTTAGTTTCATATTTTTGTACTGCATAATAATATAGTCATGTTTAGTAGATTCCTAAATGTTATCTGAAGTTAATATTTTTCAGACATAAATGTTGTCCTATTAAACCCTAATTTATAATTAAGTCATTTTTCCTTCTGATGCTTTACATTTGGTAGTGGTAGAATTGTTTTGCATAAAACTTGTTTCATTATTCTTAAACAGAATAAACATTGTGAATTTATTTTAGAAATTAAAAATAATAATGAAATTGTCACTTAAGACCTTTGTTATTTTTTGAAGTAATGCATTCAAATGTGTGATCAACTTTAGACTAATTTAAAATACACTTTTAAATCTTTAAATTTTGCTTCTCTGTTCAGGATTTTTTATTTTTTTAATTTATGATTTTGAAATTTGTAAATTAAACTTGTCATTTTAGTGACACTCATATTTTAAATTGTTGATACAGTAGTAAGTTTTGCATTTTGAAGGTTGTACCTTTGCCCTTTTTTTTAACAAACACTTTTATCCCTTAGTGTTTGTAAAATATATGTTGTTAGTGTGTTTTGAATTTTGTAGGTTGTTAATGTTGTCCTCATTTTATCAGTGTTTTGCTGAAAGTATGTTTTTAGTATTGTATTTGGTCTTTTGTAGGTTGTTATTTCACTTAAACAAATCACTTAGTTTTGCAGTTTGTGTAAAGATTACTGTGATGTTAAAGATATTAATTAGGTGATAAATAACCTTTTAGAATTATGTTGATTTAAGACCCTGGCACTTGGTAATACATTTGTCTCATAAGGCTAGTATATGACAAGAAAAACATCCCTATGGCATGTGTTATGGTTTAGAAACTGTTCTATTTTCCTAGGAAAGTCATAATGATGTCTAAGCATCATAGATAGACAATTATAATGAATGTCCGTTAAATCGTGATGCTAAAAGTACAAAAATAAAAAGTGTGTTGATGGCCCTGTATGTGAGAAAGCACCATGACTCTAGCAAGGACTGGCATTAAGCAAACAAAATGGAGGCCACTGTGAAGGCAAGAAACGAGGGAGGTATATGCAAAAGCGGCTATGGAATTAGAAGCAATAAAGATGAAAGAGTTTGCACATAGGCACTACTAATCCCTGCTTAAGAGCCATCTTTTGACCCAACAAGATTTTTTTTTCTGTTTTTTTCACCTCTTAGATCATCTACAGATTCAGCCAGTGAAGCTAAAACATTGTCTTCTATTTCACCATTGTTTTCACAGAAATCTATAATGATGGAAGCAGCCATTTTGTATTGTATCATGTGACATCGCTATAAATGGTATGAAGGCAGGGCCAAGTATATGTGACTTAGAAGTACTCTGTGACCTTATTTTGCTATACATACAGATAGGGCAAAAAAGATATTATATTACTTGTTTTTATAGTTTATTAACCTCTTGCCTGTAAGGTCGCAAAGTTACTCTATATGTCATCCTGGCAGGTTGTTTTGCCGCTCAGCGATAATTGAATGGGTGAGCTTACTGAAAAGCAGTTGTAATTATAAATGGATTTTAAAAATTTAAATTGCTACCTATGTTAAACATACTAAATAATTTTAAAAGTATTATTTTAAAATTATTTAAAATTCAAAAATAAATAAATAATAAAATGTTCCCTTACCTTTCAGTTGAACTTCCATGTTTGATTATCAGTGTCTAATTCGATTTTCTCACAATCATCGACAAGTAGAACCTGACACACACACACACACACACACTAATATGAATTTTATAAAGTCCAAGTGATTTGGGATTGTTTTGGTGGTATTTTGGATAAATATCCAGGGTGCCGCCTCATCAGAGGTCTCACCCATAAAAGTTTGAGACACAGAGTATCAAGCATTCAACCACAAAGCACTGTTACTGGCTACAGCATTTGAGATGTCTGATGAAAGCTTCCAATTGTAGGAAAACAGATCTCATCCTTTAAGTGAAATATAAATTACAGAACTGTGAAGTCAGTTGTTGATTTGATGCATAATTTTCAGTCCTAAGATATTTTCTAAATGAAAATTATTTCCTCAAGTTGAATATAGTCCAAATTATTTTTGAAAGTTCAAATGAAGTACTTGTTGAGTATACATGACAAAAAAGGAGTGATGAAGTAAAATCACTGAAATTATATATATAATTTTGAAATATATAAATTTTAATTATAGCACTTGTAGCAAGCCATGGCACAGAAAGAGCCAGCCCCTATCAAATAAGAGTGGAGATGTGAAAATTTATAATTGTTTACAATAAATTAAAATTGGCACATGAGTCCAATGTACAATTTGTTTTTAACAGTTACAGTTGAATGAAAGTCCATTCAAAATATCCAACTTAAGTAGCGAAATAGTCTTTTCCATATATCCCAACAAAGGAGTCCAATGCACTTTTTTTTTTTTAACCCTATTGAATATATGTAACTGAAATAAAGAATTGGTGTCTTTTCACATGAGCTGACTCCATTTGCTTGGTAAGATTATATATATATAATAAAATGAAATTTTTAGACCATAGACCAGTCAAATTGTGAAATCCACATGCAGGAAATTTTGTAATAAAAATCAATATCAGTAAAATTTAGAAATTTTTTATACTCTGATACAGAGTCTGACTACTAATGTAAATTGTCAGGTAAAAATAGTTAGTACTGAGTATGTATGTGTTCAATTTCATCAGGAATAAAAGAAGTAAATTAACAAATAAAATTATGAAGTATTATATAATGTAAATATAGTGAAGAAAAAATATGCTTGTAAAAAAATTGTATATGGACTGCTGTAGTAATACCCAGAGAAGAAAATAGACAAAAGGAAAGAAGAATTAAAAGAAAGAATTTAGAATGTCTGTTTTAAATGAAATATTTCAAAGCAGGGGGTTACTCACAAAGCACTTGGCATGTTGGACAGTGATGTATGTCCATTTATACTTTTTTTTTGTCAGCACAAACGTGACATCTTTTCCTGGGCCTTTCCTTCATTTGATCAAGGTGAGGAAGAACTTCAATTCAATGTTTACCTAACAGCCTAGAGGGTGGTAATTCAGCAAAATGTTTCACCATGTTTCTTGTAATATCAAGAGACTGAAAGAAAACTTTCTTGTACCACTTAATTGTTTTTTTCATGCTTGGGTATGCAGTTGTTATACTGTCGTACAAATCCACCCCTCCCAAAGTATTTGTTGTAATCACAAATGCATGCTGGTTTCAAAATTGGTTGTTTTGTTTTCTGTAATTTACCTGTATTTGTTATTGTACTGTCATGATGCATTGTGCTAAGCATGAGAATTTATTTCTTGTCTTGTCTTGCAAAACAAGAAATGCTATCACAATGGACAATTGAAAGTTGTCTGGATTGAGTTTAGTGCCTGGAAATTTCTTTGGCATGTCTTTTCTGTTCCCCATAATAGATCCACATATGTATGTGTTCTTTGGCAATAGAGTGTGTGCTAGGGTGGGACTAGTAAAAAAAAGCGATCTGTATACAGTTTGTTCTAAAAATGTTAGAACCACTTTCTCGCCCTGACTCCTTTCAGTACAAGTGTACTCAGTGTCATTCCCCTTTGTGCATAATGAAATCGAAAACATAGCCTGTTGTACTCCTGCAGATTTCATATGATTTGATTCAAAAACGTGCACATTTAGATTTTATGTACTGCCTGAAACCTAGATGACCTTTACAAAGCATCAAAAACTCATCTACACAAATATTTTCACCAGGCACATAAACTGATTGGTATACTCATCTGAAATGATCAATAATCTGTCTGATTTTCTGAGTACAGTCACCAATTGCAGACATACTGTTGTCTGAAAAATGTAAACAGCTTAACAACAAATGAAATCTGCACTCTGACATGACTTTACAAAATAACGGAGGAGCGTAAACTTCATCCTTGGAAAAATAATGCTTTCTTCTGTGAACAGAAAGTTGGGATGACTTGAAGTTTTAAAATGAAGTTAAAAAGGAAAATTATTAAATTTAGCAGTGTTTAAAATGCATCATTTGTTGGTGTTTTCAAAAGCAATAACACCCCCACCCCCCCAAAAAAAAACAAAATCCTGATACTAATTGTCTTAAATTATGTTTTTATCTTTATAGCTACTGCCAGTTGATAAAAGATGTTATCTGTTTCAGATTATAAGAACTTGTTTTCTATTAATTGACAATACAAAATGATTTGCATTTGTGACACAAAACATATTTTAAAAAAATAATAAACGGTCACTTTATTACATTTTAAAGGAGCATATTGTTCCGTACATTTGACAAGTTAACAAAAATTATATTACATTGAATCATTTTCCAGGGTTATGCATAACATGTGTATGTTCTCTTATGTTTCTTTCTTAAGTGGACACTTTTATACTTGAAAACAATCTTACCTACTGATGAACAAAGTGTCAGCAGAACCAGTCATTTATTAAAGCATTTTTCTTCCCTTAAAAAAAAAAAAATGTAAAAAGATATACATGTATATAGGGTGTGTGTGGTGTAGAGTAATCTGAAAGCATAATGAATGCTTGTATATAAGGCTATGTGTAAAATGATATTTGGATGTGTATAAAGTTACCTGGAAAATGATATTTGAGTGTGACTAGAATTATTTGGAAAATGATATTTAGGTGTGTATAGAGTTATCTGCAAAATTATATTTGGGGTGTGTATAAAATGGTATATGAGGGTGTAATTTATAGTTACCTGTAAAAGGATGTATGGAGATGTATAGGGCTATCAGTAAAATGATATTTGGGTGTGCATAGAGCTATCTGGAAAATTATATTGGGTGTGTGTAGAGTTATTTGGAAAATGATATTTGGGTGTGTATAGAGCTATCTGGAAAATTATATTGGGTGTATGTAGTTATTTGGAAAATGATATTTGGTTGTGTATAGAGCTATCTGGAAAATTATATTGGGGGTGTGTAGAGTTATTTGGAAAATGATATTTGAGTGTGCATAGAGCTATCTGGAAAATTATATTGGGTGTGTGTAGAGTTATTTGGAAAAATTATATTTGGATGTGTATAGAGTTATCTGGAAAATTATATTGGGTGTATGTAGAGTTATTTGGAAAAATGATATTTGAGTGTGTATAGAGTTATCTGGAAAATGTGGTTGGTTACAGGTGTTTCTTAAGTCTACTTCACTTTATCGAACAACAAAAATGCCTTCTGTTATTACAGTTATTGATCACCCCAAGACAAATATAGTAGATTTGTTGATAAATATAAATTAATAATTTGTAAATTGGCTAAGGTGTATGTGTCTCTAGTCTGAACTATAAAGTCACTGAGTTCATCTGGCAAAAGTCAGTTAATTTGTTGTATAAATTGGTATCCATGGTTAAATAGGAATGGAAAATGTGGTTTTTGCAAAGAACTTGTCTTTATGTCCTGGAATTGTAGCTACAGCATCTTTAATACTTTTGCATGTGCACTCTGTAGTGAAAATTCCTTTGCACTTCATAGTAATGGTTTGTTTAATATCTGTACATATTTTATGACAACTTGCTGTTTATAAATGGATGAACTGTATTATATATATATACTCCTCTCCCCATTGACACAATTTAAATTTCTTTAATAATATTTTGTGCAGTATAGACACTGTTGAATTTTTACTGTTCTTTATAAGAAGACCTGTTTCCCTTTTTCTGTTCATCTTTATATTGGAATGTGTTCCTATTTTTCTACATATCTTTAGTTTTCTTCATGTTTTGTCATTAGCTACTTTTTGTTCCTGGTGTTCTTTTTTTGCTACATGTAATTTCATCAGCTAACTGTTTGGTGTTTTATCAGTGGTGTGTTCAATAACCATGACATTTTGCCATTACTCTATGTGTAAGTCATTAGCTAACCTTATGACACTATGCCGGTGTGTTGTACATTGTCTCTGCTATGTCATTATCCAGCTGTACTTTTAAAAAAAAATCCTAACATTATTATTTATCAATAGCTTGGAGTCTGCTGATTTGTCTGTACAGTTATATTTTGCTGAGATCTACTTCTCTGAAAGCAGATTTGAACTTAAAGCAGGTGAAAGTGACAAGTTAATTTATGATTGATTTGACAAATGATACTATAGTGAATTATGTGTTTGCATTTAGCCTAGTTGTTCAGTTCACTCAATATACTAATGGTAATGGTATATAGTAATTACATTAGTGACCAAGTTAAGCTATCATTCACTAATCATAGTTAAGACCATTCTCTACTCCCAGTTACCATCAATCACTGCTCATAGGTAAAATCATCAGTCACTAGTCATAGGTAAGACTGTCATGCATTACTTACAAGGGGGAAAAAGTCTCTTAATTGCATGATGCATGTATGTCAAATAAAATCTTGAATGTTGCAGTGTTTTTGTCTATGTGTGGTCCACCTTCAGTGAATAGTTTATCATCAGTGAATGGTAGTTAGCCTGTTATGTGTATTTTTCATCAGAAAATGGTACACTTAGCCTGTTATGTGTATTTATCAACAGTGAATGGTACAGGGTTAGCCTGTAATGCATGTTTATCATCAGTGAATGGTACAGGGTTAGCTTCTGTTGAGCAGTTTATCATCAGTAAATGGTAATGCATTGCCTGTACTGAGCAATTTACAGTAAATGGTAATGTTTTGCCTGTATTGAGCAATTTACAGTAAATGGTCATGTTTTGCCTGTATTGAGCAATTTACAGTAAACGGTAATGTTTTGCCTGTATTGAATAGTTTATTTTAAATATATTTTACTGGTCTGTACTGTGTATTTTATGTATCATCAGTGAATGGTACTGGGGGTGTTTGTATTTTGCAAGTAGTTTGTCATATGGGGGTGGGCCTTTTTCTTGAGTGAGGGGTTTGTTATCAGGGAGTAGTATAGTTGTTGCTTTTATTACATAATGTTTTTATTTTGGATAATGCTGTGTACATATCCTTTCCCTGCCAGATTCATTTCATTTTGTGCCAATCTTGTCTTGATTTGTACTTGCTCTAAACAAACATTATTTTCAAGTCTTTATGGGATGACTCTGTTTTGGTGTACTGCACCACATTAATCAGTGCAATACCAGTAGAATGTCATTGCTTTCTACCAGTCACCATAGTCCTTTGCCTCTTACATTACAATAATAAAACTGTCAACTTTTATGTTTTAATCATCTTAGTATCCTTTTTGTCTTAACAGAGTCCAACAATAAATATTAGTACTTCTTAGTCTTATTTATCTAGAATAAATGTTTATATAAATTAGCAGTCGAGTACAGATATTCTTTGATTAAACTAGTATAAATGTTTGCCACAATTCAGATACTCATAAATTAGCACAGATGCTTGCCACAATAAAATATTCATAGATTAAACTAGTACAAATGTTGGATGAAATACAAATACTCATAAATTAGTACAGATGTTTGCCTCAATACAATAAAATATTCATAGATTAAACTAGTACAAATGTTTGGTAAAATACAAACATCCATAAATTATTCTAGTACAGATGTTTGACATAATTACATGTAGTGTGAAACAGCACTCATGTGCATATTTTGCATTAAAGCTGTTATTTCATCATAATAATATACTACATAATCTTTTAGGGTAATGACATTGATATTTTGATAATCATGCACCACATATTCGTTTAGCAAGATTATTATGAAAAATACAATAGAATTTTTTTTAATGTAACATATTTTAGGTGACATTCAAGAACAAAAGTAGGTATATGTGTGCAAAGAGTGCATGTATTATTTATTTGTTTAATGGAGAGTAAGACAAATTTGTATTAGAACATTCTACCCTGTCACACTCTTTCTTGATTACTAGTTTTCAGTGTCAGTCATTTTTGTGTACATATATTTACAAGCACAAAAGGGAATATGTAATTGTTATTTTGCTGTTGTTAATTAAAATCATTGTTTGCATATTAATTTAACATTTTCATTTATATATGTTCTGCTTATCATACTCTTGTTTAAAAATATATATATATTGAAAAAGTTTGGAAGAAACTGAACTTGTACATATTGCGACTTTTTCATTATGTATCTCAGTCACTCTTAATTTTCTTGATGTTTCGTTTCTTTTGATTTCATGCAAGTGTTCTCATAGTTAATTTTAATGTCACTGCATTAACTTGTTTGTCTGGCAGAGTACCTTACATATTTTGTCATTTTTATTCATTTGCTGGGAAAGTTATTGATTATAAATATGAATTATGCAAAATTTTCTTCGTTTTATAAATTCATATAGCGAAAATATTTTGACAGCAAATTTATTTAACTTTAATTACTTGAGTAAAATTCACAAGTACAATTATTACGTTAATGTATTTTCTTGTCCATTAACGCTCTTCTATGCCGAATTTTTCTTTACTGGCAATAATGTTTAGAATGTTTTACGTTGACGTGTTTTACATTGGTTTATTGTTTAACTGTAAAGTTATAGTGATATTTAGATTGTTTTACATTGATGTATGTTTTAGGAGTAATTATAGTGATATGTAGATGTTTTATATTAATGTATTTATATAACTGTTTAAGTTGCTAGAACAACAATATTAATAAGAATTGTATTTACAATTTCATCATTATTTATGTTAAAAGTGTAATAATTAGTTTTATACATTGATATCAGATTATGCTAAAAGTGAAGTAATGGAGGGGAGTCTTTTTGCTTGTTTTTTTAATTGTATTAATATCTAATCAGTCTTCAAACTGTTATGTACATGAGCTTATATTGTTTAGTATTGTTAAACTTTATTTACATTGCTATTGTTTATGCAAAAACTAGTAAAAGTATAGTCATATTTTTAGATTTTTAATTTACATTGATTTTTTTAATGCTAATGTAATATTTTGAGACTTTTTTTTTTTAAACATACACTGATGTTGTTTCAGCTGTGTAGTAATATTTTTTATACCATTTTTTAAATTGATATTGTTAATGCAAATAGTGTATTATATTTTTAAATCATTGATATTCATTTAGCTGATTTTATGTAGTAATTCTTTTCATATCGATAGCACTTTTAATAAAAAAAATAAACTTATTAACATTGTATAATTGTTTAAGCTAATAGTGTAGCAATTGTTTTTAAACCTTGCAGGAAATCATTAAGTTAATAGTGAAGTAATATTTATTTTATTTTATATTTTGTTGATATCTAGTTATTATTTAGGCTATTAGCATAAATATACATATAGTAATAGTCCCTTTAGACTCATATTTTCTGTAATTTTTTTAGACTTTATTTTCAATTATATGATCATTTAGTTATGTAACAATGTATATTTGGGTGGGGTTTTACTTATTGTTGAAGTTATGACTGTGGTAGTATTTTTCTAAACTTTATTTATATCAATGTAATTGCTTACTGCTGGTAAACATTTTACACTGTTGCAAACTTTAAAATTTTTTTCTTTACAATAATGCAAAATTTTCAAGTTGTATCATTCATCTAGGTGGCATATTTTGAATATAATGCACAAGCGTATGAACACATATGCTCACACATGCTCCACATTATGTATACACTTTCATATGCATTGCACTTGAACAATTTTTGGTCAAGATCTTTGTTTGACTTGTAGTTAAAATTGCATATTTTTTTATTCAAGATCTATGATATGCAGTTAAAATTGCACATTTTTTGCGAAGGTCTTTGACATGCTATTAAAATTACACATTTTTCACTGCTGTGCCTCATGCACCAGTACTCAACTTTTTTGCTTGTGTGTCTCATTGCTAATCTTGTTACAGATATTTTTGTTATTTACTTTGTGTGTGTGATTGTGTTAAAAAAAAAAAGCCTTGGGTGTACTCAGTGACATTCTTTGGAGGCCATTTCTTGAAGTCAGACCTGCACTTCCTGACAGTTCTATAGGCTAAAAGGTTGAAAGTTTCACCTAGTGATGCTATTGCGTAAGCTCTATAACCAGTTACATGCTTGAAGATGTGTTTCTTGTGTTTATGAGGTGCATTTCTTAAAACTCAGTACATTGGCAGTTATAGTCTAATTTAAGGTGATCGATCACTTTTTTAAAACTATAGATTTTGTTTATGAGGGTTTTAACAATTTAATTTTGGTAAATATTTACATCAGAAAAGTATTGAATAGAAGTTTTTGCAGAAAATCCCATGGCTTAGGATTCATTTGTATCCCTTACTAAGAACCCTTTAATTTGTTGATTCCATCAGACTTGCACATTTAAGTATTAAATAGAGTTCTGTACTAAATCCCACAACTTGTGACTTGCTTGTATCCCTTACTAAGAACCCTTTAACTTGTTGACTCCCTTAGGCTTGCACATTTAAGTGTTAAATAAAGTTTTTGCACAAAATCCCACTTCCTCTGGCTCACTTGTATCCCTTACCAAGAACACTTTAATTTGTTGACTCCTTCAGGCTTGCACATGTATGTATTGTAATCTCCCCCATCCCCCCACCCCCAGATATTATAAACTGTTATTGATCTTTCTCAGGTATTATTATACCAATAAGTAAGTCATTATAATGTTTTAAAAAATTATAAAAATAAAACACTTCATTCTATCGAGTACTCGTCTTCATTAAATACATAAAGATTTTAAAAGATCTTGCATTTAGTTTATGGAAACAAATATTTATAGCAAATAAGTAAACAAGTGAAGATTTTTTTAAAATAAATAAATTAAGTCTTAATGAAGGATGTCTCCTTTTTAAAAAATGTGTTATTACAAGCAATCTTTACTAAGTAAGGCAGATTGCTTTGATCAGTTTTAAGTGATAGTGTTTTGCGTGGTGCGTTAGTGTATTTCTTAGTATTGTCTTATGTATGTGTTAATGAATTCATATTTGTGTCTTCTTTTGGTGTAAGTTTGATTGAGCACAATTTTTATGACAGTGTGTGGTTTGCATTTGATGATAATCGAAAATGAACGCTGATGCATATTCATAAATATGCTTTGTTTATTAATCGCAACATATCACCATTACAGTTTACTTCAGTAAAAGTCTATGTGAGTGCAGTTATACACATATACATATAACAACAAAAAATGATTAGATACCGATTTATTTTTATTTGCTTATAATACAGTTATGTCCACATTTCAAGACTGGACCTGAAGAAAACAGAAACAATATTGTGATTTTAAAAATAAATAAAAAATTGTTACAGAGCCAAAGTTAATAATGATAAATTCTATAAATGTGGTAGAATTATTTTATAACTTGTTTGATGTCACACTAACAACTTGTAAGTTATATTATCTGACAATTTATATATCACATTATCTAGCAACTTTCACTACTATCAGTAGTATCATAGCTAACATGCATGATATAATACATTTCACAGCAATGTGCAAAACATTATCACCCTTTGCATTACATAGCAATTTGCAAACATCATATTACCTAGTAGCTTGTAAGACAAAATAATACCAATCAGCCTATGCAAACACATTACCTAGTAACTTGTAAGACATTATAAAACATGTACCCATCAAATCGCTAGTCAAAGTTTCCACTCTGATCAGTATAAATTTGGGAAACTCCAAAGTTCCGCCTAGAAATATTTATTAGGAAAAGCTTATACTAACGTGATTTTAATTCAGTACAAGTATTCAAAGTACACGAAACAGTTTGCACATCCTAAATCTATGCTATTTAGTAGTAATACGGAAAATGCAACTATGTGTTGCTGCTTTTCTCTCCCGAAATGTGTATGAATAGTCTCCCTTCTTTTTATATGACTATACTCACGTCTAAAATGTACTTACATTCAGTCAGACATCTCATTCTCAGTGCTCCTAACATTAATTTTTTAGTATGCTAACCCATCCAATTATCGCTGAGCGGCAAAACAACCTGCCATGGTGGTGCATAGCGTAACTTTTTAACGTGACAGGCAAGAGGTTAAAGTGAGAGATTATTTGAACATATGGATATGCAATTTTATCATTACAGATAAACGTGTCAATATGTGATTCTTCTTTATGTTAAGTCTGTAGTATTTAATAGGTTAGTGTCCATGACGAGAAGATGCTATTTATACAACCGAAGAAGGCAAGGGAACTCACTCATTTTCCGACCACAACAGGAGCAGCTGCGGCTGCTGGTCGCGCAAGAAGCGCAGCTACAAGAGCGTTTGTGATCGCATTGTTGCCGTTGTTCTGTTGGTTGTTGCCGTTGCTTTTGACAGGCCACGGTACAGGGATGAAACTGCAGTGACCTTTATGTCTACTGCCGTGAGCTGACGCAAGACTACAACCTGTTGATAGAGTCAGATGCATGATTACTTGCAAGATTAAAAATAGGTATAGCAGATACAGAAACGATGTTGAGGATATATTTCATTTGAAAATAAGATTTGTCAATTCAGAACAGAAATTAATCCAAGACTTGCCATTCTTAGCTTTATACAAATTTTTAAAGTGGACTGAATTAATCATCCTTTAGTTTTTATGTTTACTTATTACAAGTTATATTTTGTTTATTACTTTTTTCATAATAACTGATTTTTATTGTTTCATATCTAATAATAATACGGAATCAACATAAGTTACAAACCACAGTATACATTTGACAATGAATTAACTGTACAATATTACTTATTCAGCTTTGGAAGGTTGTATCTGATAATGAATACGCTTAATATTTGTATTTAATTTCTGTCTCTCAGCAAATATATTTCCCTTATGTAAATAAATATTATTTTAAAATTAAAGAAGATTTACACATTGAAGCCAGAAGAAGGACCACAGCAAGTTTGATCATGGTGATAACTGGGTGGAGTTGACAGAAACGGATGGATACTCTGAGTGGACTCCTGGCTGGGAATACCTGATCAGTAAGTGTAGACTTCTGACTGACCCACTGACCAGAATGGTTTATAAACTTTTCCACCTCAATCAAATAGCCATAGGATCAAGACCTGACGTGTGCGACACAATTGATGAAGTCGAAAGTCAACGGCAGTCAGTTAACTGTTGTCTGCCCCTGAAAGGAATTGTATGAAATCCGTGAGAGTAGTTAAGACTGGGAATATTAATCAAATTAGAGGGCGGTACGTTTTCTTTCCAAAGTAGCCTTCATAGTCTCATTCAAAATGAAGACTGAGTCACGGATTGAACTCTGATTTAAAGGGCATTTATTATTATTTTATAAAAGAGAAGGGATTAAATATTACTTGCAAACTCCCCCCCCCCCCCCCAAAATAAAAAAAAAGCACGAAATGTTGGTACAACTCCCACTTTTATTGGTGGGAAAGAATAGGAAACAAGGAGAGCTGTCGAGACACATAGGAATAAATGTTTTTAATTGTTCCTTAACAATTTAAATATTTATACTTTATTTATAAGACAATTTCAATAGAATGACAATTTTAAATAGCATTAAGTAAATCTGTCTTGAGCTCCAGTATTGGCTCGCAAACACAACACTTAATGCCTGCAAATACATTCCAAGAAATTAAACGAACGTTTCTTGGAAGTGAACAGATCCGTCACTGAGTGTGTTTCAGTCTCTCACAGGTAAGGCAGCAGTGTGCATTTCCTTACATCTACCCGTGCTTGTTATTTGTATAAATATTATTATCACGTAAACCTCGCGTGCTTTGTGTATAAATATTATTATCACGTACACATCGCGTGCTTTTTGTATAAAAAATATGTTGACACGCAAACCTTTCGCGCTTGTTAGTTGTATAACTAAAAAAATGTACGTTAACATATAAACCTAAAAAATGTACATTAACATGTAAACTTTGCTCTTGTTACTTGTATAACTAAAAAATGTACGTTAACATGTAAACTTCGCGTGCTTTTTTGTTGTATAAATGCGTTATTGAAACATAAAACTCGCGCGCTTTTATTTGCTGTATCAGCATTTTATTAATATTTCACCATTGTGCGCTGTTAGTCGTGAAATAAGACATTATTATCATGTAAATTTTATCTGAAATTTTAAACAAATCTAGCGGTCGACCCTACAAATTAAAGATGTAATAGACAAGTCTACAGGTAGATCCAACAAACAAAAGACGTATTAACAAGTCTAAGGGTAGATCCAGACTATATAAATATTAGTGTTGTCTGTATATTAAGACAATCTAAATATTAGTGTTGTCTTTATATCATGCCTATCTTAATATTAGTGTTGTCTGTATATCAGGCCTATCTTAATATTAGTGTTGTCTGTATATCAGGCCTATCTTAATATTAATGTTGTCTGTATATCAGGACTATCGTAATATTAGTGTTGTCTGTACGTGAGACCTTTCTAAATATTAGTGTTGTCTGTATATTATGATTATCTTAATATTAAGGCAGTCTGTATATCAGGACTATCTTAATATTAGTGTTCTGTACGCGAGACCTGAAGATAATGTCAGCTTTAATTGTCGTGTAGCAAGATTATCCAGGTCTCGAACTTCCTTGGTCTGTCTGTCACCTATGTTTCATTATGAAAGGAATGTCACTTTCCTCTTCTTGGGATTAGCATGTCTTTTATTACGCTGCCAAATGTAAATATTACTGTGTGTGTGTGTGTGTGTGTGTGTGTGTGTGTGTGTGTGTGTGTGTGTGTGTGTGTGTATTCTAACAGTGACATCTAACGCGTGGACCTGAATCATTGCAATTCGATAAAGGTCGTGTTTTTATTAATCTTTCGTCATTTATAATTGTCACACAACGCCTCCCTGGTTTTATGTTATTATTATTTATTAATCATCCATAGCTAATTACAAGTGATGAGAGTTTTAATTTATGTTATTAATAATTCTCTAGAAAACACCACTCGTCTCTCTCTCTTATTTAGACGACGGTCCCACGTACCCCTTCCCTTTCTAGGTATGTTATACAACTGTTCCAGATCTTTGATGCGCTCACCAAGCACACAGTAGACAAAGGTCCCGAATTTCCCCTGCGCTATCAAACACACCAGGAGGAATGTTCCCGAATTTTCGTGTATGTTACACAAGGAATGTTCAAAATAATCTGTGTGAATTCTTAAGACCAAACTCAACCATTTTCGCCGTATTGGTTCTCAAACAATATTCACAGGAATCAACTTACAGCAACACGTTACTGATACGTTTGATGATATTAGACACACACACCCAATGTGATCTGGTAGAGTCAGTATCACTGTGATTTGAAGTGGATATCAAGCAAACAAAAAAATGTGCACTTCTCTCTGTAAAAGTCAAATTAATGCAGTGCTAAATTTCAGGCATGTTTAATTTCTAAAACTTCTTTCTCTCTTACCAAGCCTCAACTTTCTCAATTTACAAAGCCTGCAACAATATTGATTAGCCTGATACACATGTAGCATAAGAATTATAGCATCTATCGAAATTCACAAGTATAATGTACAACGTAATCAAATTAGTGAACATAGAAATAATGGTTCAATTACATAAAGTATTCTCCAGTTCAAATCATAGATCAATAGTAAACGTATGAAATATTTCTAAGTCCATTCTTTCTTTACCAGTTAGTTACCATAAGCTAATGATCGCCTTTATGACAGGTTACGTTCAAATCAAAATGATTAGAATATAGACTTCCTTCAACAAAATAACTTTTGGTCCATTCCCATTGGATGAAATTATGATCAAGTATGAGACTATTAGTCAGAAAAACTACTCATCCAGTTGGAACTGGTTTGGATTGCATCAGCAATTTCTAGCATATTCTCCACCTGAGTTGTTTACTCCAACTTTTGGCACTTAAAAATATCATCATAAGCAGTGCCCAGGATCGGATCACTTTGACATTAATTTATGTAACAATTAAGTTTAGTAATAGGGATAGGCAAATTTACACCGCCACAGTAATATTATTTTAATTTGATATAAATGCATG
The DNA here is from genome assembly GCA_028829895.1 of Sinotaia quadrata. Lineage (NCBI taxonomy): Eukaryota > Metazoa > Mollusca > Gastropoda > Architaenioglossa > Viviparidae > Sinotaia > Sinotaia quadrata. The sequence goes on along the minus strand of CM054179.1, from coordinate 80,032,666 downwards.
AAAATATTATAATATTGAATCCGCCATACTTGTATAATGAGTTGTATGCTTTTCCTATTTGTTATAATACTTTCCCATAAACTTTAATTGTTATAAATTTATTAGTTGATATAATCACTGGTGCATTTTCAACATAACAGCATAATGTTATGTCTGAACCTTATTAAGTCAGTTTATTTGCATGTAGCAGACCACAGATATATGCAATTATTTATTTTAGTATCTGCAGTTGTGGTACGGTATCGTAGTGAGTGTAAATCTACATCATAGTTGTGCGAATGTATCTCTACATCGTAGTTGTGTGAATGTATCTATACATCGTAGATGTGTGAATGTATCTCTACAGTGTAGTTGTGTGAGTGTATCTCTTCTATTTGTATAATATTAATTTTATGAAGCTGGGTCTTTTTTTTGTGTTGAGTAAATCAGAAGTGAATTACTCTAAAACTGTGAACACACATAATCATTGTGTAAATCCTTTTATCTTAGCAAAACTTGCAATGTCATAAGTATCTCATGTCCATAGCTACTTCTCACGTCTTCCTGTTTGCGTGTGAGGTCACACCTATATTATCTTATCAAATCTGAGCTGTGTGCATCTGTATTGATTGGCTAAATTACTCACACTAGTTTACGTATAGTAGGTAGCAAAACTACTTAAAGTGGAGACGTTAGTATTTTAAAGTGAGGTCTCTGTTCCCAAGTTTTGTCTTTCGTTTGTGAGAGGAGTGACTAGACACACGATACCAGCATACATTATTGTAGTCACTCCACTAAAATTTCACTGTTTATATATTAATCTGCTTGTTTTATGTGGTTATTGTGATGAAATGATTTATGATTTCATATTTTCTTTCTTTACCAAATTGATCCATTTATTCATTTTTATTTGCTTGTAATTTATAAATTATTTATTGTTTCATTAAAACTTAGCATTTTGTCGGTTGTAATGAAAGTTTTTAGAAGTAATATAGTTTCTCATTACATTAAGGCTGTCTGTTAAATCCGAGAGAGGTGGGGGGGGGAGAGAGAGTGAGAGAAAGACAGGGGAGGGGGGAGAAGATCAATCCAGCGAAAGAGAGAAAGATCAAGCCAGTGAGAGAAAGACAGATAGAAAGATCAAGCCAGAGAGAGAAAGATCAAACCAGAAAGATCAAGCCAGCAAGAGAAAGACAGAGGGAGAAAGATCAAGCCAGTGAGAGAGAAAGATCAAGCCAGAGAGAGAGAGAGAAAGATCAAGCCAGCGAGAGAAAGAGAGAGAGAGAAAGACGGGGAGAAAGATCAAGCCAGCGAGAGAGAAAGATCAAGCCAGAGAGAGAGAAAGATCAAGCCAGCGAGAGAAAGACAGAGAGAGAAATATCAAGCCAGAGAGAGAGAAAGACAGAGGGAGAAAGATCAAGCCAGCGAGAGAGAAAGACACAGAGAGAAAGATCAAGCCAGAGAGAGAGAGAAAGATCAAGCCAGCGAGAGAAAGACAGAGAGAGAAAGATCAAACCAGAAAGATCAAGCAGAGAGAGAGAAAGACAGAGGGAGAAAGATCAAGCCAGCGAGAGAGAAAGACAGAGAGAGAAAGATCAAGTCAGAGAGAGAAAGACAGAGTGCGGGAGAAAGATTAAACCAGAGAGAGAAAGACGGGCAAAGCAAACCTTCTAATCAGTGCGTACGCAGATGAAATTCACATGCATGCGGTCCCCCCCCCCCCCCCCCCCCCCCCCCCGACAAAAAGTGTTTATTCACAAAAAGTATTTATTCACAAGGAAAATTGTTTCTTCAATTACAAACTCGTAATACCTTTTACACCAGAGACACATTACACGGACGCACAGTATAAAACACACGCATTCGGATGGTGAAGTTCCACACGTTTACACATACAAACAGTTAGTAAGAAAAAACAAAAAAGATCAAATGTTGCATTGTGACAACTTTTAATAAACACATTGTCCCGACCACGATTAATTTCCACTGAGTCTGTTGCAAGTTATCGCTAGAAGATAAAAAAAAAGAAAAAAGAAACGTTTTCAATGATACAAGTATAAATAACGGAATAAGTAAAGGATAAAAATATAGAGCGTGTAGTAAGAACTGTCTGCATATAATTTCATACGATAATTTGTTTTCTTACTTGTAGAGCGACAAGTTGAAAAGAATATGTTTGTAAAAATAAACAGTATAGATTTATGTATCACTTATAGAGCGACAAGTTGAAAAGAATATGTTTGTAAAAATAAACAGTTTAGATTGGTTTCTCACTTGTAGAGTGACAAGTTGAAAAGAATAATATTATGTTTGTTAAGATAAACAATATAAATTGGTGTCTCACTTGTAGAGCGACAAGTTGAAAAGAATATGTTTGTAAAATTAAACAGTATAGATTGGTGTAGAGCGACAAGTTGAAAAGAATATGTTTGTAAAAATAAACAATATACATTGGTTTCTCACTTGTAGAGCGACAAGTTGAAAAGAATAATATTATGTTTGTTAAAATAAACAATATAAATTGGTGTCCCACTTGTAGAGCGACAAGTTAAAAAGAATACGTTTGTAAAAATAAACAATATACATTGGTTTCTCACTTGTAGAGCGACAAGTTGAAAAGAATAATATTATGTTTGTTAAAATAAACAATATAAATTGGTGTCCCACTTGTAGAGCGACAAGTTAAAAAGAATACGTTTGTAAAAATAAACAATATAAATTGGTGTCCCACTTGTAGAGCGACAAGTTAAAAAGAATAATATTATGTTTGTTAAAATAAACAATATAAATTGGTGTCCCACTTGTAGAGCGACAAGTTAAAAAGAATACGTTTGTAAAAATAAACAATATAAATTGGTGTCCCACTTGTAGAGCGACAAGTTAAAAAGAATAATATTATGTTTGTTAAAATAAACAATATAAATTGGTGTCCCACTTGTAGAGCGACAAGTTAAAAAGAAAACGTTTGTAAAAATAAACAATATACATTGGTGTCCCACTTGTAGAGCGACAAGTTAAAAAGAATACGTTTGTAAAAATAAACAATATACATTGGTGTCCCACTTGTAGAGCGACAAGTTAAAAAGAATACGTTTGTAAAAATAAACAATCAATGAAATCGAAACTGTCGCCTAAGAGAACTTAAAGGAAACATGAAGATTTAAAAAGAAAACAAAATGATAATCAAAAATATTTTAAATCTCAACTTTCAAGATACGACAGCGGTATCCTTATGACATTAATATGACGACTACACGTGGCAGTCTGCTTTACCATTACTTTCCGACAACTACGGGAGCGGCGGCTGCGGCTGCAGCGGGCTGTGCCAGCAGGGAGGCCAACAGGGCGGCTGTGGCGTCACCCCCGCCGCTGCTGCTGCTGTGGTGACTTCCATGACTGATGGGCCATGGGATAGGGATGATGCTCTCGCTGCAACTTTTGCTGCTGCTGTGTGTGGACACAAGGCTGCAACCTGTGACAAGTACACATCATACACACCACCATCACAAACAACGGTTTGTATATGGTCAAAGACGAAGCGTTGCGTGTGCTAAGCGAGGCGGAATGACCAGAAACAGTACTATAAATCTTGTGAAACTTATATATATATATATAATATTCCATTCTGTAAGTTTCACAAGATTTATAGTCATCTCACACACTGTAGGTCCACATCGGCTATCATTTGCACAATTAGGTCTATATAGATCATCGCATGCTTTGTAATCCTAGAGCGATCATCACATACACAGCAAGCTTACAGCCGTCATCGCATACACAATAGGCCTACATCGGTCAGATATTGCACAATAGCCCTAAGGTCATATCATATAATAGTCCTAACTAAACAGATTGCATACGCAGTAAGCCTACATCGGTTATCGCATATATTGTTATGGGCCCTGAAGATCGGCTATGCAACGGTCTGTAATAAATCATTTCGAAACAGATATTAGGGTTGGTGAGAATTACAGGAAATTAAATTAAATCTTTCACTCCAAGCTGGATAGTTGTGTGTAGCTTTTGTTTGGCTACATCCATTTTCTTTTTAAATCCCACGCTTAAACTAATCTATAGACCAGAAGTCGTTTAAAATGTTAATTAATTAGTATTAAAATAAATCACGATTTAAATAATATTTACAAAAACCCACATACAAAATGAGAGTAGTAAATAATTGAATAATTATTAGATTTAGTAAAATAGCTTACTTATTTTATTTCTTTATGTAATAGATTTCGTCAATTAAAGACTTCCTAATTAGTCGCGCTATGGTGTAGAATGCTCAGTGTGTACCACTGAAGTTGAAAGATTTATTACTTTCAACAAGAAAGACAAATAGATAGATAGATAGACAGACAGACAGACAGATATACAAACAGACAGTCAGGTAGATAGGCAGATAGATAGACAGACAGAGACAAACAGATAGATAGAGAGACAGACAAACAGATAGATAGACAGGCAGATAAACAGAAGATAGACAGACAGACAGACAGACAGATTACTTACACAGCGCAGACAGAAGAATAATGACGAGTGTGTTCATGATTTCTGGAGTTCTTGGTCGAAATGCGGCGGTCAGCAGAGAAAGGAGCAGCTTTGAGTGATTTGTACCTGACCCATTGACCAAGAGGACTTATAAACAACTCACATCAATAGAACTATTAGAAGTGGTCATGGCCCGCAGACGTGTGGAAACAAGCGTTCAAGGGATTCGGGAAGGAGCAAGACCCCAGTTGGGGGGCTGTTCATCCTCGCGCATGGTGGAGTAAAAGTGTTTTATCTTCGTAGTCAGTTTGGGGAATAAATTATTGATGTGTGTGAGAGAGAAAGAAAAAAAAAAAAAAGAGAGAGAGAGAGAGAGAGAGAGAGAGAGAGAATGTCGAGCTTTGATTTTCAAAAACTGAAATTATTCTATAAGTGAGAAGTAAAAGCAGTGTGAGATTATCTACTAAAGTGTGCCATGCAGAGTTGATGGGGAGTTTAATGCCGTTGTAAGGTCACAGAGAGAGGAAAGGAGTTCTGAAATTGGGACCACATTTGCTTTTTCTTTTCTTTTCTTACCTTACAGTTTGTTGTGTTGTGACCAGCTAAAAAGTATTCTTTTAATGGAATCTTTCTGTATACAGTGCCATTTATAGTCCTCACCACCACCAAATAAGAAACATAACTAACACGCTGTCAAGAGTTTACTAACAGCAAAGTTTTTATATATTATCATTTATACAACTTTATTTTGAACTAAGAGATACTAATATTATTTTGTGTCTGGTTTTTGGCTATAAAGGATATTTTAATCACATGTTCTTAATTCTGCACCACTTGACATAAATTTGACGCGTCTTCATTTCCAACAGACACTCACTGAAAAGTGTTATTTAATGTATTGATTTTATTTATATAAAACTCAAACCAAAAAGGTGCTTTCCATTTACATGTATTTATCTTGTTTTAATTTAATCGGGTTGGGGATCTGATAGCCTGTGACATACTTTTAAAATGGGTCCGGTCTCTGTGAAAGGTCACAAGGAGAAAGGGGGAAACCCCCAAAGTTTGAGATATGGTAGCGAGGGCCTCTATAGTCTATAACTCTATACAGTCAATCACAAGCATGTATGCAGTTAATCACAAGTCTGTATGCAGTCAATCACAAATCTGTATGCAGTCAATCGCATACAAGCCTGTATGAAGTTAATCACAAATTTGTATGCAGTCAATCACAAGTCTGTATTCAATCAATCACACGTTTATATGAAGTTAGTTTAATCACAGGTCTGTAATGCAGTCAATCACAAGTCTGCATGCAGTCAATCAAAAGTATGTATGCAGTCAATCACAAGTATGTATGCAATCAATCACAAGCATGTATGCAGTTAATCACAAGCCTCTAATCAAATGAATAAATGAAAACATGGTACCCGTAATTGTTTCCCTTGGTAGTTGCTCAAAACCGCCAGAAATTTACTAAGAGTCTAAATATTTTTTTTTTTAATGCAGCCAACCCTCACACTATATTTCAAACAGTGAGTTGCGTGGTTACATAAAAGGACCGCAAGCTTTGACTAAGAATGTATGTTTCTTTATATATTTTCTCTTTCTCACTCACTCTCTTTCACATACACACACTCTCCCTCATACACACCCATTCTCACTCTCTCTCTCTCACACACACCATCTTCTTATTTGAGATTTTATTGTGCACACTGAGGACTGTTTCAGAATATATCTCTTGCAGAATGGAGATTGTGAATTTTCTAGAATGATATCTACTACTTTAACAATCAAACAGTTGTTACTTATTTCAAGCTGCAAACTTGGTTAAGTCATTAATAAAGTTAATTTCGAACACACAATTTTATAACATGAGAAGATATTGTTTGAATCTAACAGCTGAGAAAAAATGTCCGTGCAGGTCTCACCGAAACTACAGGTTGCCCAAGAATTTAAACAAATGCTGAATATTAACTTTGTAAAAATAAATAAAGACCTCAGGAAAGAAAAAAATAATATTCAGTTTGCAAAACTAAACCATGTGTCGATATTAGTTGCCCTGATGCTGACATGACCATTTAAAGTAAACACACAAATGGACCAAACAAATCTTAAGACATTTTTTTTGTAGTAACTTTATTCTAATACTTTTCTGGCAAAAAGCATCTAAAAATAAGTTAGCTGGCATATTTCTTTAAAAACAAAGACCTTCCCACTCCCAAACCAACCAATTTATCATACACATCTCTTCTAAGTGATGCTTTGTGAAATGAGAGACACAAAATAGTTAACCAAACAAATGTATATTAAAATAAACTATTCTGTCCATATTAATAGTTCTAATCAGCTTCTTTTACCAATTCACAAAAACTAGCTAGGACAAATTATAATAATATTAAAAGTGCATGCACTACAATTTATTAAAAAAAATAATAGCTCTTACAGACACATTGTGACAAAATTATTCAGATAATCTTCAAATAGCATTACTGTTTGCTTTTTCTACTATTAGTTTATGCAGCCAATGACATTTTCTGCATACATATTTAACCATTTACAGTCAAAGAAACTTTTTTGCACAGGCGTGGAAGGTCAAATTCAAAGTATACACAGGTTTGAAAGGTCAAAGTATACACAGGCTTGGAAGGTCAAAGTTTACACAGGCTTGGAAGGTCAAAGTATACACAGGCTTGGAAGGTCAAAGTATACACAGGCTTGGAAGGTCAAAGAATACACAGGCTTGAAAGGTCAAAGTATACATAGTTCACTGCTCTACAATGAGTCTTATCATTCAACTGTAACCTGTTAATTTTTATAATGATAAATCAAGTTAGTGGGGTGTAGGTGTGTATGCATGTGCACATGTGCATGCACACTTGCACATTCAAATATTTTGCAGAATACATCTATATGAGTCCAGCCCTGGGGCTCACCCATTCTTTGTTTTCTGAAAGCATGTTTAAATTCCTTAATATGATAATATGTCTATTCAGTTATTAAGGAATTGTGTTCAGTTGCTGACAAGCTAATAAAACAAAATTTTCAAGTGTCCCTGTTTATTTCCTATTAAAAGTGAGATAAATAACATAAGTTACATACAGGATCACAGAGATTTTGCTGTTTATAATGATAACGTTCAGATCTTCAATAAATATAAGTGCATAATTTCACACATGAGTAAGTCCCACCTTATCATTTGTCTCTTATCACAGATAATTCACTGAACACAATGCAGCGAGAACATACATTAATAATGTTATTATTTTAAAAATACTTCACTTTATCTCCCTGTACAAAGTCACCATTGTTTATCACATTTTTGTGGACCTTAATGCACTATTTGGGGGATACATTTAATAATAAAAAAACATGGCTGATTAAGACAACATAACAGCACATATAATTATGAACTAAAAATATATGTTAATATGTAATGCTAAAGCAGCATGATTAAGAAATTAAACACTAAAAGTAAAATCATATTAACTCTGAGGTTATTTACCACACATAAAAAATATAAGGGCCTATGGCATAATTAATCATTAAAGCAAAACACAGGTAACAACATTATCTTTAGAACACACACTGGTATTCACTATTATCACATGGGAAAATCACTTGCAAACTGAGACATTAGCACAAGTTTATAATTATAACTTAATGGTATCACAGGTAATAAACTTTGTATAGAGAACATACATAATTATTTTGACTTTATGAACATTCATTAGTACATAAATATATTGTCATGGCAAGCACATTATGACATCTAAGAAAACAAATAAATATGACATGGCTAAGAAACACATGAATAACTTTGTTAGTGAGCGCATAGTTATGATGACACCATAGTTTAACCAGAGGTAGCAATAAAAAACATTTATCAGAATTCAAAAGAAAAAAATATGGCAGAAAGCATTTAATTATAATTAAACCATAAAACTGTGACAGTGAGATAGACAAAATAAGAAACTAACATTAAAATTGTAGGTGCTTCACTTCAAAACAATTATTATTGGAAAGAATATGTCAATGTCTTTATTGCAGCAGCAAACAGAGATATCAACTTAATGAGTACAAAAGTGAATCTGGGGAACCCAACTAAAATCCATGCTTGGCCCGCACCATACTTGTGTTATGTCCAGACTGATATAGTTCTTTACTCCTAAATATTAGCAATACCTGAGTTATGTACAGACTGCTATAAACCTTTACTATTAAATACTAGCAATACCTGAACAAAGAAACTACTCAGCACTCAGGCCGGGTCATTAAAAGTTACCTTTTGGCATTCCACTTAAATCTTCAAACATCAACACTACAGTTGAGAGTGGCTATCAACATACAAAATTAATTATCAAAGGACTAGCAGATAAGCTATGCCAAATGATCAGTTTAAAATAACCACATGGCAAAGCTCAATTTAAACAGCTAACAGAAGAAATAGAAATGACAATAAAATAAATACAAAGCTTTTACTGAGCCTTTTACCAGTCACACTCTTGTGAAACTACCACAGACTCGGTCAGATAGGCAGTTTGAAAATTCTGACAAAAGCAAGTTTTGAGAACTAATCAAAAATATTTTTTGTTTAACTCATAGAATACAGATATACAAACTGACCAAAGTGTATAAATACATCTGACTCACATAACCCAACAAGAGGCAAGACAAGGAACATATTTAATTAATAATTCAGATTTTAGACTCAGATTGATGGAAATCACTTCAATAAGTACAGATGAAATGTCTCTTCTGATTGGTGGTGCCTAGTCAATGAACAGCAAACAGTAGTACCTAGAACTGGGTAATTGTAGACTAGCAGAAATTTATTTTCAGAACAAATAAAGTTGGTATTAATTATGCAAAGCTATTTCAAGAAACAATGTTGATAATCATCCAATATTTGTAATTTATATTTATTATAGTAGTGATTCATATCTAAGATGTCAGTAACTACAACAACATTCAAATTGTTAACAAAACATCTTTGTGTGCATTAACAAAGAAGCAATTCACAAGATCATGAGAAATTTGATTAATGTTAATAAAGTTATATAATACTTCAAATTTTATAGCAATACTTTTTATAGCAGTCTGGATGTATGTATCAATAAAAAAGCAATTCAGGGGAGGTAATTGATATGAACAGGAATGAAGGCTGAGCTGTGTGGACTTGAAAACTTACGACAATCTGATTCTTGTGTGTGACAACAGCAAAATAATTTATACTAGTCAGAAAATAGTATGTATAGCATTGTAATACTTAAACCTTTACAACAATAATTCTTATACCAGTGAGTATCAGCAACAGGGTAATTCAAAACATATATTTGATATAATACCTGGAATATTTTATAAACAGGAAGCAGTGTTTCTTATCCCAAGTAGCATAAATGGTGAATTCTTAATTGTCATATTTTAAAACATATAGAAAAATATTCTGACAGAAATGAAGTATTTCATGTTTGTCAGATGATGTCATTTACATAACTCATAGCATTTCTTGTTATTGTGAGCCTTCAGATATGAAGCAATTCTTCAAAATGTTAAAACTTATTGTTATAATACTGTAAACTAGTAGGAAAGCTTTTTTTCCCTCTATGGGTTGTAATTATATAAACCCAGTAGGAAAACATTTTATCCCTACATTAGCAATGCGATATATGTAATTTATGACTTTAAGCCGATGTAATATTATAATAAATAATTCTTGACTGTAAGCAGGTGTAATAATATAATGAAAGTTACACTTGCAGCTATAAATCGTTCCCTGTAAAATCATCAGTGAAAGTACACTTTTTTTTAGGCATTATGTAATGTAGTATAGTGAAAGTATATTTCTTATTAAATACATCATGTAATGTTGTAGTATAGTGAAAGTACATTTCTTATTAAATACATCATATAATGTAGTATAGTGAAAGTATATTTCTTATTAAATACATCATGTTATATTGTAGTACAGTGAAAGTATGTTTCTTATTAAATACATCATGTTATGTTGTAGTACAGTGAAAGTATGTTTCTTATTAAATACATCATGTTATGTTGTAGTATAGTGAAATTACATTTTTAAATACATCATGTTGTAATATAATGAAATTACATTTTTAAATACATCATGTTATGTTGATATAATGTTGTAGTATACTGACTATTTGTATCTATATTTAACTGAAAAGCAGTTCTCAGAGCCTGATACCACTTCAGAGCTTTGATTACTGGTGTGAAGTTCAAACTTTGTCTGCTACTTGAAAGATCAAAGTAATTGTGTAAAATTAATTATAATGTATTTATAACTGTGATAAAGTTGCCAGTTCAAAATTTAAAACTAGTAACTGCTTAACTAGATGATATTACAGGAGAAATTACAAATATATGTCAACATTTAACAAAATTAAAGTGTTAATGATGAAGACATCATTCTAAGAATGATTGAGATGGCCTGCATTTTGTAGTTTTGTTGGCGATGTTCTTCAAAGTTTGAAAAGCCCAGAATAAAATAATTTTGATATGCATATACAAAAACAGTGAACAATAAAAAGTCATTTTACTACAAATAAATTATTATGATTTTTACTTAGTACACTGAACACTTTATCTACAAATTTATTTTCAAGTCAGCAAGTATAAAAACAAAGTGTATAATTTGTTATTAAATAAATAATTAAAATGTATTCTATAATAAAAGCATTATTGAAATATTTCAAATGATGTGTCATAGCATTTGATTGTGTTTAATACTGTGTCAATCAAACAACAAAATGTTGTACGAGTTCAACATGCAGCAATTTAGTCTTATGAAAGGTTCAAGCTTTAAGGAACCTTTTCATTCACATGCTAACACAGGCAGATAACCAACAGCTTTCACACATCAACCAAAAACAGGCACAAAACCAAAAGCACTCATGTGCATCAATAGAGACACTTAAAATGAGAATAGTACTGTAAAATGAAGACTGACTTTCTGACAATGTTTAGTTAATGGTCCTGATTATGTGCACCCCCCCAAACATTTAGTTTTAGTTTGTTTTGCCTGCACTTCAGTTATGTGATCTTAGATCAAGAGTATTGTTTCCAGATACAGTTTATTTTTCCAAACCAATACCCTTAATGCTGTTTGATTTATACAGCATGAACATCTTTACAGGATTCATCAAATTTAACATCTTTATCTCAATGACCTTCCCCCTAAAAAACAAGTTAGAACATTTCACTAGTTCTATCAAATGCATCACAGTGAATTTGTCACATTTCACTTTATTATCAGAACACTGTAATAGGGCATGCTTCTAGCAAGTCAAGGACATAGTAAGGTCTGTAGGAATCAAGCTCACTAGACCTGACACCATACCATTTCAGCTTAGTACAGGAATCGGTGCATGTTAACTGGAGGGAGAGGTGTACTCTGCCCAAGGAAGTCCAGAAAAAGCAACCATTCTGGAACTAACACTTATTTGCTTGCACAGATGATCACTTCTTTAGCTTCTACATAATCAACTGATCACTGGTATTTGTTTGAGCTACTGTGCATCCATGCATTCACACATCTACTAAATAGTCAACTTTTCTCTTTGGCTTTTGTATGAAGCACTCTCCAATGTCTTGTTCACCCCTCAGCATCCATGTGTTATTGAATATTCAACTATCAACTTTGGCAATTGTTTGAACCATGATACAGCATCCACATTTTACTGAATTGTCAACTATCCACTCTGGCAACTGTCTGAACCATGATACAGCATCCACATTTTACTGAATAGTCAACTATCCACTCTGGCAATTGTTTGAACCATGATACAGCATCCATGTGTCCACTGCATATTTAATTATGTTTTATGGCTCTGATCTGAACCTCATTACATCATCTAACTGACAAGTGTATAGTTAACTATTCTCTTTGCTCTCAGTCGGCACCTAGCAATAGCATCCAGTATCCATTCTTTAGTTATTTAGTATCTTCAGCACTTGGATCCCAATACAACATCCCATGTATCAAAGAGAGCTACTTTGCACTTTAGCAGAGCCACACTATTCACCTGTCTACTATATCTTAACTCCTCTTAAACAATAGTCAAAACTATATGACATCATTCATGGCTCCAATGTAGAGTTAACTATCCCCATAGGCATTTGTTTGGACCAAAATAAGACATCCATGTGTCCACTATACATTTCAATATGCACTTTGGAATGGCAAACAATCTAATACGATTTCACTTTTGTCTGGACCATACTACACCACGGCTGTGAGGCATCAAGCCATAAAGTATGACATACGCCAGTCACCTAACTTGCTTCCATTATTCTCCTCATGACCATCCTGCACTATTTTATTTCAGTTTAAAAAACTATCCAGTTGTGTTTGGCCATTTGTATTTTTATTATTTTCAAATTAAAAAGTTTAACCTGAAACAAGGATGACTATGAAAAACTGATTACTTCTGCTACACCGTCAACAAATTCAATCAATGCATCTAGTATCTACCTGACAAATTAAAAAAAATAAATCATAAACCCTTTGAAGTTCACAGGTCTTTGACATGAAACAATGAAATATTTATGAAAAATAATCACATGCTTTTGAATCGTGAACTGAATCAGGTGCTTCATCTAATGGTTCGCAGGAAGTCCTCAAATCTTTTTTGTTCTAACTCTTTCATAACTTGATTTAGTGCATATATCTGAAATAGACAAAATAAAAAATATAAACTGTTGACAGAAGCCAATATCAGAAACAGACAAGATGTAATTAAAAAGAAATATCAATCTATCCAAAATAAATGCCTTAGACATTAAATAAATCAACATTACACCACTGATTTTCAGCAGAAACAAGTAGTCATTAAAATTGACAGAGTTTACTGTAATAATTGTGATATGTGAAGAATCAATTTATTAAAAATCCTCTAAAACATTCTGGCTGTTTATTACTACTTTAAGATATACTAAAAATATTCAATCTTTCCTTTACTACCAGATACATAGCCATTTTCCTTTACTAGTGTAGTTAAAAGTAAGTTTTTTTCTTTAGAACCTCAACTAAAAACTTGCAACTTATTTTGCTAATCAATATTTTCTTAATTTTTTCTGCTTTTCCATTTTATGAATATTCATTGCTATTTTGCAAGGCACCAATTTTATAGCTTTTATTATTAGTGTATTCTGTAGATTCCTGAATATGATATGTACTTTTACTGTAGCATTAATCTATAAGTTCTTGAAAATAGTGTCATATTAGTCTTTAAATTCTTGAATATAGTGTATAGTTTCTTGCTTTATGATTGCTGTAATAGTGTGTAAGTTTTTGAATATAGAGTATAGTTTCTTGCTTTATGATTGCTGAAATAGTGTGTAAGTTTTTGAATATAGTGTATAGTTTCTTGCTTTATGATTTTGAATGATGATGGATTCTTTCAGTTTCCACACAAGTCATACTGTGGTTGCCCTTTATGAAAAATTTAATTTTTGTTTGTACATATTGCCAAATAAAATAAATGCTAATTAGTAGAGAACACCTTTTGTCACTTGCTTGGAACTCCAAGGTACGTTTTGGTTGACAACAATTTCTGGCTCAGTTTCAGAGTCATTTTCCAAAGAAGATGATAAAGAAAAATGGTCTGAGCTAGAAAATGAAATGTCACTTTGGTTGTCTTCACAAAAAGTAGGATTATGATCAAATAAATGATAGTCATATATTTGTGTCGACTCAGTATCAAAATCCATCACAAATGGAAATGCTGACCCATTTGAAAAATGTTGAAAAATTTTCAAAGCAAGAAAGTATTTGGAAAAAATATACAGAGTGAAAATACATGTGGAAAAAATAGAAAGCCACCCATCCAGGAAGTAACTTAACTAACTGCAAAGCATTGTGGGAGCTTGGCTCAAATAGGGCAAGCCGAAACAAGTTTCTCCCTTAGCAACATACAGTGCATTCAGTATAGGTCGCTAGGGGACAATCATGACTGAAACAGAGCTGATGCATGGGCTGCTACGGATTGATAGAGACATTAAGAGTTAATTTTTATAGTTTTGAATAAAATCTGTAACTTCTTGTTCTCTACTGATTTTGTGGATTGTTTCTAATCAACAGTACTTTAAATACTGTGCACAGTCTCTTTGTTTATAGTTAGTTGTCAATAATCTTTTTAATGATTATCTTCTAAATTTACTTTCAAACTCTGGGGTCAAGTTTTGCTGGTTCGTAAATGGTTTTGCTATAAAATCAATTTCAAAATTTTCATATAGATCTGAAATGTTATGGATGAAATGACTATAAGCAAAGTGACTTTTCGTATCAGGAAAAAATTTCTGGAAAGTGTTTCAACTAAAAGAAGAAGTAGTGCAGCATCTCACCTCCAACCGCTGTTGTTTCTTAAACTCAGCACGCTTTTCCTGAAAAGACATTTTTTCTTTTTGCACTTGTTCTAATCGTCTTTTTTCTTTTTGTTTGTCCTGATTTCTAGTCATCCCTTCCAGTCGGTGTCGAATTGACCTCTGAGCCTGTGAAAAGAGCACAAAATTCAATCAAAATAGCTAGACACTAGGAAAACAACTTTTAAGATTTAACATAGGCATAAATTATGGCAATTATCTTTATGTTTAAGAATGTTAAATACATAAACTAACTGTGGTTAATTAGATGTGATTAAGCATTTAAAAGTGTCAGTTGGTTGTGATGACATGCTTGCATCTCATTTAGATCAATCATCTTTAATTTAATTAATTTAATTATGTGAAACTAGTTGTCAGTAACTGACTGTGGTTAATACTTGTAACTGTAAGTATCAAATGGTTGTACTTAAAGTTTTGCATTGCGTCCAATACTTGTGGTTAAACACTTGTAATGTGTAATTTTGGTGAAGTTAAATATTTGCAATGTGTCAGTTGTGGTTTAATACTTGTAATGTGCCAGTTGGTTAAGGTTTAATACTTGAGTTTCAAATACACTCTTTTAAAACACACATAACTAGCATTTAAAACAAAATGACAGGCTGCATAGACAGTCTTGATGATTTTCACCACACTAAAAGTGAAAATGGCAAAAACACAAAGACAGTTATTTATAGAGAATCAGTCTTGATTTTCAGAGGGTGTCTATTAAACCATATTAAAAGTAAAAACAACAATCAGAAACATAATGATAGATATTTATAGTCAGTCTAGTTGATTTCCAGTTAACAGCTATTGAACTGCACACACAAATATGGCATTTAAAACATAAATTAGGGATACAAAATTAACTTGGACAATATAAATAACAAAGGTTAAAGATAACTAAAGTTAGAAATGAAAAAATTATTAAACAAATAAATTACTCACTCGCACATCTGCAAGGCTTGGTATGTAAGCGTACTTTCGCAAATGTTCTGCAACAAACAAGGAAGCTAAGAAACATCGTTCCCGAAATAATAATTTCCTCTGCTTGAATTAATAGCAAAATTAACTCAGAACTAAACGACAAAAAAACTGCACACATGCACGCGCTCACACGCACGCACACGCGCACACATGCACGCACGCACGCACACACACACACACTCTTGCTATCTCTTTGTGGGTATATTAGACAGGGTATGTCTTTTACAAAAAAATTTTGGTATGTTACTGTTGTAATATCTAGTATAATCTAAAAGTAACAGTTTGGAAGAAAAAGAAGAAAGATTATCAATCTACAACTGTATGATTTAATAATAATAATGCGATCTACTGCAGATACTTTTGTACATAATGCTTAATGAAGGTGGTATGATATATCTGATGCTATAATAAATAAGAGTGATACGCTGTGACTATTTCTATATATACAGAGGGCAGTGCAGAAGTTAGGTACTAGCCTCCCAATTCAAAATGAGGGGTGCAAAGAGTTATAAATCATTCTCAATCACTCTTAAATGTCAGCTTACAAATCAAATTGAAAGATACTGCTATTTGTTGCTCTGAAATCACTGCACAGAAAATACACCCAGAACTCATCAAATTTTCACTCTCCCCATTGTTGGCCTGTACCTCTCCTTTCAGAATTTAAATCTTGTGCACCACAAATATGCAAAATAAGCAAAGGTTGGAAATAAATATGAAATATAAATTACAAAAATTTTAAGATAACATTTTATATCATAAAAATAATTACTTGCTACAACTAAATTTTTTATATGAAGGAAAACTGAGATAAGCAATGGTCAACAGTAGTAAGATAATACTTACCAATACAAAAATGCCTACACATGCTATAGCAAAAACATTTCTCACCAGATGTACAGATATCTAACACAGCAACACATTCAGAGGTAAGACTTGTTTACCTGGTGTTGGCGTGCATGGTGGGGCGCAGGGAACCAGAATCCCGCATTCCTTTAAGCAGCTGGACTGTTTCTCTGATAAGAAGACTTTGGTCACTTTCTTCAAGTCCGCATTTGTCCCATCAACTGTGGTCTTGCGCAACACAGAAGATGAATCCCCAGTGCTCACATCTTCATATGTAGAGACTCTGTGCTTTGCTTTGGGACTGCTAGCACCTCCATGCTTGCTGATTAAATGACTAGGTGAGTGTTTACTGCTTAGTGAACCGACACAAGTGCGGGAACCAAAGTGTGGTTTTGCTGCATATAACAGAGATGCTTTGTGGAAGTAGACCTGATTGGGCCGTAGAGTTTCTATGGGCATTTTGCTGTGGATGTGCACAGCTTGACACTTAGCAGTGAGCATGTCAACAGACAGAGTACTCGACATGGCCTTACGGTGCATGGCTGGTCGAATGTTACCAATGTCCATTAGACTAGAAGCACAGCATGTGGTTCCAGAACTTGTGGCATTCAGCATGGTGGTTAGCAGCTGCTTTTTCTCTCCATGTTTTTCTACAAAGTCTGGGATGAGGGAAAAACAAAATTGATGATTAAGAACAGTGCCTCCAGGTAAACTTTATACAAGTGCAACACTTTTAAATGGACTGTTTAATTTCAAAATCTCTTAATATTTTATTCCCACAAAAATATTAAAAAAATAATACAAACACTAAAAACTAATATATTACTTATTCTAAAAAGAAAACCCACATCTACTCAATCAATTCTATATGCATAAAATTAAAATTTTACAATAATGCTATATATAGAATTAAATACTTTAACTATATTAAAATTGCTTAAGTGTGTGTGTGTGTGTGTGTGTGTGTGTATGCATGCATGTGTTGCTGTGTTTTAATTTGTGTGTGTTTATGTGGTATTTGACTTTGAGGTGAACAGAACACTTACTGACTTAGACAATGTGTATTTAAGATTTAAATGTGTTAACAATACTTTTCCTGCTTCATACCTCTTGGTGTGAATTAAAATTAGCAGCAATTCTACAACTGTACTTAGAAATAATTGCATTATTAAAAATCAAAACATTAACATCATTTTTATAAAAGTGATTGTATATTTTGTTAATATTTATTAAAAATATAATCTCTATTCAAAGAGGTCACCAATTTTATCTATCTATATGTTAAAATAAAACACTACTAAAAAATCTAAATATAATTGGATAACATATCAGATAACTGAGTACAATGGAGTAAAATGGAAAGAATTTTTCAGCTCTGGATAGTAATAGATTAGCATAATATAAATATTATTCAAAAAGCAAGATCAGGCAATAAATGTGACAAGCACATATTTTTTCAGGACAATTGACGAGTTTTGTGGTGCAGTGTGTTTGTTTGTTATAACATTTGTTTGATAAGACAGTTATTTTATATATATATAGTGGATACGTACTGCCCCTGAAGCCCCCACAATGAATGGTGGCCTTTCAACAGAAAGGGCCCAATATTTGTCCCTTCAAATAAAAATGAATTTGAACTTTGAAAAATATACACATGAACAAGTGTTCACAGGTTGATGCTCTATACTAAGTGGAGCTGTGAGAGAGAGAGAGAGAGAGAGAGAGAGAGAGAGAGAGAGAGAGAGAGAGAGAGAGAGAGAGAGAGAGAGAGAGAGAGAGAGAGAGAGAGAGAGAGAGAGGAGAGAGAGAGAGAGAAAGTGAGGAGGGGGGAAGGGATGGTTTTTGCAGGGGGTTGGAAGCAGCATCTAAAGTTACGCCACTATATATATATTGTGTGTGCTGCAATAAATCCACTTAGTAAAATAACAGACAAAAAGTTCACCAGACAAGACTGACAAGTTCTCCAGACAAGACTGACAAGTTTTCCAGACAAGTCTGACAAGTTCACCAGATAAGGCTAACAAGTTCATCTTGCTAGTCTTGTCTGTTGAACTTGTCAGTCTTGTCTGGTGAACTTTTCATCCTGTCTGTTATTTTACTAAGTGGATTTATTGCAGTACAGACAAAATATATAGTGGCATAACTTTGAAATCTGCCCCCCCCCCCCCATTATGTTACACTTTTCATGATTATTTAAGTGCATGATTACCAGAACTTTATATATACATAAGTTCTCAAATCCCAGGTGTCAAACTGCCATAGCATCTAATGCTTTCACTAGTAACCCAAACTGAAGAATAATTCTTATCTTGCTCAGCATTTTGTCTGTTAAAATTACATCCCAATATTTATCTTAATGAAGTTTTAGGTGAAAACTGGAACACTGCTTTGGGTGCATAGAAGAACATGAAATGTCCAGTTCAGTATTACAAACTCTGAAAAAAAGTATATAACTAGCGAAGAATATGTGTACAAGTGTACCATTTGGCAAAGAAATACTTTTTATCTTTTAATTTAAAAACTGTGCTCTTTTACACAGTTAGTTTTTTTATGAAGATGACTTAATGACTTCAAAGAAAGTAAATTTATTTATGCCCCTTTGTCCTTGATCAGAGGTAGGCTGGATCTAAGGTATGAATATATGGCCCCCAAATCTCAGAACATACACACACTTCTATAATGTGAGTATACATGTGATGTGTGTATCCATTAATGTATGCACATATATATATATATATATATATATATATGCATACATTACAAATGAACATAATTATATGCATGCATACATACCTGTTTATGTACTAATCACACATGTGCATGCACACATATATAGAGAATAAAAATTACTTTATTAAACAGAAAAGAAACAGATGTCTTATTTAAATTATACAGTAATTTAATATAATTATACTTTTAAAAAATAGATTATGAAGTGACTAGCAAGTGAATTGTTGAGAAGATTGCATTTTCCAAATCCTTTAGCTAAAGGGAATTTGCAATATAGAGTAATGCAACATATTTTAATATTTCACAGCTCTGCTTTTAACAATGCCTAGGCTAAAGTTTGTTTGTTTTTTATTACATCACTGAGTAATTAAAGTGTTATAGCACACTGATTATTTACCCCAAATTTCCCATTACAATGGCTTACACATTCTCACCACACAGTACTCTTTCTAATGTCTGATATAAGTGGATCATTCATTCATGAACACACCAAATGCTAGCTACAGACATGGAGCTGAAAGTAAATATTCAGTCAGTCAATGAAAGCTACTGGTCTGTACCACCTCTTGCCTACTGTCCTCTTATTCCTATTACGTACAGGTATTACTATGTACAATACAGAACAAGAGAACAATGAGAGATGTGTAAATTAAGTTGGGGCACTTTGTACACATATTACCAGGTACATAGTACAATGAGTGTAAATTAAGTTAAAGAACTGTATACACATATTACCATGTACATAGTACAATAAGTGATGTGTAAATTAAGTTAAAGAACTGTGTACACATATTACCATGCACATAGTACAATAAGTGATATGTAAATTAAGCCAAATGTAATGTGAGTTGTGACCATGTATCACATTGTACATTACAGAACAATAGAACGAGAGATGTGTAAATTAAGTTAAAGCACTGGGTACACATATTATCATGTACATAGTACAATGAGTGATGTGTAAATTAAGCCAAATGTAATGTGAGTTGTGATCATGTATCACCATGTACAATGCAGAACAATGAGAGATGTTTAAATCAAGTTAAATGCACAGTGTATCATGTACATTATTGAGCAATGAGAGAGTATAGGATGGATGAACACTAGGAAACCTAACTTATGTATTTAAATCTAGTTCGAGTAGAAAATAGATCCCTTTAATGTTGTATCACTTATAATGTCTTCAATTTAAAGAATGTAACCTCAATGTTTAAGGAAAATTTATTGCTAAACTAAATAAGTAATTTGTCCCTTACCAACCTTATTACACTTACAAGAAATGTGAAAAAAAAATCTTCAGTGGTCTGGAATGTACAACTTGCCAATTGTAAAGGATTTTAATTAAAAAAAACCCAAACAACTTGTTCTGGTTAAAAATGATTTTCTTACTTTATACTTAAGTTCTTAAATAAACAGTTATTGTTAAAATAAAACTCAACAAATCTTGTTATGAGTCTGCTAAAGTTTGATCAGCAATAAGTTCACCAAAATACATCATAAATTATGTTCTGCTATAATACTTTTTATGTAATGACACTTATTCATAAATGCACATAAAGTATTTATCACCTTTAAATTGGACATTTGCTATTTAAACTGTATTATCAGTTTTTGATTTCTGATTTAATCTAATTCAATATATCCAGTAAAAAAAAAAAAACACCTTTAATAAATATAAACTTTTGGTTTTAGTGCATCAAAATCTTATTTAATTAAGTTATGTATAAAAAAGAGAATTAGTTTATCAAAGTGTATATTTTGAATTATCTAAGTATATTTAATATTTATTTTAAAAAAATACTGAATATCACAAAATAATATATTATACTATGTGTGCGCCTTTAAAGCTCTAAAAACATAAGGAATAAATCATTAGGAAAATGCATCTTTTACAAAATAATTTGTTTCAAGAAATATTTTGGAAATAGCCGAATACTTTCAATAAATGCTTAAAAATTATTTATCTGTTAATGCATATTATTCAGTTTTTCAAGCATGTAACATTCCATATATATCAAAAAGACAATTACCTTCTTGACTAGAGAACAGTAATTGGCAAGAATAAACTGAAAATATCTTCTGTTCAAGCTGTTCATGCAAAACAAACTTACTCAATGCCAATTTTGCCACTCAAGAAACTTAAGTTTCAGACTGATATCATTACTTACTAGTGGAGTCTGAGCACATATGGTCTGTACATTCATCACAACTGCTTTCTTCTGGTTGTGCCCTGAACCAGACATTTGCTGAAATCTGATCTTGTTTTTCAGGATTTACATTGCAGTCAGAAGCCAAAGGGATCGATTTCACAGAGTTAGCAAATGGAAGACAGAAAGGAGGAGAAGGCAGATCTGTCTGTACGCAACTAGGGCCTTCTAGTCTGAAAATGTTTATGGAGTCTGTTGTATATATCTGTAAAATAAACTTCTATTTAAAACAAAAACCATTAGCATTTAAAATAATGGGAAAGTTACCAAAATTTGAGCACAAGCCTTTACATGACAGAAATAACATAGTCTGCAAAACCATTATTTACCAAAAGAGTTAACATTTAGCAAAATCAAATCAAGAATCAAACTATAAATAAATAAAAACAAACACTTAATATAACTTTTATAAGAACCATAAGTATAAATAAAAAACAGACACTTAATATGAGAACCAAAATAATAAATAAAAACAAACATTTAATATGAGAACCATAAAGTATAAATATAAATAAAAACTAAACACTTAATATAAGAACCACAAAGTATCAATTAAAAACAAACACTTAACATGAGAACCACAAAATATTACAGCTTACAAGTCTTCAGCTATAAATATAAATTTGCTTTGAAGATGTGAATACCATATTTCATTTCAGGAACATTATTAATTAGTGAAGTGTAAAACAATGCAAACTATAAAAATACAATACTTCTCACATATTCACTACAGTATAATAAACAAAGTGATGCCAGTGCAGAAAGTACCAGGCAACATACTTAAGATGAGAACTAATATCAGGACTTGAAGTTGAAGCATGGCCGACAACATACTTAAGATGAGAACTAATATCATGACTAAGTTGATATGAAGCATGGCAGACAACATACCTAAGATGAGAACTAATATCAAACTAACTAAGCTGATATAAAGAATGCAGTGCTTTCTAAATGCATGGGCAGTTGCCTGGGCCTTCTGAGTATAGGGGCATTTTATTGACCATTTACATTTTTATTCCTGTGAGTGGTTGTGTACGAAGGGGCCCCAGTGTACTGCTTTGCCCATGGGCCTAAAATGCTGTTAAGATGGCCCTGGAAACATGGCAGACAACATACCTAAGATGAGAACTAATATCAGACTATGTTGATAAGAAGCATAGACAGACAACATACCTAAAAAAATAGCAAGAAGAGAATTAATATCAGACTAAGCTGATATGAAGCATGGCCAACAACATACATTTGAAAGCAAGATAAAAGTAATGTATGATGAACTGAGCTGATATAAAGAATGGAAAGATAACATACATAAGATTAGGCTAATATTTACATTTTAATGGGATGAACTGATATAACTTTTATAAGCATGAAAAGATGACATCATCTAAGACATGAACTAAACATCTCACAAAATCACATACCTATGATGAGAATTATATCTGATGAAGTGAAGTGTTACAAAGCATGGAAAGACAACATGCCTAAGAGTAAGATAAGAACTAAGCTTGATGGACTGAGTGGTACAAAGCATGAAAAGATAGCATACCTAAAATGAGAACTAATATTTGGTGGACTGGGCCAATATGTAGCATGAAACGATAATGCATCAGAGCTGAGGCTGACAAACTTGTTAGAATTAGGTTTACTTGAGTCACCAATTCCTGAGTGTGGCACACATGATTTGATTCTGTTCTTGTCTGCCCAAATACTCAGATCTGAAAGTGCATCCTGTATGTACAAGAAAGTGACCATTAAAAATAGAAAAATTTATTAGTGGAATATTTACTAATGAAATAAATTCACTATAAGAAAAGCATGTCTAGATGAAGAGGACAAACTGAGCATAATTAAAGTTTTATGACTTTAGATCACTTAAGAAATGCCACAATTTTACTGTTAATCCGATGCTGCTGAAAAAAAAATAACAACGCTGGCTCAAAGAGTATTTAAAAACAATAAACTAATATGATCTATATATCTATCTACCCAGAAACCTATCTATCTAGAAAGTCATTCTTATTTTCCCAACAAATTAAAATATTATTTCATATATTATTTATTAATGCCAGGGAGTGTAAGTGCAAAATACCAAAATAGTTGATTTAAGTATCCAAAGATACAGAAATAATAATTAAGCATAGTGAATAATAATAACACTTTTATACACAATCTATATAATAAAAACCAACAATGCATGATAAGTCAGGGACTGAAGGAATAGGTCTAAAATAATAAAAATAAATTAAATTGTATATATAGAATTAGCACACAAATACAAATATTCAATTTATATAAAATTATTATTACTTATTCTGATGAGGTGATTTTTTAAAAATCTGTTGGAATAAAAACTGTATACTCAGTTAATGTAGCCAATTATAACCTCACTTTGTACATCTATTTCTAAAATTCTGTTTTATTATTTTACTGGTAAACTTTACTCAGAAGTAGAGTATAAATTTTATATATGAAATTTTCACATGAAAATGAAAGCAAGAGTCCTTAGTTAAAGTACCATAATAAATCGCTGTGTATATTTTACTAAATAATAATCTTAATATATTTTGAAAATTAATTTTTAGGTTTGCACACACTTCCACCAGATTACAATATCCTATCTTGAAACAAATATAATATTTGCATAATTAGTGCTTGATTGCAATCTTGTTTCTATCAAACCATTATTCTAGTGAATAAATGTTTGATTTATTCGATTTCGATACTTTTATCAGTATTAATTAATTGTTTATCCAGTCACTAATAAATTGGATTAGATAATTCCAATAGTTGAATAATAGTGTGATTAAATCGACTTTGTTACCTAATATGAAGATGACTATTATACTGCAGCATAATTAAAATTATATAATTGTTCTTAATGCTCATTCACCAAAGCCAACAGGTATGTGTACATAGCCTACCCGTCTATTGATTGCCGGTCGTGAGGGTATACGACAAGAACTTGGTTCTGTGTGACAACACCTTGCATCTATGTAAGCCTGTGTTATCAACGGCACTGCTGCCATAACTTGATATCACTGGTGTTTACCTCCATAAGATTTTAAGAGGCATCGCTTCTGACAGAGATGCAGCTTACCGCCACTTTATTCAACTCCATAACAACGGAAGAAGGCCATTTACTTTGCCTCGTTTAGATTCTGATATCCGGAAAGTTACATAAGCTTGCTAAGACCCTTCCTTTTGCCGAGATCTTATGAAATGTACTTATTAATTATCAGTATAAAAATGTTATAAGTGTGCTTATACTTTGAAACAATTCAGATTTGGTGACGAGTTTTGTTGTCGCTGATTAATTAAAATGTTCTAAAACCTTTAAACGACAGCTAGTTAGGTGTCCGCCGGAATGCTCTGAGAAACCATAAAACGCTTGAGCTCTGCTTCGCGTAGGCCATAACAGTTCCACAGCAAATCATAAGATGTATATCTATGCTTAGAAACAATCGTTGCACAGTTCGTAGATAATTCTTTGTACAGCGTGACGCACTACAAATCATATCTTCAATCCAATGCATTCTTTTTTTTAAAAATTACAGTATAAATTATGTCGATGCATATTAGTATAAATTTGGAATTTGTGCTCGATAGCAGGACATTAATTTATGTAAACGAAATCCAGACGTTTTTCTCCTTAAGATGAGTATGCTAGGTTCCTCAGAAGCACTACACTTTATGCCACTTAGCTTGGGCACAAGGGAAACAGTATCGATCGATACCATGCAACCAGCAGCTTAGGTTTTGCAGAGAAATCCTACAGGCACTGCCTTCGTACAAAATTACAAGCGCGTGAAGATCTGGTGTGCAGCACTGATTCCCCCCTCCCCTCAACACCCATATACATGAACTTGGAGTGACGCTACTGTAGTTTTGTGGCACAAATATCGCTAACATCGAACACTTCAGGTTCTAAGTTGTAGACAGGGTAATATCCATAGATCAGCCTGAAAGGGCCAAAGGTTACACCTGCGTGGAGAAAATATATACACAATGACCTTGACAAATCTAAAATTATTTTTTAGTTGAAATGTTAATCCTGGTACTAAACAGTAAAATAATTATTTAATTATTAGTTAGATCATTTTAGGATTATGATGTTATGTCTACGGTTTTATAGAGTACAAGTCATGCACTGAATGTCCAAAGTAAATTTATCTTGGAATTGAACATATATATTTTGTTTTGCAATATGTGACCTTTCTTCATTTTTTTTTTAAATGAAAGGCAGTTTTAACACTCTTCATGATGAACATGCATTAAGCAACAAAATTTATCTTTATTACTCTAGCAAAGTTTTGATTTAGCAGAATTGGTATTTTCCCCACTTTTTAAAAGTCATGCCTTTGTAGGGCAATACTGGGTTGAATTAATGTAATTTCTATACAAATTTTTTTTTCTGTGATGGAATTTGTACATGTCTTCTAGCAGATGCCTTTCTTAATCATTTATTTTTGATGATTAAAGTGTGGCTATTGTCAATGTTCCCTAAGAAAACCACACCAGATGAACTACTTGGCTCACATAATTAAAGAAATATTTTATATGTGCTGATTTAATTTTCTCTTTAGCAGCCCTTTTGCATATCTTTAAGTAGTAGAATGTACAGCAGAATTATTTTGCAGACAGAAGGCTAATATATTCAATTCTAGTAATAGTATTATAATGCAAGGCATTACTTCTAAGATATGCAACTCTTGATTATCTGATGCAAAATCACAAGTTCAATTGAAAGGTTGATTTTGTTATGCAGACACTTTGTAATTTTTGTTGTGTTGTTTGGCAAGCAAGTTTTAATTTAACTTGTATTTAGATATGTGCCTTCCCCTACCTATTTATGATATGTGGATGAATGTAACAATGAATGTTGGTTTTTAGTTTAAGCACAAATGCATGCACAAAACTGATTGTAAAATAGATAGATCAATAGACAGATATATTGCCCAATCCGTCATATTCACATCTATATAGCTGTAGACATTTTGTAGAATGAACAAACAGTCTGAAGAATGAACTGGTTTTTAATAATATATTATGAAGGGGTAGATTAAGACCAGTGAGTGAATTAGAAATGTTGAAACAAAACAGAAGACATTGTTGACAGAATTATTAGCCATACCACATCCACAAACACAATCTGTAATAAATATTACAGTTAAGTAATCGTTACTGCTGAGTACAGGTTGATGAGAATTTAGTCCACTATATTCTAAATTTTCTAAACTAAATATTGACTTGCAGTGTATTGTCAATGGGAAGATTCTTGAGCAACTGTACTCTTGCAAAGTTCATCTTCCAATACAGGTTTGCTGACTGAAGAGACAAGGTTTATCAGCAGTGAACAGAATGGCTGGCTTAGGTTTAGAATAGTACCCCATGACCATGAGCCAGACATTTAGAATAGAACCTCATGACCTTGAGCCAGAAATTTAGAATACTCTATGACCTTGAGCCAGAAATTTAGAATACCTTATGATCTTGAGCCAGAAATTGTAGTACCCCATGACCTTGAGTCGGAACTGGTCTGAGGAGCTCTTTGTGTACATTTGTGTAGAAGTGCTTAAATTCCAAACAAAAGAACTGCTGTAAATCATGTACAGTTCCACTTCCAAGTGGTATGCTATTCTATCTAAGTATTTTAGTCTGCTGCAACGTTCCTGTCTGCACAGAGCTACTCAGTACAGCAAGCCTGCATCTTAATAAAAAATCTTGAACAAGCTAATGTGTTTTGTCTAACATAATAGATAAGACAATCAGTATATAGAACTTGTTTTTAAAAAAAGCCACTCTGGAATAAGTGACCTACACTCAGTTACATTATTACATGGCTGTACTGCTTGCACAGATAATAGAATTAGTTTATTAAATGTACACAACCTCTACATATGGTAAGCTAAGTCACTGGTAAAGCATGATGTTTTAGGTCTCTACTCTCTCATTAAATTACAAATGGGTAAAGAACTTCAGACTACTAATATATTGGGAAGTATTGAAATATCTAGAAAGGCCCTTGAACCTACTAGTTACAAGAATGTTAAAGGGATGGGAGATAAGTGCATTCGATTTTTGCATAATGTACAGGTTTTGAAGGGTAAGCCATCTGACTAATGAAATTGTTTATCAGAATAGTCAGTGTATGACTGAAAAAGAAAAAAGATAGAAAAAGGATTAAATTTTTTTCATTTGAAATTATGAGAGGGAAACCCTTGAGAATGAGGTAACATAATTTATTTCTTTTATACGAATGATATTTTATTATAGAAATGTATTTAACAAAATATTTTCTTTCAGATTTAGTGTAGTGAAATATATTAAACACAGGATATAGTCCTGAGTTTTACTTTAAATTATTAATAATATAAAATATGATTTAAGCAAAATCAGAAAACAAACTGAAGCAAATATTAAACAGATTTTATATTAAAACATAAAAGAATACAGGTAATAAAGGACCATAAAGTGTTCGAAACTAAATACAAATTAAAAAAAAAAATTAATAAACAAAAAATCAGCGATTTTAATTTTAACATATATTATTATTAGGGAGATGAGATATGCTGCAGCTGTGATGAATAAAACTTTTGAGGCATGAATGTGAATATCTCACTGAGAATGATATCTGCTGCAGCTGTGATGTATAAAACTTACAAGACATGAATGTGAATATTTCACTGAGAATGAGATATGCTGAAGCTCTGATGTATAAAATGTATGAGACATGAATGTGAATATCTCAATGAAAATGAGATGCTGCAGCTATGATGTAAAATACTTATGAGGCATGAATGTGTATATCTCACTAAGACAAGGTGTATGCTTCAGAGGCATGGTAGCTCTCAAACATTTTCACTTCTCTCATCATTCAACCACATTCATGTGTTCAAGTCCAATTATTTGAAATAAAATAAAAAATTATTTTGTGATATATTTTATTTAACACAAATATACACTTTTTGAGCATGTTCATAGTGAACACATAAATTCTAATAATCGAGTAACAAAGACACTTGAAGGGTACAATCTGTTCCAGTACACCCTTGCAACAAATGAATGGCCAGTAAGCCTTGTCTAAAGTCAATTTACCAAATCTTGCTGCTTCACCATATTACATCCCCCTCACTCGCTGCCAAGCACGAGGCAATATGACTGTCAATCTCAAGCTGTGTTTCACTGAAAAATAAATGTAAATGTCAGCCAGTTAAGCTAGGCTCCAATACTGAATAGATACAAATGAAACACAGAAACCAACTCTCTGAGTTTCTTAGAGACAGAAAGTCAAACAGAACCCCCAAAATTAAAATAACAGTTATTTCAAGTTTATGTCACCAAGAAAATAAACATGAGAATGTTGAGCTATTAATTATCAAAACAATAAACATTTATAATAATTACTAAGTACTTTGGTTTTTTTCCAAATTATCCATTTGCCAAAATGATGCTCTCAAAGGTTTAAAAAAGTTTGCCTTTCATGCCAATATACCCCCCAAAATTGCTCAGAGACAGCAACACATATTTCTCTCTTTAATGTTAATGTTACTTTTGTGACTGAAACTGACAGGTCTGCAACAATTGATCAGATTATCAGTGCAAGGCTTTAATATTTAGCCTGATGACAAGAGGATTTCCATTTGAATTAGGATTGTTTAGTAAGTGTTCTTTTTGAATTTATACTCAAACGAGTGACTTATATGTGTGAAATGGTATCTTGAAAACAATTTGAAATAATGATTTTTTTATTGTACTACACTAGGTTCTTGTTTATGTATCTTTTGATATTTACCTGACTGGCATTAAAGTAACTAAAGCAAATGAATATGGTAATAAACAAACTTCTCTGTTTTATATAATGAGTTTTCAAATTAAAAGCAAAAACTGAAAGATTTCATCTCAATAATCTATTTTTTTGTTGTTGTTGCTGTTGCTTTGTACCAAATAAGTCTTCAACTTTTGCTTATAATACAAATAAATATCTAGCTATCAAAAATCTTTATCTAAATTTAATGTTTCAATTTACATTTCCATTTCGTCCACCAGGATATACATGTAATGATAAAATTGTAATTGTTAATCCTGAACCAATGTTAAGTGCAAACTAAAGAATCTAAATATACAGATATAAAAACACTTTAATAGTACTTATAAAATTATTTGTATCACTCAACCTCTGAGATCAGAATAAATGTATGTATACATTTCATATACACCACACACTGAAAAAAACATATTGAAAATAAGAATAATCATGTATAAATGTGTGGCGTTCAATTTGTATTTTTTACTTGAAATAGTATAATAGCATAATAAAAGACACTGTCAGCATTCAATACCTTTTCTACAGATATATTTTAACCACTTACAATAATAATGATCAGTTACTTTTACCTGTTATTTATATATATGCCTAATTCATGTCTCTGGGTTCATTTTATAATTGCATGTAACTTCTGATGGACAAATTTAATATACATTAATTACGATCGAACAGAAAGTCATACTGTAGCAGAGTAAATTTGCCTATCCTTATTTCTAACCTTAATTGTTATATAAATTGTTAAATTGTCAAAGTGCCCAGATTTTGGGCACACATTATGATGGTATTTTTTGGTAAGTGTCAGAGTTGGAGTAAACAACTTGGGTTGAGAATATGACTGAAACTGCTGATGCAATCCAAATCAGTTCCAAATGGGTGAGTAGTTTTTCTGACTAATAGTCTCACGTTTGCATAATATACTGCAGTCTAGGTGCATATCATTAAAATGTGCCCTTCTTTTTATTAGTCAATCTACCCAATCATCCTTTAATTTGTTAATGATAAAACTTTGTAATAATTATACTTGTACTTTTTATTATTATTATTCCTTTTTAATTAGTCCAATTTACATGAGAGTTAAATGATAAAAGTTTGGTTATAAATAAAACTACATGTATAAATGTAAACTTTAATAATGCTGCTTTTCATTTTTCTTGTCTTTTGTTGTTTATTTATTCATTTTGTGTGCTACTTGTATAAGATGATGTCAATTTAAACTAAAAGGAGTTGAGGCAAAAAGCCTCTAACATATATATGGAGTGTAAAACCTTCTCCACACTTTCTGTTTCATGTAAAGGGACTTTATACAATTTGGCCTAAAAGATATGTAAATTTTGTCTCAAACAAGTATATATATGGTTTGAGCAAGATGTATAATTTATGTACAAATTGACTGAAAATGTAAATCATATCTGGTTGTAACTCTACATACAATAGATTGCTAATGTAAAGCGTCATTCAGACATCTTGACTTGGACTGGATAAACTTATTGAGAAGTGCCTTTAGTGATTTAGTGAAACATAATACCTTAAAAGGAAAGAAAAGCTGTTACTAGCTTACCTGGGTTTAAACTGGATCTGACACAAAGGACAGGCAGTTAAAAGATTATTTGAAACCAACCTATGGCTTTCATCTTTCTGCACATTATTTCTCACATCTTCTTCCACAATGTCTTTGTTCTTGCCTGCAGACCCTGCCTCTCCAGATGAAGAGAGAGATGACTGTGATGATGGTATGAAACTCAGTTTGGATTGCGAGTACCTATCTACTTTCTTCTGCGGACTAACAGTCATCTTTGCTTTCTTAAAAGTCTGTTTATGTTGAACACTAGTCAGATTTTTACTCTGTTTTATAGGGGAAGAGGCAAACAACCTTTTTTGGATTTGTGAGTGTTCTTTTGTTGAGACATCGCTGTGTGGATGACTACCGATTGCTGTCTTTATTGGTGAGCTTGACTGTGTAGAAAATGACTTTACTGTTGCAGAACTACATCCAGAATTGTTTTTTATTCTACTGTTTTGAAAGAGACAAGTCAATTTTGAAGAAGGAATTTCATTTGTAAAATAGCAATCTTTGCTGGTGGTTGCATTTACTACAGTAATTTTATTTGTCATCCTGTCCTTGCCATCTTCATACATTGTTACGGCTCTTTTACAAACTGCCAGTTGTATATTTTTAGAGTTATCTGGACCAGGTGGTGAAGTTTTGATGAGGCATTTACTGGTGAGATAATCTTTCGAACTGCTGGTCAGAAGTGGCTGCACATCACTGACTTGTACCAGTGATGGTTCTTTTGCATCACCTGCTAAAGTGGAAGAAGGTAGAGTTAAAGAAGTTGGCCTTTGTGGTCGTTTCTGGCATATACACATCTTTGGTAAGGGAGACAGCTCATTCCCTGCTGTTTTGGATGTACAAATGTGAATCCTGTCCTCCACTGATGGCTACACCATAAACAATATAGCATTGGTTAGTTTTGCCTACATTTTTTTGTTTTGTCAAACACCTTTTCAGAAATATTTTATTTAAAATGTCACACTTTCACTACATATGGTTTTTTTCTTTTAATGCATTTGTAAACTGAGAAATTTAAAAGCAATTGAAAATTTTCACATTATGAAATCATAAGCAGTTTGTGATGAATTTATAAAAAACAGATGAACAACTGAAGATAAAAAACAGATTTAAAATAGAAGATCATTTGTTAAAAAAATATTAATAAACAATGACAGTATACTTATTCATGTTAATCTTACTATTCACATCGAAGAGAAATACATTTTTTAAAATGTCATTAACCTTCCTCTGCTACGCACAAGTATGAAACAATACAAAGGCAGGCTGGGAGACCAACAACCCTGATTTACGATACACTTTCTTAACTCTGCAGTTTCTCTTTCTCCTTTTTCTCTATTCTATGACTAAGATGAGAAAATCATTGTAAAATTGTTTCAAAGAATAATAAAATAAATAAATTTAAGCAATAAATTGGGGTGTAAGAAAATAGAGAAAAGAATTGTAGTTTATTTGTAAACCTAGTGACTTAGTGTCAGTGAACTGTGGTAATTATTTTGGAAAGTGCACATAGAGGAATCTACATTTGAATTTGCATATACTAGTGATATAGTTGATATAGTGTAATTATAGATATGCTTTATAATTTGGATATGCCACGATGGACTATTTGAAGTTAAAGCAAGTATGCGTGGCTTGATGTGTACATTTATTTGGATTGATTTTTTTTTTTTACTTATATTATGCTCCTGTTACAATACCTGATACAAAGGTAGATCTGGTAGTGATGGGAACTGTTTCAGTTTTCTGTCTAGATCCATGAATAACTGTTTCAGTAGGCAGATGTCTTCAGATTTGACTACTCTGAGAGTGAAAACACACAGTTAACTGCCATGTGACTTCATAAATCTTTCTACCATATGTCTGTAATTTGAAATAAAATGTGTAACTTGCAATAAACTTTACACCAAACATTTAGCTGAGCTAAATCTGGCCTATTCTTCTAAAATTATTCTCACCTGCTAGAACAGTAGAACTAGAAGTAATTGGTTTTATTTTACAACATGCATTGTGTGTGTTCTAATTCAGTGTTGATTTGCATGCTTATTAGCGCAAGTGCAGTGAGAGTATGTAGCAGATGAATTGTGTTTGTGTGTGTTGCTTTGTACTTGTATATGTATTGCAGTTTGTGTGTTAAAACATGTTGGTTGCTGTAAGTGTTAGTGTTGCAGTTTGCATTAGTGAGTGCATGTTACAGTTTGTATGTGCTGTAATTTGTGTATCAGTGATGCATTTGAATATGCAAGGTATATGCAAATCATCAAATGTAATGTGAGGCATTTAATCTCAGTGTCAGAATACAAAATCACATAACTTTGATTTATTGAAAATAATCACAAATGAAAATAATTTTAACCAATGTTCCATGACATAAATGAAAGTAACCCTGACTTTAACGCCATAATGACAAATGAAAATAAACTTAACCCAATGTCCTGACACACATAACCTTGACTCACTGACAATAACTTTGACCCAAACCCATTAAGACAAAAATTAAAATAATTATGATTGAATAGTGAATACCCTGATGACACCAATGAAATTGACCCAGAGTCACAACATTACAGTATAAAACTCTTGCTCTTGCAAAACAAGAAATTTACTGATATTTATAGCATTCATATTTCACAATCTTATTAATATTAAATTCCGCAATAATTTCATAAATGTTATGCTCTTGAATATTTTGCCATTTATTTAATTTTAAAGTGTAACTGGTATTCTAAAAATTAAGGTTACTCATAAGAATATTAAAAAAAAAAATTTAAAGCACACCTTGTGCTGTTTCCTGGTGCAGTTTTATTTTCAATTTCCATCTTTGGGGCTGGTATGTTTTCAAAACTTTTGATAACTTCCAGCTCTGTGTTTTGATCTCCATTATCATACTTTTGAAAATTAGCTGAAGAATTTCTTGGTAACACGGATTCTCTGTCAGTCAACAACGATGCCTGGAATTTTGAATTACAATATTAAACTTTAAAGTGGAGTTCAAGTTCTGCTATGTCCAAGTTAAATGTAATAAATTAAATAACCCACTGCAATTAGAAAAAGACAATCTTTGTACAGTTTAGATTTATTTATTTTGTAAAATATTTATGAACTTTACACACGGTCAGTGGTCAGTAATAAAAAAAATTGTCACAAAACAGAAAAAAAAATTTTAAGTAATTATATAAAAATCAATTCAGTTTTGCTAAACAATGAGACATCCATTCTATACTGGTAAGATTAAACTTCATTATAATTTACAGTGTGATTGCTATGCTTACAAAAAATTACTGTTTACAAATGTTAATCACAAGCGCTATTGTAACTGTAAGTTAACTGTACATTTCTCAACAGATGTGTAAAGGTATTTTTTTTAAAGAAAAGATTTATTATTTTTTAAAACATAAAAAAGGGTCAATAATTGAAGGCACTGATTTCAATGGCATCCGAGATAAACATAGATGATATTAATGAAATAATGTTGTTGCACAAAAAATTGTATAGTACTTTAACTTGGCAAGGAACACTTAAAATATTGCATCAAAGATTATAAATAAAAAAAATAAAAAAACTCTATGAGAAATAATAAATGGTTTTTGCAAATTGGAAGATGTATCACAAGAGCAATTTGGGATGGAGGGGCAGATGTGTACAAAGTTAAAACACTATTGTTTTCTTCCTTTTGTAAAACTGACTTTCAAAATTATCTAAGTAATTAAGAATAAATGAATTCAATATTCATACATAATTATTTGATTTTAAAACAAAACAAAACGCTTTCTTCTTTTAAGAATGGTGTGACTTATGGTAGGGTGGTAGAATAAATAAGGTAATTCATTTCTTAACTGAGGTAGCGTCACTTTGTGAATAATTCCACCCCCATTATTCATTTTGTACATGTCCTTTTATTACTATTAGCTTCCGACTGAAAATATTAAATTTGCCGAAGTCAGCCAATCTGCAAGATTTTTCGAATTCCACCTTTCTAGTTCTACACAGCGAAAATAAGAATGCTATTTGGATTGGTAATTTAAAATGGAATAAATAAATTTAAATAAAATCTGGAATTCATTAATATTACTCTTCTCATATATATAACGCCATGACAATATTGTAAATGTACAATGATAAAGGAGACCTTAGTTTTAAGTTTGAGTCTGCTTTTTTTCGCCGCCATAATGTTTTGGTGATTGCTTAGTTCCGGTGCATCTACACTTCGAGCTCTCTACATGGAGATGACACAAGCTAGCTGTCGCCAGAGGTCCGCCATATTGAATATACCGAAGCAATGTAGTGTATCGAACATTTTCAATATATATATTTTTTTACCCAATTTTATTAATCTATTAGTCAATAAATATAATTAAATTTACAACACAGTACAAACAAACAAGAAGGGAAAATATCCTCAGGCCTATCACTTCAGATAATAATTATCAATGAAATGTAAACGTGAGCGACAGCCAGATGTAGAAAATTTTACTCGGTTGTCTTATTAAGAAATCTATATTTATGAAAGATTTGGAAAACTTGTTTAAATTATATGTACATTGTAATTGCAATACATATCTTATTTTATTATAATGTATTACCATTCCGTACTCATCATGATCGATGTGAAGTGTGTATTTTATCATAAAGATTATATAGTATGTACTTCGATTTTGAAAAATATAGGATACCCTCTAAAATATAATAGATTATTTTTATTTAGAGAGACTAAAATTGTTTAAATATTTTTCTTAAATGTGATAACAGAATATTGTTACTTCTAAATATTAAAAACAAAATAGTTATAAGAAATGTCTAATATAATTAATTAGATATGATTCAATAATTTACAACTAGCATTATAAATATTTTAAACCAAAAAGTACTGTCCCATTTTTACGAAGAGACTACCACTAAAATGACTAAATACTGGCTAAAAATTGATTATCTTATCAGATTTATGTACCCGAAATTACTGGTTGTATTAATTCCACCATTACATAGTGATATGTCAGTAAAGCTAAGTAGATCAAGGGAAACTAAAATGTAATAGTAAAAAATCAGATTCGATATCCATGCTTTAAACTAACTATGTATTTTTTTCTCCCAGCATAAGTTGTGAGAATCGCTTTTAGTAATTTAAAAATAAAATAAACACAAAACACCTGATCTCTTCAAATAATAAAATAAAAATGTGTGTGTTTATGGAGGTGGGAGAAAGCAGCCAATAAAACAACCACACAGTGAAAAAGTGTCTCACAAATGTTATAGTCAAACAAATAAGCAAAACCCAGAATACGCAGAACCTAGCAACACAGTTATGTTTCGTACAGTGTCCCAGATAAGTCGCTAAGACAAACGAAACACTCAAGGCCCGAAGCGAAGTATAGTACTTATGCTACTCTAGTATCGTGAATGCAGGCCATGATCATTTATAGAATGTAATCCAATCTCCAATCCACGCGTGAAACGAAAAGGTTCAGTCACAAAGTACATAACATATAAGGGATATTTACACTGTTCCAGTAAATTCATATCGGGGATAGTTACACTGTCTCAGTACGTTCATATCAGGGATAGTTACACTGTCTCGGTACATACAAATCAGGGATAGTTACACTATCTCAGTACACACATATAGGTGACAGTTACACTGTTCTAGTACAGTCATATCTGGGATAGTTACATACAGACCAGAGATAGTACATACACTGTACTGTACATACATATTAGTGAAGTTACTGTACATACATATTAGGGGTAGTTACACTTGTCTTAGTAAATATAATATATATATAAGTGATAGTTACACTGTTCCAGTACATTCATATCTGCGATAGTTACACTTGTCTCAGTACATACATATAAGTGATAGTTACACTGTCCCAGTACATACATATAAGTGATAGTTACACTGTCTCAGTACATACATGTAATGGTCGAACCAGGAGGCAAATTATGCTCTTTGTTTTTCTATTTTTTTTTTTTCTATATTTATAATCAGTAATTGAGAATTACTAGTTACGGCTTAACTCTGCATGGCCAATTATGCAATATGCATACCCACCTAGCTAGACGCAGTAAAGGATTTAGGTCAAATTCATTGATCATGCTTGAGGGAAAGAAGTGACAGTAAGGATGGGTGAATGTTGACAGGATATGAGATGCCCTTATATGGACATTTGAGTTCCGGTCAATGACTCTGAAAACTGGTAGTTTGACCCAGAGTCAGTCACATCTATATTGCCGATTAACACGAGCAACATCATGCACTGCCCCCACATCATTCATAAAGGGTCGAAATCTGCAGGGATAAGAAAAAGGTTTGCTTGTTAGAGAGAGTGCTAAATATATTGACTTCTCAGAAATTATTGTTATATATTATTGATTAGAATGTTGTGTAGAATATTCATACATTTTTAAAAATTAATTATTGTTGTATGAAACTAATGCATATTTCTTTGGAAATAAAAATATTATTGTACCATTTGTAAATATTTCTCCATGACGAGAATTTTGTAAAGTGTAAGTTAGCATGTAGCTAATGTTTTAATGATGTAAAATTGTAAGAGTGGTCTATTGCTGTCACCACAAAGCCTTAATATTGTTTGTATTTATCGGCGGCTACAGAGAGATATGATTATCTATTGCACACCTTCTTCTCTTTGCAAACTGATGGTCATCGATGTGACATCATCAGCAAGGGTGAGAGGCACTGTGTGAGTAAACAACGACACGATGGGTTCATTTCTACTGACTACAACAAAGTTAAGTTGTCTCAAGACTTCACAATATATATAACTGACCAGATGAACATGAAACAGAAAAAAAGAACGTTAATTTTGGGACGGTAAATAGGCGGTCTCAGTTGACCTGTGTTTTCGGAAATTGAATTCTGTTGATATCTTTATTTTTTTTTTTGTTTTTTGTTTTTATTATTAAAACGTCTTTGTTCTTGTTATCTTAAACCGACATTTTGGTTAATTTGTTAGTGTGACTGAGAGGAGTTGGCTGGGAAATGGAAACGAGCTGGAAATGTGTGGATGTTATATAAGCCATAATTAATCAAAGATAATGTTGCCAAACTCAAGGCAAGTCAGCTAATATGTTTGTCACTATATTAGATGATTAAAAGGTCCCAAAGATAGGATCTAATATAGAGCAAGGGCAGATTAGGCTGCATGAGCTGTTGTCAGTATTAGAGATAAGATAATAAATTTCATGATTAATAATTCTCTGATACTGTGGCAGGGTCATTAAACAAACTGTACATGTGACAATACATATAAGGGGTAGTTATAATGTCTCAGTACATACATATCAGGGATAGTTATACTGTCTCAGTACTTACAAATAAGGGATAGTTACACTCAGTACATAAAAATAAGGGATAGTTTACAGTACATGCATATAAGGAAGGGATAGTGAAATATTGTCTCACAGCACTTGTATTTCCCAAAAGATTGGTACTGGGACAGAAATGAAGCATGAACTTGAACCGTGTGAACCGTGTTTGTCAATTGCTAACTGTCTTTTACTGTCTATTGCCATTGCTGTGTACCGTTTTTCAAAGATCACTATTTGTGGGATCACTTAAGTGTGCTTATAACTTTACAAACGATGTTTATAGCAATTCGGAATTCGGGCTAAGAGGGGTAGATTAACTCTAATTATCCATGTACAACCAATGTTCTTTTTTATTATAATTTGCTATTAAATTTTATCTTACCCATTGTTACATAATTGTTTGTAGCATGACTGTAGACTAGCTAGCTGGGGGCAGAGCCAGGACTTAATGAATAATTAATTCTAATTAATAAATAAAAGGGAAGATAAAGTTGCTAGCTTGTGGCAAGTCATTGTGTAATAGCTTGAGTCCTTGGCATATTCGTAGGAGATAGGTCAGGCCGTCTGGCTGTCGCTATTGTTAGAGATTAATCAATAACCAATATTGATACCTGAGAAACTAAAATAGGGCAGAGTCGTTAAACCTAACCGGACACGTGACAGGTGGAATGGAACTAAATGTTGACGAGATGGGGTTAAAGGCAGAAGGATGGAATGGAGTGAAATGTAGACGAGATGGAGTTAAAACAGAGAGGTGGAGTGGGGTAAAAAGGTAGGACTTCGGCGTTGTAGAAAAACTAGGATTAAGCCTTGGTGACCAGACTTTGAAACTATATTATCAAATGAAATAGTTTAATCAACATTTTTAATTGAATACATGTCAGAAAGTCCCCATCCCCACCCCCCAGTGCTTGTCAGTCCCAGACCGTGAGTTACGGTGAGTTATCAACATCAATAATTGTTAGAGAGAGTGCTATTTTGACTCTTTCCCAAAATTTATTATCCATGATGTAGGGCTGTTCATTAGTTTTATTCCTGGAATTTTTGTTCCATTATCAAACTATTTTGCTCTTGTAGACATGTTGATGTTCCATTATCAAACTAATACTTTGCTCTTGTAAACTACACTCCATGGCAGTGCATGTGAAGCAATCCAGATGTCTTTCAGTAGTGCTCGAAAGGAGATTTCTAGTAAGAAGGCCAACAAATTTGACCGACTTTGGGGAAAGTACCATCTTTTTTTTTATTGAGGGTGTAAGGTGCTATTTTGACCATTCCCATTTGACCATATTGTTATATTTGTTGTCAGGTTGGTTTGATCAAATAAATTTTGTCATTAGAAGAGTTGTCTAGGCTAGCCATTCAAATAAGTCGCCTTCCGTGTTTATAAGTTTACAAAGAAAGGCCTACAAAGGTGGATGATAAGGTAAGCGGTTTCGATTTGTTCTTTACCCAAATGTGCTTTACCACAGTCTCAAGTGCAATATCAATGTTTAATATTAGTTTTTGTTTAATATTAATTGTCACTGATCTGATACCACAGAATCCGTGATGTGACTAGCAATTAGAATTGAAATCTTACCAACAAATAGTATTTATTAGTTTGTAAATGTAATTTCTTTTAATGGCTTACAGAATTAAACTCGTTTCATTAAACAAATGAACTACTCTGAAATTTTTACTGCATTTAAATTATGTAGTTCATGTATTTTTCATTCTCATAATCATTATTATAAATGTAGAAGATCCTAGGGGGAACTCATACTAACTAATTTAATCACGTGACAGGATGTGATTGGAAGACGCCATCTTTTTGGTTTTTTTTCTGATAAATGTCAGTCATGTTAGATACTTTTTAAAAAATAGAAACTAAATAAATTTATATGCACAGTTTAATTATGTCAACAGTGAATGATTTAATTTGTAAGTGGAAACAAGTAAGCCACCTGGTGTAGAAATTGTGTTTGTTTGTTTTTTAAACCTAAAATGGTGGA
The DNA here is from genome assembly GCA_028829895.1 of Sinotaia quadrata. Lineage (NCBI taxonomy): Eukaryota > Metazoa > Mollusca > Gastropoda > Architaenioglossa > Viviparidae > Sinotaia > Sinotaia quadrata. Next base: position 79,992,325 of record CM054179.1, on the reverse strand, counting down.
AATGAATTAAATTAATTTAGTCTGTATTTTCATGTATCTTGTGTTAAGATGAAAGTTTTTCTTGGAACCCACTGTGCTAACGAGGTGTTTAGACAGAACTGATAGGGGTAAAGTACAAAATGAATACGCAATCCTTTATATTTAATGTTTGGCTAATATTTTAGCCAGGGGCCTACTCTTTTATTATTAAACTGCTGTAATGTTTACTGTCATTGCTTTAGTTAGATAAGGTAGTTTTAGTAAGGTATTCACACAGTCCCCGTGAGAGATCTGATTTCTGCATTTGATTATCTTGATGAAAAAAGTAAAACATTAAAACACGTACTCTAGCCTGTGGTTATTATTTTATGAGCGAGATTCAGTTCTGATACGCGCTAGGTATATTGTACTCGATGAAAGCCTGTCCAAGTAAATAAGTCTCATACGGCCTAGATACGATTTTTACGATTTTTTCAAACGGAAGCAAGTCCGAAACTGCACAATAGTGTGGACAAGTGCGAAACTGTGCACAACACCAGACGGGATTTATAAATCAGGCCCCATGTATTTATTATCCATTAGAAATCTGGATTTGGGCTCGCAATTTAAATGAAATAAAACTGAAATAAATCGTCTGTTAACTATTCATGGTATTATTTTTGTAAATTTTTCACTTTTAAAACTCAAATACCTTGAAGTCTTTTATTTTCATCATATTAATTTATTTCATTTAACATTATTTATATTTGTGGTCTTATACATGTATTTGTTTATGCTGTTTATTTTTCCTCCTCATTGGTAACAAAGATGCTATGTAAACTTTCAGCATGCCGTCAAGATACTATGCCAGATCAAGAACACAACTGAAAGTGAGTGCTCGCCCTTTGTCTGTAATGGTACTTTTCTTGTCTAGATCTTCATTAAGGTTCATACTTCTGATATTGGTGCAAGAATGACTTAGCTCAGCAATGCGTTGTGTTTTGGCGTGATCTATAATTAATAGTTCACGATTATCTGAGTCAGTTTAGTATACACACTAGAGAAAAAAATAAAATATCAACCGTTTAATTAAAGTTTGGTTCGCTGGAGATCCTCTCACTGTATTAAAACCGCGGTCTTCCAGTTTACAACAGGGTGTGACGTAAACTGAAATAGTTTCTGTTGGTTATTCTATGAGGTTTGTTTCATTTGTGTATGGTGAGTGTGTGTGTGTGTGTATAATTAGAGTGTGTTCGTTTGTGTCAGAGAGAGTGTGTATATTGCATAAATGTACGTTTATGTGAGTGAATGTGTGCTTGTGTGTGAGAGTATGTTGTATACGTAAGTCTACGCCTTGTGAGTGAATGAGTGTGTGTGTGTGTGTGTGTGTGTGTGTGTGTGTGTGTGTGTGTGTGTATGTGTGGTGTGTATGTGTGTGTGTGTGTGTGTGTGTGTGTGTGAGAGAGAGAGAGTATAGGAGTGTTTCTGAGAGAGTTTGTGAGTGTGCAAGAAAGAGAATGTAAGAGAGAGAGAGAGTCTGTGTGTGTGTGTGTGTGTGTGGTGTGTATGTGTGTAGTGACATCCGAATTAAGTAAAAGGGCAAAGAATAGCTTGTGTGTGTGTGTGTGTGTGTGTGTGTGTGTGTGTGTGTGTGTGTAGTGACATCCGAATTAAGTAAAAGGGCAAAGAATAGCTTGTGTGTGTGTGTGTGTGTGTGTGTGTGTGTGTGTGTGTGTGTGTGTGTGTGTGTGTGTGTGTGTGTGTGTGTGTGTGTGTGTGTAGTGACATCCGAATTAAGTAAAAGGGCAAAGAATAGCTAGTGTGTGTGTGTGTGTGTGTGTGTGTGTAGTGAAATCCGAAGTAGGTAAGCAGGCAAAGAATAGCTAGAGAGAGAGAAAAAAAGAGAGAGATAATAGGCACCGTAATCGCGCATAACCAACATTTGCAACACGCAGGTGATTTGGTGAACTTTGGGCCTTTTGTTCTAGTTTTCGACCTTGGGTGACAGGATTTGTAAATATGGACAATTTATTTCTTCAAAACTCGACAGAATCTTACTGCATACATATGCAAATGGTAACAACGTTAAATTATGAATCACACGCGCAGACGTACACACAAATATATATCTCTATGTATATATTTTTTTTCTTTGTCTCTCTCTCTATATTTGTCTGTCTGCTTTTGTGTGCGTGTGTGGAAGGAGACAGTGAGAGAAAGAGACAGGGAGAGAGAAAGACGTTTAGGTACTTGTAAAGACTGAAAATTTTAACAACTGAACAAGAAACAGAAAAAACGAACAGCAATCAGTGTTTTAAACGAACAAACCGAAGAAAAAGGAAGAAGCAGAAAAGACGAAGATACAAATAATAAGGAAGCAGAAATAACGCCCTCCATTATAACACCCTCAACGGATACAGATGTATGTGTTCACATAAACTCGTGTATATCATTGTAGGTCAATCGTAGACTATCAGAGATAATTGGAAAGTGATATGATAGTAAGATGTGGTCAATGCTTGAAAGAATGAACAGAACCTGTCGACGGAAAATGTCGGTCAGTTTCAGAATGCTATCATCACAACCCTACTCAGGATATTTTGTTTCTAACGATGGCTAACAAGGTTAGTTTTGCCAATCTTAAACAAAACTGATTTTCAAAATCTCTTTAGAATAACGATGTAGTTGCTGTATATATACGGGTATTAAAATCGTTTTCGTTTGGCAAAAGAATCGAAGTGACTCAAATTAAACTCTTAGAAAATGCAAAATCAAATGCTACTCAGCAAAGCGTGCTTTTAAGACATTTATGGAATAATACAAGTACAGTTTGAGGTTAACTTTCGCTCACTTAATTTATTTTCAATAGACAATGCATTGCACCCCCCCACACACACACACACTAATGTCATTATTATTTTTTCTTTTTCCTGCAAGTACTTTTCTCGTGCCAATTAAATGCACCCGCGTACCTACCTATCTACCTACCCCATTACCTACCTACCTATACATCTAACTATGTCTACCTTCCTATTTACCTATCTAGCCTTAAAGACCAGTGAAGACGAATGTATGTCGACCGTGCAAATGAGATCAATAGATTTAGTTACTGGCTTAACTACTACTCCTGCAGCAGCAGCACCACCACCACCACCACCCAAGTGCATGGGAGCCGTTCAAAAGAAGGGGCCCAATATTTGTTTCCTTAAAAAAGTACTTATGCAATTTGAAAAATATACACTTGGTTAAGTTTTCGTAGGCACATGGCAAACTGATTCTGTGTGGAGCAGAGAGCGAGAGTGAGAGAGAGATAGATAGACAGTGTATGTGTATGCTTGGATGTAGAAAATGATGTGTGTGTGTAATGGGGGGGGGGGGATTCCTTTTTTAGCAAGTGGATTGAGGTGTTCTGATAATGTATATAAAATTTAACAGGCGTAGTCCCAAAGTATATTTCGATATACACGATTACAAGAACGTGGTCTGAGACACTTCCAATGTTACCAATGTCACGTGCTGGGTTTGTTTAATGACCCTGTCGCAGTACTAGAATCAGAATTATTAATCAAGAAGTGTATTATATTATCTTTAATACCGACAACAGCCCATGCGACCTATTCTGCCCTTCAATCTCTATATTTAATCCGTTATTTGGGACACTTTAATCATCCAACATAGCGACAGACAAATTAGCTGACGTGCCTTGAGTTGGCAGTTTATCTTTTCACCTATTTCCAGCTGAGAACCCCCAGCCAACTCTTCTCAGTCACACTAACAAATTAACCAAAATGTCGGTTTAAGACAACAAGAACAAAGAAGATTTAATAATAACAATAAAAAGAGAACAATAGAATTCAATTTCTGAAAATACAGGTCAACTGAGACTGCCCATTTACTGTCCCAAAATTAACATTCATTTATCTATTAAATGTTCATCTGTCGATTATAGATTGGGTAGTCTTGAGACAACTTAACTTTGTTTGTCATCAGTAGAAGTGAATCCGTCGGGTTGCTTTTACTCATGCAGTGTTCTCACGCCCTTGTCGATGACGTCACATAAGAGTGAACATGAGGATCAGTTCAGCAGAGAATCACTGGATGATAGAAAAAGGGCCAGCACTCTAGGAAACATGCAAGCCTTTTCTTATCCATGCAGATTTCGACCCTTTATGAATGATGTGGGAACAGTGTATGATATGTGACCAACTCTGGGTCAAACTACAACTACAAACTACAAACGACATAGAGAGCTAAAATGTTACTTTTATATTGAATGTGTAGCCCCTGTTAGTTTAGGTATTTGTGTGTGTGTGTAGCGTTTGTTCTGCCGGGCAGCAAAGTAGGTCATCGGCCGCTTGTTTGAATCACGCGGCGCGGTCTGCTATATAGGAATGTGTGGCTGTGCCATTGTGTACACGTTTGACCGCCACTTATTATATTATTCATTTATCAAGTAAAGTTAATGTTTAGATATTCTTATAGTTAGTGGGATGTAGTTTATATCTATATAATTTTGTAAGTTAGTTTATATTGTTTTCTAAGTGTATTTTATGATTTATGTATGTGTACATGGTTTTCCCCTGGCACATGAATATAGTTAATTATTTTATTTTATACTTTATTTTGTGAATTATATTGTAAGGAAGTATTGTATTTAGAGAGTATTTAATGTAGTATTTTTTGATAGTTTAAGTGTTATATAACTCTAGGTAGTTTAGGAGAAATTTATGTTAGAACGAAAGTAGGTTAGCACAGATGTACCCGTTAGCAGTAGTTTTAGTCAGCAGTTCCAGAATTGTTTAGTGGAGTTCCCTTTGCCGCCCGGACTTTTTAGATATATTGTGTGAGAGAGTGTGCGAGAGGGCGGGTCAGCGCACCTCTTCATCATCATTTTTTCTTTCACTTCGCATCGGACCACCGACGGAGAAGCACGCAGGAAATTACTATGGAAAAACGTACCACCCGCTCTACCATCCACACTTCTACCCTGCCTTTCACAGACCCGGAAGAGGAAAGCAAAATCCAAAATCACGCCCGGTGCAGATTAGTAGAAGTATATGATGAGGAGGTGCGTGCCCGCCGCCGCATATACCTTGCACCTTACTGCCTTAAAATCGATACAGGCAACGAAAAAATCAATACAGCATACAGTTATTTACTGCGCGAAGCATTCGACCATCCAAGTGAGGTAGGCGTGCGTGAAGCCTATACAATCTTCAAGAATTGGCACCGCATCAAAATAGAGGATAAGAAATCTACATGTGCTGACAACGAAACACAAACGTCCACCAACACGACTGACCAAGAAAGTAACACGCACATCGTGTGGAAAATTCCACCAACCACAAAAGTCAACGCCACACAGACTTCGACTGGAAAAATTAACACCAAAGTGGCATTTTCCCAGACACCAACTCCAGCGTCGGAAGAAAAGAAAACGCAAACGCAAAGGACTACAAGTGAGGAAAAAAAAACCCAAACAGAGACAAAGAAGAAAAAGGAAAAACCTCATAAAGCCGCTAATACACAGACTACCAACATCGAGACGAAGGAAAAAAAAATCCAAACGACAAACGTCCACAAGAACGAACCTCAACAATCCAACGAATTTGATAACTTACTGGACCAGGTTTCAAGGGAACTCGAGGCCGTGCCCCTCTCACCCATACCAGCGACGCCGCCTCGACCACCAACAACGGCGACAACTACAACAGCATCAACATCAGAATGCCAGCCCACTCCACCAACACCACCAACAACAAAACAGGGCGAAAGGAAAAAAAGACGGCGCCCGCCACCACATATTCGGAGGCAACAACAGTGCCCTCGACAACAACCTCACCAACATCGCGGACAACAACAACAACAGGGGAAGTACCAGGAACAACATTACCCCTCTTGGGGTTATTTTAACCATCCAATGGCTGATTTAATCCAACTGCTACTCGACCATCTGTACTGGCCGCCAGCGCCCACCTTCAGGCATCCCAACGGACACCGGGGACAGCCACGACAACAACAACAACGCCGCCGCCAGCGCCCACATGCAAGCATCCCAACGGACACCGGGGACAGCCACTCCAACAACAACGACGCCACCAGTGAAGAGACCGGGAAGTCGAACAACCCGGGCACATGTACACACTGGATATAGATCTGGTGTGTTACTAGCCTGGGCTCTGTAAGACACCCCCCCCTCACCATAACACCAGAAACGGCAACAACATCAGAGCCACCGCCAGGAACAACAATAACATCGACTTCAACCCACGGATCACCGGGTTTGGAGTCCGCCTTTGCCGGCCAGACATGTTTTTCTCAACGGTCACACGCAGCAGCAGAAAGGCACCCCCCCTCTCCTCCCCTCTCCAAACGCGAAAGCGGCGGAAGCCGGAAGCGTTCCCCACATTAACAACAACAGAGAGGGCGGGTCAGCGGTCGTCTTGGTTCGTCTTGGTGCATTCGTCTTTAGTCGTCTTTGGTCAAGAGAGGAGCGTGGTTGGCGGTGTGTCGCCGAAATAAAGATCATGAAAATGTAAACACGTGTTGCGTGTTCTGCCTCTCCTGCTGTGGTTGCCGTATCGTCCCATTGCATCTTCATCGTTTCATCATCGCCTCGCACCCTGGGGTGACCCATAACAACAACATAACACCTCACCCCATCACAAATGTATAACACTTTATGATGACATAGTGCGATGGGTGGTGGTTTTGTCCTCTGGCGTAATGTTTGTTATGGAAAACCCCAGCATGCAAGATGAAAACAACGATGATGATGGAGGACAATACCTCACACACTTGACGACAGCCACAGCAGAGAGATGTACACAACACGTGTTCACAGCTTACATGGGACTTTAATCATGATATTTACAGCCAAATCATTTTCTCATCTTAGCACGGCACATCGGCCCACCACTCATTCTCTCCTTCATGGCTACATTGTACACAACTGATCTGCAGGCCCACGCATTTTCGACTCCCTCTCACACACCACCAGCATGCAATATATTCTGAAAGCCCTGGCTACAAAGAGAACCGCAGCAGACAATTCAGACACAGAGGAGTGAAACTTATGTTAATTGACTCTTCTGTGCTTTCTTACTTTGATTTACATATGACATTTGATGACGACAGAGAGAGCTAAAAAGTTACTATTATAATGAAGGTATAGCACATGATGACGACACAGAGAGCTAAAATGCTACTTTTATATTAAAGGTATGACATTTGATGATGACATAGAGAGCTAAAAATCTACTTGTGCTGTCATTTTCTGTGTGGTTTGTGATCACGTTTTCAAGTGTGGCTTGTGGTGATATTTTGATGTGTGGTCTACGCTGACGTTTTCATATCTGGTCTTTGCTGACTTTTACAGGTGTGGTGGTCTGTGCTGAAATTTTCATGTGTGCTCTATGCTAGCATTTACAGGTGTGGTGTGTGCTGACATTTTCATGTGTGGTCTATGCTGAAGTTTTCATGTGTGGTCTGTTCTGATGTTTTCATGTGTGGTTTGTGCTGACATTTTGAAGTGTGGCTTGTGCCTACATTTTCATCTGTGGTCTGTGCTGATGTTTTCATGTGTGGTTTGTGTTGATATTATCAAAGTGTGGCTTGTGCTGACATTTTCATCTGTGGTTTGTGCTAAAGTTTTCCTGTGTAGTTTGTGCTAACGTTTTCATGTGTGGCTTTTGCTGACATTTTCATCTATGGTCTGTGCTGTTGTTTTCGTGTGTGGTTTGTGCCGACATTGTCAAGTGTGGCTGTGACGTTTTCAAGTGTGGCTTGTGCTGACATTTTCATGTGTAGTCTGTGATGATTTTTTCATATAATTATGGTCTATGTTGACGTTTTCAGGTGTGGCTTGTGCTGTTCATAGTCGGACTCGCTACTGCCATATTTCTCCTCTATGTCTCAGGGCTTATTCATTACGTCCCACTGCTCAACCACTGGGTGGCACCCGACAAATCATTTATTGTAATTACCCCACTTCCACCCAAGGTCTTTCGAGGTCGTGGGTTCCAAGGATGATCTGTTGAGGATTAACCCCATTAACGCTTTAATAATGTAAACATTTGTTGCATAAAGATCTTTGTTACCTTTTCCTTGTATCCCAGTTCTCTTTTAATACATCGTCTTGTAATTAAGGTATTAAAAATGTAATGCATGCTGTTGATACGAGAGTGAAGATTTCATGAATAGTATACGAATTGTGATACAAAGCCAATAAAAATTAAGAAATAACTTTAAGTTTTGTTGTGATCTTTCAATATAAAAATATCCATCCTCAAAATTTGTACCTTTAACGGTCGTCCAGTTACATAAGATTGTTTTTTTAAAGTTATGTGTTTTGTTGTTAAGGATTATTCTCGTAGAAACATACTTTTTTCTTTATTTATATATAGGTATTCAAACTTAGCAATAATTATGTCACAGTATACATTTAGTCTAAGTATAATATGACAATCTGTATGACTGCTTTGGGAATCATTCCGTGATTAATGTACTTATATTTCTTTTGGATTTAACTACACTAGTATTGTTTATCTGGCACCAATTGTTAACACTCACAACACAGTCGTCATATGACAACACAGTTTACAAGCAAATAAAATTGTGGGAAATACAAGAAGAAAGTGAAATGCCATTTTCAGAGTACCCTCATTGTTTGTCTCTCTGTAAATCTTCAGATAAGCCATGCTTTATTAACAATAACAGTTCCTTCTTCATTTTTTTCTCTCCCCCCGAAAAAAAATAATTTACTTACTTATTAGTTTATTTTATATTTTCTAACTGTTATAATTTTATTTTTGTGTTTGAGGTGATCAATTCCTGTAAATAGTCAGATTGATTTGTTCGCTCATTTGTAGTTAGCCGTTGGGGTGCCAGACTGACAGGACCAGTTCAAGATGCAAGAATGAAAAAGTTCACATTTGCGTTGGATAGTGCACATCAGCTAACAATTACAAATGACGTGTGTGCAGCGTCTAAATTCAACACAAGTCCCGTTCTCATTCTTTAACAGTTAGGCTGCAATTTAAAAAAGAAATTAACTCTGAAACGCTCAATACGCGTTCAGCAGTTGTTTCCCTTGCTATGTGAATATTATAGAGCCCAAAGTATAATTAAATAAACAATTGAAGTATTATAAACAAAAACTAAACTAAAAAATGAAATAAAAGATAAACATTGCAAAAGAAAATTAAACAACAGAAATATAACAAAACTAAATAGAAGGAATGGAAAGAAAATGTAAAAGAAAGTAAATATTAAGAAAACACCAACAAAGTACAGAGCTAAGCCTTACACAAAAACAAGACTAAATAAAAACAAAGTGAAACAAAAGGACAAAACAACATAAGCAAAAGTGCAAAAATCTGACTCCATTATCTGATTCAATGTCTGTTTTAATTACATTTCCTGATAAATGTTTAAAATTCATTCATCAGCTGTTGATATCTTTTCAATTAGTGCTAATGGCTGGCAGAAACCATAGTTGATAAAATTTCCCCGCCTGCAAGCCTTTCTCTTTACTGGAATTACTGCCACAGAAATAGAAACGGTTTCAGAAAGCGTGTGACAATTAGTGTGTAATTAATAGACGAATGGAAATGTGTAACAGGTAGTGTTTAATTAGTAGGTGAATGGAAGTGTTACAGACAGTGTTTAATTAGTAGGTGAATAGAAGTGTTACAGACAGTGTTTAATTAGTAGGTGAATAAAAGTGTTACAGACAGTGTTTAATTAGTAGGTGAAAAGAAGTGTTACCACTAATGTATAACTGGTGGCACTTGAATGACAGTTTTTAATTAGTTGTTTTTAAATGGCAGTTTTGAAAGTGTTTAATTAATAGTTTTAATGGTAATATTTAACCGTCAGTGCTCTTATTCATAAGTTAAGTTCACTGATATTAAAAATAAGTGTAGTAATCAAAATGTAGGATTGCAGAAATGGCAGAATATATTGTTTGTCTTCTTTTCCTACATGAAAATTACTGAAAGTTAAGTACATAAATAATAACTGGAATATAAATGTGAACTACAGGACCCAGTTAAGTACAGAAGTAATAGCTAGAATATAAATGTGAACTACATGAAACAGTTAAGTACAGTACAGAAGTAATAGCTAGAATATAAATGTGAACTACAGGAAACAGTTAAGTACAGGAGTAATAGTTGAATATAAACGTGAACAACAGGAAACAGTTAAGTACAGAAGTAATAGCTAGAATATAAATGTGAACTACAGGACCAATAAGCACACTAATAAAGCATTGTCCCCTTGAAAAACTTATTTTGTTACATGAATAACTTCATTTCCCCTATGTTCTGAGCAATTCATATAAAATAAAAATAACACTGCATGTAAATATTATTATTATTAAAACAATATATTGAAATAATTATAGGTGTCTAGGTAAAATATAAAAATACTTTAGCCAACAGTTAACCAAACATTAGTAAATGAACGTAAATCAAAAATCTCGAAATGTTGTTTTTATAGGTTTTAAGTGTCTATTATTAACTTGTCAATGTTCCGTTTTGTTGCTTGTAGAGGTTTTAAGTGTATATTCTTAACTTATCATTGCTTTCTTTTATTCTTTTCGAGATTTTTAGTGTCTATTCTTAACTTGTAATTGCTCTGTTTTGTTTTGTTTTCTTTTTGACAAGACAGGAGGACATATTTTGCAAGGAAAATGTTGTTTAAAAGAAAGGTCTGCGATGGTTTTAACAGGATTAATAGTGCTGTCTGGCAGGTTCAGAAATGTTTACTGACTGGATTATGCCTACTAGTATTGATGTCAGGATTAATAGTGTTGTCTGACAAGTTAAGAGTTGTTTCCCTACAGATTAACGGTGTTTATGACAGGATTAATAGTGTTGCCAGACAGGATTAGTAGGATTAATAGTGTTGCCAGACAGGATTAGTAAGATTAATAGTGTCTTTAAGCATAAATTAAATTCGTATCGTACTGGACATCTGCAACATGCCGAAATTTTCTTGACAGGATTCACGAAGTTGTTTTATTTGACAAGGCTAATGATATTTCTCATGTAGAATAATGATGGTTTTGACAGGACTAACAATGTTTTCTAACAGGACTGTGTTTTCTGACAGAGCTAACAATGTTTTTTGACAGGACTGGCAATGTTTTCTGACAGAATCAACAGTGTGTTTCTTATTTATTTTTATGTTGTTTTTGACAAGGATAACGGTGTTTTCAACAGGAATAACAAAGATTTACTACTAGATTAAAATTATATTTGGTAAGACATTAATGTTTAATAACAGGATTAATGAATTCTTTTTCTCAATTAGCAATTGTTTGGTAGAGTGAACGACATTTTCTGATAAGATAACCAATGTCTCTCTACCCATTGACGGCTGAATTATTTAAGACAGCCTAACGATGTTTTCTGATAAGAAAAACAAGGTTTTTTGATTCACTGATGGCTGCACTTATTGTAAGAGAGACTAACGATGTTTTCTGACAGGACTGACACTCTTTCTGACAACACTGACATTGTTTTTTGATAGGACTAATACTGTTTTCTGACAAGACTGACACTGTTTTCTGATATGACTGACACTGTTTTCTGACAAGACTGACACTGTTTTCTGACATGACTGACACTGTTTTTTGACAAGACTGACACTGCTTTTGGACAGACCTGATAATTTTTTTTGACAGAGAACTCCGGTTATACTGTATTTTGTTTCGACTAACTGTGTTTTCGACAGTTAACGAAGCTTTATTTAAGATTAGTCGGGCGATATTCATTTGACTGATTAATGTTGTATTCTGACTACAATAAACTGCAGTCCATAAAGAATGAATTTTTGTTTTTAACAAAAAAGTGAATAGCAACGCTTTCCTAGTCAAAATAGACTGTCACGAATGAAAATGGACTGTCACGTTAAAAGAACATCGCAAGAATAATTTATTTTACCCATTGTAAGACTCGCAGTAACTTCCAACGGACCAGGTATAAAGCTCACCTGTGGGCTGACATTTCACGGCATCGTTTTGCTCATTGTTATGAGACTGGCGTGAATTTCTCTGCCCGTTGGAATGATGTATTCTGTCCCCACAACGAAGCCTCCCTGACCACTGGTCGCAGGTCGAACTTCATAGCAGTAGGCATATATTCCCGGAACGTAGGCGAGCGCCCAGTCTTCAGATGCACCGGATGCGGCATCTGTATCAAAATCAAAAGTTCATCATCAAGAGAATATTCAAATGCATGTAGGGCACTCTCTTCAGATGTATTCTTTGTGTTATTTGAATAAACCAACAACACGAGGCAAAGGTTACAACAAGAAACTGAAACCCACCACAACTTGTGCTCACAAATCCCATCGTTTAAAGTTATAAGAAGCATTTAGGGAGGTGGGGAAAGCCGGATGGCTGTGCTGTGTAATGGTTAGGGAAGAAAGTAAATCTATAACATTACATGTAATTTGTGTCGTGCCTGCCAGGATAAACGAAAGGAACACGTGCTCTGTGACGTCATAAAACTATGTGACATAATTTTCATATCATTGTCTATAATGCTGTTTGGCATAATATAGTTTCTTATATTCACGTAATGTCGTTTCCTATAATGATATTTCACGTAATGCCGTATTCTATAATGATGTATGGACTAGCTTATTTGACTACTGACCAAAAACAAACTCCCGTTTCTACAGACATGTAATTCGTTATCCTTAAACCATCCTAAAACATATCAATACCCACAATTTCTGTCAGAATTTGGTCAGACTCAGGTGCACTAGTCCAATGCCTGACATTTCGTTATTGAGAGAAGAACCCAGCAAGACCAGAAACTCTGATAGATGTTTTAACTGACTGTTGGGTTTATTCCCCCTTGTTTGCCAATGGTGGATGCGTTGTGGGTTTTGATCCATGAACTATTAACTCTGATTTATTTTCATACGAGTTTTCCTTGAATTCCGTACTTCTGGTCAACACAGCTGTTCAACTGCTAGATAATTTAACTAAATATTTGGCTAAGTTTACAAAAACAATTTAGCTCAATAGTTTTATTTAGATTAATATTTATTTTATTTATCTAAATAATTTAAATAAAGTTATTTAACGAAATAATTGTGCAGAAAGACTTTAGCCCAGTAGCATTATTTACCTATATTTTGTAATTACCGAAAAAAGATATTGAGCTAAAGAATTGTATAGAAAGATTTTAGCTAAAAATAACTTTGTATGAAAACTGTTTGTGGTTGGCAATAGATAAGTCGAAGACAGCCTGTGTACAAAACATGGAAGACTGTTTGCGGTTGGCAATAGATAAGTCGAAGGCAGCCTGTGTACAAAAAAGAGTCATCGTGTTTAACTATCTAGAAGTCTCTGTCGGGTGAGAGGGTGCCATGAACAGTCTGGGTAGTTTGGGTAGATATGCACATAATCTTGTAACTAATTACGTCATGAATACTTACAGTTGAACAGTACCAAGACAATTTCCAAGCAGTGCATTACGCTGTAGTTATTTATACTGAGATTGTGTCATGGTCTGTATCCACTAACAGCTCAAATAGTTTGTGTCATGGTCTGTACTTACTGACGAAATGAATAGTCTGTGTCGTGGTCTGTACTCACTAACAGCTCAAATAGTTTGTGTCATGGTCTGTACTTACTGACGGAATGAATAGTCTGTGTCGTGGTCTGTATCCATTAACAGCTCAAATAGTTTGTATCGTGGTCAGTACCCACTAACAGCTCAAATAGCTTGTGTCATGGTCTGTACCTACTAACAGCTCAAATAGCTTGTGTCACGGTCTGTACCTACTAACAGCTCAAATAATTTGTATCGTGGTCTGTACCTACTAACAGCTCAAATAGCTTGTGTCATGGTCTGTACCTACTAACATCTCAAATAGTTTGAATCATGGTCTGTATCTATTAACAGCATGTATACTTACAGCCCAAAATTTGGAAGGCAGTTCCATAGCTGTAGGTCGTACCATAGGAATTAAGAGTTTGTGTCATGGCCTGCCCTACACGGTTCTGTGGGGAATTTAAAAACAAAATATTGTGAGTTTTGCTTAACAGCTTTGTCTTATCTGCCATTTTCTGATAAAATACACACACACAAACAAACACACACACACACACACACACACACACACACACACACACACACACACACACACACACACACACACACACACTATTCTACAAGAAAGGGAAGTTATGGACAGGAAAGAGAAAGAAAGACAAAGATTGTAGAGGAGAGAAAGAGAAACGAGAAAGAATGGCAAGGAGAGAGAGAGACTGAAAGGCAAAGAGAAGTAAAAAGAGAATAGAGGGAGGGAGAAAGGAAGGGGGCAAGAGAGGAGAGGGATTTAAAATAGGAGACGAAAACAGAGAAGGGACATAAGAAAAGAATGAGAAAGGAGAGGTGGGAGAAGAAAATAAAATAAGAGAGGAGAAAAAGTAGGAGAGAGAGAGAAAAAAGACACAGAAATAAAAGAAGAGAAGAAAGTGTTGGAGGAAGAGATGAGGTGGATACTGAGGGAGAGAAAAGGAGGAAGGGATGGAGGGACAGAAGAGAAAGGATGGAAGAACAGAAGAGGAGGTAGAGAGTGATGGAGGTAGAAGAGGAGGGACAGAAGAAGTGGAAGGGATGGAGGAGGGAGAAGAGGAGGAACGGAGGGAGGGACAGAAGAGGAGGAAATGGAGGAGGGAAGAAGAGGAGGTGAGAAAGTGCTGGAGGGAGAGAGATAGGGATGGAGGGAGAGTAGAAGAGTTAGGGATGAGGAAAAGAGGAGGAGGGAAGGAGAAGAGGAGAGGGGAGAGAGATAAGAGGAGGGAGAGAAGAGGAGGAGGGAAAGGCATTTTGAAATGTACACATATAAGTGTTGAGGAAAAGAGAATGGAAGAGAGCGGTAGAGAAAACATAGAGAGAGGAAGAGAGCGGTAGAGAATACGTAGAGAATGGAAGAGAGCGGTAGAGAATACGTAGAGAGAGGAAGAGAGCGGTATAGAAAACATAGAGAATGGAAGAGAGCGGTAGAGAAAACGTAGAGAGAGGAAGAGAGCGGTAGAGAATACGTAGAGAATGGAAGAGAGCGGTAGAGAAAACGTAGAGAATGGAAGAGAGCGGTGGAGAAAACGTAGAGAGAAAGAATGAGATTGACATGCGAGAGGAGGGTAAAGAGATGGAAGAGGATGAGACAGAGGAGAAAGGGATAGAGGGCACCTAGAGAGAACTAGATTAACAGAGAGAAGTAGAAATAAGAGTGAAAACAGAAAGTTTGGTGGGGGGGTTGGTGGTGGTGGTGGTGGGTGAAAGCAAAGAAGGGAGAATGATATGGAGGAAAAGAGAAAGAGAAATGAAATGAAAAGAGAAATAGCAAAATATCATTACTAATCAAACTAGCAACTCCAATCAGAAGAAACGCTTAGAATGAGAGAAGGAAGAAGGCAGTAAACGAAATTTGTAACATAGGAAATTCTCTGGGACTTTTGTTGTATTTCTTACAAGTTCTGCGACATTAGGAGGGACATCGGCTGAATTCACGGTGTATCCCCATGGACGCAACAGCATCTGGCCATAGGAGTGGATAGACAGATAGCCAACAAGTCGTGATCTGACAGATTGGACGAGAAGCTGCAGATTCTGTGTTTCAGACTCTGAGAATGCGTATGGTCCTAGATAGATTTCGCTTCGGCAGTTGGTAGACACGCCCGCACCTTGATCAGAAAGCAAATCCGTTTGTATCTCCGACACGTTCATTTACTTACTTAACGCTGTCATTTACTAACTTAACCGTAAATAAACAGCAGAAGTTCATTTACTTACTTAACGCTAACTAACTGTCATTTACTAACTTAACCGTAAATAAACAGCAGAAGTTCATTTACTTACCTAACGCTAACTAACTGTCATTTACTAACTTAACCGTAAATAAACAGCAGAAGTTCATTTACTTACCTAACGCTAACTAACTGTCATTTACTAACTTAACCGTAAATAAACAGCAGAAGTTCATTTACTTACCTAACGCTAACTAACTGTCATTTACTAACTTAACCATAAATAAACAGCAGAAGTGACGTGGCACATTTTTCGTCCATTAGAGACCTTTACTCAAATTACACACATACACAGAAACGCACGCACATGCAAGCATACATGCACACACAGATACATACCACACAAGCACAAACACCCCATCCTCAGCCACCCCCCTTCCGATATTTATATGCACACCCAAGAAACACGTCCCACACACATATACACACTATGCACAGACATCCTCACGCTCACACAACTCACAATTACACAAATGCAGATATATACATACACACCAGATACATTCATACACAACACACACATACACATAATTTAAAAATAGAGAACTGATAATAATGTGGAATGAAACGTCCTGTATGTTTGAGGGTACTCGTCATTAATGCTGTACCAGCTGATGAAATTTAAAGTTGTTACTATTACTAGTACTACTACCTACTATTAATATTACTACTAGTACTGCTACCTATTATTACTACTTCTACTAGTACTACTAACTACTATTACTACTACTACTACTACCATTACTACTACCTACTAGTATTACTAGTACTAATGCCTACTATTACTAATACTACTTGTACTACTACCTACTACTACTACTACTACTACTACTACTACTATATATTACTATACTACTACTAGTATTGCTACCTACTATTATATTACTAGTGCTATAAATACTACTACCTTCTATTTACTGTAGAAAATCCTAATTGACCTGTTAGTATTCACAGGGATAATAGTAGGGATTGTTGAAGAATTATTGGTATTACTACCTACTATTATTACTACTAGTACTACTACTACCTACTATTACTACTAGTAGTGCCACTACCTACTAGTACTACTACTACTACATACAATTTCTACTACTATTATGGCTACCTACTAGTACTGCTACCTACCATTACTACTAATACTAGCACTAATACCTGCTACCACTACTAGTACTACTACCTACTATTACTACTACTACTAATGCGTAATGACACATCCTGTCTATATCATTCTTAAAAGTCATGTTAACGACAAGAAAAAAAGACTCCTCTTTATAATGCTCACATTAAAATTAAGTTTTAGGACCTTAACAAGTTCAAATAATTAAGTAACCACCTCCGAATTGAACATCAAAATTGCGGTTAAGGTCTACACCGTAGCAGCTGGTCGACACAAACTTTCGGTTCTTGCGCCACAAACGGTCCTAAATAGAAAAGTTATTTATGGTTTCAGAAGATTTGTGATTTGGAATACTAACAAAGACATGTGTATTCACTAATATGATTCGTTACTAATCACCTTTCCTTATTTGCGATTTTAATTGTTTAATTGTTATACATTTGCTATAAGAGAAATAACACAAATCTATTAGAAAGCATGGCGTCAGACAAATTATATTTTTCATATGATATCATTATAAGAGAAAGAAAAACACAACTATAACGACAAAGCTCAATGCCAAGGATTTACTGACACGACTATACTTCTAAGACTTGTAATGTGACCTGAATGAAGGCTTTAGTCATGTGACCAGAGTGCAGACATTAATAATGTGACCAGACTGAAGTCCTTAAAAATGTGACCAGAGTGCTGACATTAATAATGTGACCAGACTGAAGTCCTTAAAAATGTGACCAGAGTGCTGACATTAATAATGTGACCAGATTGAAGTCCTTAAAAATGTGACCAGAGTGCTGGCATTAATAATGTGACCTGACTGAAGGCCTTAGTCATGTGACCCGAGTGCAAACATTAATACTGTGACCAGACTAAAGATCCTAATAATTATGACTAGAGTGCAGAGAAACTTTTGAAGCTATGAATTTGATCAGGTTGAAGAGTGAGCAATAAGATCAGACTAAAGTCTTTAATAATGTGAAGTGACTGAACTTGATAATGTGATCAGAATACAGACTTTAAGAATGTGATCAGATTGAAGATTTTGAGAATTTGATATCATTATAGAAAGTGATGAATTGAAAAAAAAAAGCCCCATTAAGAATGTCATCAGACCAAAGACTCAAATAGTGTGACCAGATCAAGGAGTTAATGGTTTGATTAGATAGAAGACTTCAGATTGTAATCAAAAATAGATTTAATCATGTGGTCTGACTGAAATTTAAAATATATGATCTGACACTAAAATTTAAAACATATGATTCGATTGAATATTATAACATGTAATCAGATTAAAAGTTAAAACATGCCTATGACTGAAATTTGAAACGTGATCTGACTGGACTCTTTAAGAATGCGATCTGACTGGACACTTGAAGAATGCGATTTGACTGAACACTTTAAGAATGCGATCTGACTGGACACTTTAAGAATGCGATCTGACTGGACACTTTAAGAATGTGATATGACCGGACACTTTAAGAATGCGATCTGACTGGACACTTTAAGAATGCGATCAGACTGGACACATTAAGAATGCGATCTGACTGGACACTTTAAGAATGCGATCTGATTGGACACTTTAAGAAAGCGATCTGACCGTGAGTTTATTTTATAGTCATAGTACAGAGCAGAAAACGTATAAAGTAATATTTCTTTTAATTGCTGTAGAACACAACAGTTGTGGTGAAGTCACTAATACAAACTTTTCAAGACAAATTGCAAAATACCCACAAAGTTAACTTACCATAAGCTAGCCATCGCCCTTATGACCGGACTCAAGCTCTAAAATGATAAAATAGAGTACTTCTTCAAAAAAGAAACTTCTGGCCCGTCCCATTGGTTGAAATGTTATGAATAAGTGTAAGTGTGTAAGTATTAGTCAGAAAAACTACTCATCCAGTTGGAACTGGTTTGGATTGCATTAGAAAACTTCTAGCATATTCTCAACTCGAGTTGTTAACTCCTACTCTGACACTTACAAAAATGCCATCATAAATAGTGCCCAAGGTCGGGTAATTTCTTCAATTTAACAATTTATACAACAATTAAGTCTAAAAATAGGGATAGGCAAATTTACTTCGTCACATTAACGAACCACAAAGTCTATCACAGACCAGTTTTGTTTAATGAACCACCAGACCTATCACAGACCAGTTTGTCTAATGGACCACCAAAACTATAAAATACCAGTAGAGTCTAATGAACCACCAAGCCTATCACTGACCAGTTTGCTAATGGACCACCAGACCTATCACAGACCAGTTTGTCTAATGGACCACCAGACCTATCACAGACCAGTTTGTCTAATGAACCACCAAGCCTAGCACAGACCAGTTTGTGTAATGGATAACATAGTAATAATCGGCCAGTGGACAAACCATGAATATAAATCAAGCTACATGAAGTAAATATACAAACAAAGCATGGCATATCTATATCAATCAATGGATAACAAGCACAACTTTTTGATTATTGGATAACACGGCAGGACATATCGACAAAGACCAATGAACAACAAAGAACATATCTTCATAGGCCAAGGGACAACAAAAAGCACATATCTACCTAGGCCACATACAACAAAGCATATATATATAGTATATGCCGACAACAAAGCACATATCTACATAGGACAAGGACAACAAAGAACGTAATACATAGGGCTAGGCCAATGATAACAAAGCACAGCATATGTATTATCAGGCTGCGATACAAGCTCGGCCAGAATCAAGAAAAATGTAGAACTGGAGGCACATTGAAGCAGATAGCGTATTAAGACAATGTAGCAAGACATAACAATTCGAAAGCAGATAGCGTATTAAGACATTGTAGCAAGACATAACAACTCGAAAGCAGATAGCGGACTAAGACATTGTAGCAAGACATAACAATTCAAAAGCAGAGGTGGGTGCCCAATTTACTGATCAGTAAGAAAAAGAGAATGCAAAAAAAAAAAAATACACAGTAAAGATTAAAAGTAATTTCAAAACAACAAAAAGAAGGTTGTTGAGGTGTGGGTGGGTGGTAGCCCAATTTACTGTCTAGTAAGAGGATATACAAGAGAAAACAAATTAACGAAGCAAAGGTTAAAAGTAATCTCATAACTTAATAAGATGAGAATGGAGAGAACACAATTTACTGATCAGAAAGCGGAAAACAATGCAAAATAGTAAGGTAAAGGTTTCAAACTAAACTTATACCTCAATAAGAAAGAAGGGAGGGAACCCAATTTAGAAAGCGGAAAACAATGCAAAACAGAAAGACAAAAACACATAACTTAATAAGATAGAAGAGAAGGGAACCCACTTTACTGATCAGAAAGCGGAAAATAATGCAAAACAGTAAGGGTAAGGTTACAACTAAACTCATAAGGCAACAGTAAAGAAAAGGCGGGAGTGGGGTGAGCGCCCAATTAAGGATCAGTAAGAGAAAAAAAAGACAATGCAAAACAACAAAGTATAAAATTAATCTCACAACGCACAAACAAAGAAGACCGGGGGGGGGGGGAAGGGACCCAATTTACTAAGTAAGAGAGACAAGACCGAAAAGAAGTAAAGAACAAAGAAAAGCACACACTAGACAGGAAAAGAAGGAAGGAGCAAAGAAAAAAAGAGCACACACCGTGTTCCATGAGTAAATGTAACCGTCAGGGTTGACCATGGGGATGAAGATCCAGTTGAAGTTGTCAAGGGCGAACCTAGCGTCAGCGTTGCCTTGGCTATATCCGTTCAGCAGCTGGCAGGGGAGGAAACAAAAGACACGTTGCATTCTGATTAATCCCCTTTACTGCTTTTTTCTTTTGTTATTTTGTGTTTATTTTAAATGCACGATAAACGTACAACTCTGCTCCTCAATTTAAAAATCGAGTAAAGAAAGGTTTTAAGAAATAAAAGCAATTGAATAAAATACAGGGCGTCCGAAAATTATCTTTACAACTTTTGTCCAACATAAAGAGTCGACCTAGAACTGTAGAAATAATGAGATTGTCCCATTTTACAGAGAAACTCGCTACGTTGTTTTGAATACCAAGTTTTGACAAGTTTTCTCATTTTCAATTTTTTCAGATCTTCGTTCCTCCTCTCAATCACAATAAATCCACAGGAGAAAGTACAATATGGTGATTGGTTTGTTCAAAGAGGAGTAAGCACAGTGTGGTGAGTGATTTATTCAAACAGGAGAAAGTACAGTGTGGTGAGTGATTTATTCAAACAGGAGAAAGTACAGTGTGGTGAGTGATTTATTCAAACAGGAGAAAGTACAGTGTGGTGATTGATTTATTCAAACAGAAGAAAACACAGCGTGTTGAGGGTTTATTCAAACAAACTCTGATACACACGTCCAACGAAGGTTGAGAACTTATCACAATTTTATTTTTAAAAACAATACTTAGAGATTTTCTGTCTAAATTTCCTTGATTGGCAATTCTATTTGTAAGTAAATATTTCTAATAATATCAAAGTTGTAAAGATATTTTTCAGACACCTTCCATGTTGAAAGAACGCGAGACAAAGCGCTCAGAGATCCGACGTTTGTATGGCAATGTCTCACAAACGCTCCGTTCATCTCTTCATGAAGACTTCAATCAGAATCACAACGATTTGATGCAGATCGTAAAATTAAAAAGATAGTAAAATTCAGCAACTCCTAAGGGAAAAAGTATGTCAGTCCCGAGACATGTCGTGTTTCTTAAATTAAATTTTAATTAAAGTGGCAGAGAAACTCATCTGTCCTGGTCCTTGAGCCGGAGTTTTGTCAATAATTTTACTCATTTAAATTATTAAAATTAATTTTAAAATTAATGTGTGCATCTATGCTGCTGTTGCTCGTGATGACGACGATGATGATAATGGTGATGATGAAGAGGGGAGGAGCAGGAAGGGATGCGATTGTACAGGATGTTTAGGAAGAGTACCTAGAGTAGAAGTGATGGATGATGAAGATGTAATAAATAATGCAACACATCTCGAATCTCGATCTAATTAAAACGTTAAATAAGAAATACAAGTTGCTTATTGTTTCATTACGTCAACTCTATTACATATTTCATTTTCTCATGAGCATTTGCGCGTGTGTATGCGTGCGTCTGAGTTTGAATGTGTGCTTGTGCGTTAATCTGTGTCTACAGAAAACAAATCCACATACACATCAAAGAACGACAATACAAACCAAACAGAAGAAAATTATTATTAAATGCTGTAGAAAAAGAACACAGTTGCATATTTTAAAAATAATTTTTCTGAACGTAAGCGAGCAAGGGAGAATGAGTGAATGTGTATGTATGCGTTTGTTTGTTTGTTTGTTTGTTTGTGTGTGTGAATGCGTGTGAGAGAGATATCTATAGAGAAAGAATGAAAACGAAAATGTGAAAAGAATAAATTAGAGACATTTAAAGAAATAATTACGTTGAAAGACAAACAAAGGCAGACCGACAGACAAGCTAAGAGAAAGGCACACGACAGAAAGTGCTCTAGAAGTCTCAAAAATGTTAAAGACTACTCATGAACTCTTCAATAAAATGAGGAATCATTGTCATGACTCACCAGGCTACAAAAGTTTTACCTTTTTAGTAAGTACTATGACAAAATGTACAGTAACTGCTGAAAAATTACACATATTACAAATTGCGCGGTAACCTTTGAGAAAAACAGACATTGAAAAGTGTACAATAACTCATGGCAAACTACAGACATTGAAAAGTGTACAATAACTCATGGCAAACTACAGACATTGAAAAGTGTACAATAACTCATGGCAAACTACAGACATTGAAAAGTGTACAATAACTCATGGCAAACTACAGACATTGAAAAGTGTACAATAACTCATGGCAAACTACAGACATTGAAAAGTGTACAATAACTCATGGCAAACTACAGACATTGAAAAGTGTACAATAACTCATGGCAAACTACAGACATTGAAAAGTATACAATAACTCATGGCAAAATACAAAGATTGCAAATGTGCAATAATTGGTGACAAATTTCACCCATTATAAAGGAAAGCGGTAATAATGTTTGCATTTCATCGTGTAAAATAAAGGAAATTGTTTCAAAACCATATTAAACTGTTACTATAGTTGACAGCGGTATAGCAATAGTCATCAAAACCACATTAAACTGTTACTATAGTTGACAGCGGTATAGCAATAGAATCATCAAAACCACATTAAACTGTTACTATAGTTGACAGCGGTATAGCAATAGAGTCATCATAGAACGAAGTGTTCAGCAAGAGTCGTAGTAAAATAAGTTTATTAACAACAATTACCTGGTCAATAGTGTAGATGACGGATGCGGGTGTAATCCACTCTCGCGCATGCGCAAGTGCCTCAACAATGATCACGGGTTTGTTGCTATTCAGTCCCAACTGCACCAAAATTAGTACATGTATCGAAGTTTCCACACACACAAAAAAATGTTTAAAAGTCCATTTCAAAAAGGGAGCAAACTATAAAAGCAAATCATCTAAATAAATTAACTGTATGATTTTCTTCTAGGCTTATATATGTTTTTTTATTGCAAACATCAAACATAATTAACTGATTTAAAACACCTTTCGATTCTCAATACACGGTTTTCAGTGTACGCGTCAGAGTGGTTCCCCATTGTTAACCAAAATATTGTGGACTGGCTAAGACTACTTAACTTGTCACTGTTTATTGCTGTTTATTTTTCCTGGACTGAAAATAATGATGTAAATAACAATGTCATAATGCTGTAACATGTTTAATATATAAAAAATATAATACAGAGTTTTCACACTTCAATCTGGGATTTCAATAATTAATGTAAGAAGTAAGCTCGCAATGCACTGATGCCCTACTCCATCCTTCTCCTGCAATAATGGTCCTACTTGCCCCTATTCCACCCATCTCATGCAATAATGGTCCTACTTGCCTCAACGTCACCCATCTCATGCAGTAATAGTCCTACTTGCCCCAACGCCACCCATCTCATGCAATAATAGTCCTACTTGCCCCTACGCCACCCATCTCATGCAATATTACACCTACTTGCCCTTAGTCCATCCATCCCATGCAATAATATGCCTACTTGCCCCTACACGCACCCATGCAATAATAGGCCTTAGCCCCAACTCTATCTGTCCCATGCACTAATAGGCATACTTGCCCATACTCCACACACACACACATGCAGTAATAAACCTACCTGTCCCCACTCCACCCCCTCTCAAAACCCTACTCCACTCACACCATACACAGGCATACAGTAATAGACCCTACTCGTCTCCACTACACCCCCATATAGCAATATATCTATTTGCCCCTTCACCCCCCCCCCTACAGTAATAGATCTACTTTTCCCTAATCCACCGATCCCATACAATAATTGCCTCTAACCTCCAATACAGTAATAAATCTACTTCCTTCTTCCCCACCTACCCTATACAGTAATAGGCCCTAATTTCACCCATCCAAACAGTAATAGACCTACTTGCCTCTATTCCACTCACCCAAACATTAATAGACCTATTTGCAATATAAGTTCTACATCAGAGAATCCGCTTCGTCTACCATTAAATTATTCGCCAATGGTGTAAGTGTAAAATGAAGTAACTGTAAGATGTACATGACTGACTCAATCACTTGTGTTTAGTTGAGCTTTCTTGTCTGCAAATAAATCTGCTTAGTTTCACCATTCTGGACTTTCAAAAATATGCGTGCGTTCACATTATAGAAGATGATGTTCAAAACTCGTCGAGATGGATTGCTTTGTCATGGACATGCAATCATTTTTTAACACTGACCAGTACTTCAGCACATGGCCACTGCTAGAATATGACATACTCTTATAACAAATTCTGATTTCAAAGAAAATGTGATCTATAAGCCATTTTTAAAATGGTTATCGAGAGAAGAGATATGGATCCAAACAAATAATAATAATAATAATAATAATAATAATAATAATAATAATCAGTCTTTACCCACGACTGTGGGAGTTGTTTGACCGTCGGTTGTGAACCAGGGTCTCGGAATCTTACCAAGATTCTGGGAGATCCAAGGTTTTAGGTAGGATGTGGGCACATCCGAGGAGCGCTGCTTTGAGTAGTGGAGCGATTCTGTGGTTTCCAGGGAGTTTATTCAGGTAGCCTTCCAATTCAGATGTTATGTTCCCCAAGGCTCCTATCACTATAGGTATCACTTCTGCTTTTACATTCCACAGTCTCTGGATTTCTAATCTGAGGTCTTGGTATTTTTCTATTTTTTCTCTTTCTTTTGTTTTTATGTTTCTATCACTTGGAACAGCGACATCAATGATTGTTACTGTTCTGTTGGACTTATTGAGAACTACAATGTCTGGTCTTCGTGCAGAAATCACCCGGTCTGTTCTTATCTCGAAGTCCCACAGTATTTTGACTTCTTCTTTTTCGGTGACTGCTTCTGGTTGATGCATCCATGCTCTTTCTGGGGTTTTTATGCCATAGTTCTCACACAGATTTCTATGTATGTGTTTTGCCAATTCATTGTGTCGTTTGGTGTATTCTGTTCCAGCCAGAACCTGACATCCAGATAGTATGTGTTCTGTTGTCTCATCCATGGATTTGCAGAGTCTACATTTGGAATCTTTTGAAATTTTCATAATTTTCGTTTTGTGTGATTTGGTGTTGAGTGCTTGATCTTGTGCAGCTGTTATGAGTGCTTCTGTTTCTGCTTTCAATCCTGCCTCTTTCAACCATTTGTACGTTGATTGCTTTGTTGATATTTCGTCGGCTTGTCGTACATATTGGCCATGCAGAGGTTTCTGGCTCCAGGTATGTGCTAGTTCTTGCTTCGTTGTTTTCTTCCATGTTTCTTTGTCTGTTTCTGGGGGTTGGAATAGTCCACTCATCTTTACTGCTTCTATCAGTGGATCGTCTTTGTTGTTATTCCAGATGTAGTCAACAAGGCCAATGACTTCTCCTTCAATGACATGTTTGATTTTCTTGAGACCTCGGCCTCCCATTTTTCGAGATACATAGAGCCTGTCTACGTCTGCTTTGGGGTGTAAGGCTTTATGTATTGTGAGTAGTTTTCTTGTTTTCCTGTCCAGTTTATTTATTTCATTTGCTGTCCAATCTGATACCTCCAGTGTAGCTTACTACAGGTATTGCGTATGCATTAAGGGCTTGTATTTTGTTCGCCCCATTTAGCTTGGACTTCAGGACTTGTCTAACACGTTTTTCATATTCTCTCTTAACTTTGGACTTCACTTCTCTCTGCATATTTTCTTGATGTTGTAGTATTCCAAGATACTTATATCCATTATTATTATTATTATTATTTGGTAATTTGAGTGTGGGTGGTTATTTATTTAATGAGGTGGGTCGAGTACTCTGCTAAGCATCAAAGCTGTCAATATTATTGTGGCGTTACCTCTATAGAATATACAGTACGGCCCTCCTCACTAAGTCGGCTCAACGCCTGCACTCGGGCTAAGGTTGGGAAAGCGTTGGCAAAGTTCTGGAGAATGGTGTTAATCTGAAAGACGAACAAACAATGTTGAAAAAGCAATACATAGTATCATTCAACATTCAGTTTTACAAAATCTTTTGTGCAAGACTTCTCATACTTTCGGGCTGTGCTTGAAAATAGAAAGCCTTAAATAGAAAAGAACAATGTGTGTAGGAAGAACAATGTGTGTAGGAAAGAGTGCTGTGTATAAGAACAACTATGTGCGTAAAGATGACCTAAGTGTGTAGGAAAGAACAATGTGTGTAGAAGTGTACAAAGTGCATAAGAAAGAACATTGTATGTAGGAAAGAACAATGTTTGTAGAAAAAGAACAAAGTGTATAGAAATGTACAATGTGTGTAAGAAAGAACGCTCTTTGTAGAAAAGAAAATGTGTGTAAAAAAATCCATGTGCAGGAAAAAACGTGTAGGAAAGAACTCTCTGCTTAGAAAAAAAATGTGCGTAGTAAGGAAAACAGACGTAGAGAAGAAAACATAAATCAGTCATATGTTCACAATGGAAGAACAATTCGGTTTAAAAACTGCTCAAAAGTGCTTATGTGAGTGGATAATTATATTAAGGTAAACATTTTTTAAAATGTACTCGACAACAAATAAAATATAATTACTTAATCAATTTCTTCTTTGTCTACGTGTAGAAGGGAGAAGGAAAAAACAGAGAAATGGAAGGAAGAAATAAAAAATCGAAAACTTCAAAGAGAAGAAAGAGACAGAAAAGCATATCTTAAAGCAGACAAAGGATACCAGCAAATCTGGAACTGAACAGAAGAAAATAATACTACTACAAAAATATATTCCACCAAGATAGATAACTCCAAAGTGAAATGTTTAATGACCTTCAGAGGCACGCGCATTCAGACTATTCACCGCACGGACTTAGCAATAATCTGTTTGAAACAAACAAAAATCACTCTCCAAACAGACATGCACGTCAGACAGACAGTAAATCTCACCTCAGCATATGTATAGTACTGGTTGTGTGCAGGTGAATATCTGCCCTCAGGGCTCACTTGGCGAGCAAGAGGGTTCATTGCTCGATTCTTTTCGTTGTTTTCCCACTCAGCGTTCAGTTCTCTGAAGTACGGGGGTACGTAGGGGGGAGTGGGAAGGAAAAGAAAAAAAAAGGTAAAACTTTCTGGCAAATTACATTAGCTAAATTTACACGTAACTTTCATGGGCTACTTAATTTGGCAAATAGTTCCAAACGATTGGTTAATTTGACGTATCATTTTTATTTACAGTCTAACTATTTCATTCAACTGATTAGAGAGTTGTATTGACTAGTTAAATGAGTAACAAGTTTAACAATATCCACATACAAGTTATTATGAATAAATTACTTTTTATAAACT
This sequence comes from Sinotaia quadrata, assembly GCA_028829895.1. Classification (NCBI taxonomy): domain Eukaryota; kingdom Metazoa; phylum Mollusca; class Gastropoda; order Architaenioglossa; family Viviparidae; genus Sinotaia; species Sinotaia quadrata. The sequence goes on along the minus strand of CM054179.1, from coordinate 79,964,583 downwards.
GAATATTTTGAAACAATTAGTTTGTTCCACATAATTGTTTCATTCGGCCAATTATCTTCTTTCATAAGCCTGCTTGAAAAATAGCTTATATTAATTATTAATCTACTTCTACAACATTATTAATTGGAAAGATCAACAAATCTGCAGATCGATGTACTAACTTCTTAAAAGACTAGCATATTTTTGTGAGAGATAAATATTTCATTGAATTAGCAGGAGTGACGTGGCACATTTTCGTCCATTAGAGACCTTTACTCAAATCACACACATACACAGAAATGCACGCAAACATGCACACACACACACACACACACACACACACACACACACACACACACACACACACACACACACACACACACACACACAAATACCACTTACATAGTCACCCCGATCCTCACCTCACAGATATTTATATATACGCACACCCAAGACACACGCTCTACACATACATACACCATGCACAGACATCCTCACGCCCACACAACCCACAGTTACACAAATGCAGATATATACACGCACACCACATGTATGCATACACAACACACACACACACACGCACGCACGCACGCACGCACGCAGTCATACACGTAATTTCATCTGCGCTTTGATTCACGAATCTGAAAATAAAGTGGAGAACTGATAATAATATGGAATGAAACGACCTGTATGTCTGAGGGTAAGTGTCATTACTGCTGCACCAGATGATGACATTTAAAATTCGTCAAATTCTGACGCAAAGACCTTCCATATGTTTATGTGTATTCCTGACATGAACACACACATTAACATACTGCCGGGGTGGGTTGGGGGAATGACCAATCAAACATGAAACGAACATCAGACTACCACACAACATTCAAACGATAATTACATGCGGAATCTTTCAGATTATTTCTGAGACAGAAGGCCGGCCACCATGTTGCAATCCCCCCCCCCCCCCAAGGATGTTTTCACTGAAACAAATCCCGAAAACGGCAGAAACAGGAAAACTCACTTCTCCAAGTCAGGAGACAAAAGTGTCTCCTGCAATCCCACTTCGTGCAGCGCGCGCATGATGACGTCATACTGTTCGGGTGGCACGACGAACTCGGTTGGCCTTGAAGTTGAAGGAAGAGTTAGGAATACGATCTGTTAACAACAATTAGGAATACGATCTGTTAACAACAGTTAGGAATACGATCTGTTAACAACAATTAGGAATACGATCTGTTAACAACAATTAGGAATACGATCTGTTAACAACAATTAGGAATACGATCTGTTAACAACAGTTAGGAATACGATCTGTTAACAACAATTAGGAATACGATCTGTTAACAACAATTAGGAATACGATCTGTTGACAACAATTAGGAATACGATCTGTTAACAACGGTTAGGAATACGATCTGTTAACAACGGTTAGGAATACGATCTGTTAACAACGGTTAGGAATACGATCTGTTAACAACGGTTAGGAATATGATCTGTTAACAATAGTTAGGAATACGATCTGTTAACAACGGTTAGGAATACGATCTGTTAACAACAAAGGTTTTGGAATACAATCAAACAATGGGAATACGATCTGTTAACAAGGAACAGTTAGGACTGCGATCTGTTAACATCAACCGACGTGACGCGTTTATTCTCGATTATTTGTCTGCTATGAAGTCTCAAATATTGTGTTTGCACTTATTAATTTTAAAATTAGAAGTAGTGTTAGGATTTCATCAGAATATATATGCTTTCACTTCTTGAATTATTTTTAATGTACATCATTTAAACTACGTCATTTGTGCATGAACGAGTGTGTGTGAAAGTATGAGCTATTGTGTATGGGAATGATTTTGACTTTTGTGCATGTGAGTTTTGTTTTCCTATGTGTGAGCACGCAGTAAACGAGAGAGGAGATGGGGGGGGGGGGGGAGAGAGAGAGAGAGAGAGAGAATGAGTGAGTGTCACAGTCTGATAAAAATGTCATGACTTTCTGACCCACTTGTTCACTTCAAATATTGAGATTTGAAAACCCTTTGTGTAAGTTCTCTCCTATCGAGAAGCTTCCAGAGAGAGGTCAGGGACATTATGTAACTCTTAGGCCATTGTCTAGATTCTCGAACCAACCACATACTACGTGACCAGTCACGTGATGCACTTTATGATTTTTAATAAATATGTGAGCGCACCCTATTTTACTCACTCCGAAAAACCAGAAGCCAGCCGTAGTACTGACGTTTCGTGCTGTCGCTATTCGTTGAGTCACATAGGAGGCCGACGCGATCAATTGAGATAACACCTCGATTTCTCACTAAGGTATTGAATTTATTTAATTGTATGTTGCATTGTTGAATATGGATGTGATTTTTGTGCTATGCATTGCTATTGTAGCCTAAGCACGGTTCGTTGTTAAATGACTAAAACCTATAAGTTACTGTATATAAATTCATTGTAACTTTAATTTATATAACTACAGATTCACTAGAGCCAGGAGCGCTGTGCTCGACATGAATTTCTTTTGTAATTCGAATTATTGCTTGTAATTTTAATGTAAATTGTAAAGCGCTTTGCTTAATTTGAATTGTCCTTTGTATGAACTCTAAAAGTTTAACGTTGTAAATATTTAGTAATTCATACGTCATGCTTGTTAAACGTAACATGCGTGAGATTATATTTCTAATCTAATTGTAAACAACGCCAGTCGAGATTCTAAACTGGAGGCATTTAAAGCTAACCGTGCTTAGGTTAGGCGAATTTAAACAGAGGACGATTATGGAGACGCTCTTGTTCCAGGTCGGCACCCAGGTTCACGCCTATACCTATGTCTGTGAGTCCTATCTTGGGATCCACGCATTGCCAGGTTCCAACTCTTGGAGATTGAGTTGATAGTCCTACCACCGTGGGGCATCGTAGACGAGCAGGTCTGCATGTCTAACTTCTACACTCACAAGTCCGTACAGTGGTCGACTTGAAAGACAGTCCCAGTGTTATGCGGTGTGCGCATTCTACTGACGGCAAGAAGGGAGGTAGAAACCGGTCTGGACTGGATCATTGAACCTACACGTGGCAACCTTTGCAAGATAAGTTACCTTTGAGGGTGACAAAAATCATTAGAACTCATACACGGCATTATTCTCGTAACTATTAGCACGTTGCTTATCGAGCTCTTAGAATCAGACTTTCGCGCTCGTATCTTGAGTAATTTGTTAATTGTTAAAGTTATTAAATCTTATTTCATCTTGTTAAGAACCTCTTTTTGTAGTAATTTGTATGCATATAGACCAAAAGATGTGGATTGGATGGGGGCTGTTTGAGCTAAGCGAATGACGTAATGAATGCATATGAATCTAAGAGAGTTTTTAACGATTTCCAATCTAGCTAATGTACACAATTTATTAGTTTGTAAATTTGTCGTCTGCACTACAAGACACACTTTTAACTAGTCAAATGATAAGTTGAGCAACCAGTCTGCATAGGATATGAGAGAAGGAATTAATTATCTTTAAGGTCCTTATTTATTCTAGGCAGGGTCTTTAAATAAATACTGGAAACGTAACAGTGAGAGAAAGGGGGACAACAAAGATAAAGAGATAGACGGGAAAAGAGTGACTGAGTGAAATAGAGACAACAAAGATAAAGAGACGGGAAAGAGATAAATTGGGGGTGGGGAAGTGAGAGAGGGGAAACAGAAAGAAAGAGAGAGAGAATATGGTTTATCATACTCACATCAGGGTTGGTGTCCAAAAAACCACTGAGCAATTTGAGATGTTCCTCTGTCGCTGGCCTCACCGAGAGGAGTTTGTGGCTGGAGACCAATCAAACATGCACTTTATTACGATACAAAGACAAAAGCCAACAAAGGCCCACAAATACAGAGTGGCCCACATAGACATGGTATACCCCACACAGAAAGAGAGTGCTCCAAACAAACAAAGAGAATGCATAGTTTATTGCAAGAAAAGAAAAAAGAAAGGAAATTAATACGATGTGGAATTCAGACGTTGAAAATGCAGCAGGTTTTAAACTATTAGAAATTTTCAGGAACAAACAATGCAGATTGAATTCAACTTCTTATACCTTAGAGGCCTGCATAGAACAACTTTAAATGACGTCACTGATTTATGATGTTTTCTAGACTTATGATAGTGACAGTCAAACACTTTTCTAAATTCTCTCTCTCTTTCTCACTCACTCTTATCCATACTCACTCACTCACACACTCTCTCTCTCTCTCTCTCTCACACACACACACACACACACACACACACACACACACACACACACTCACTCTCACACATACATACACTCTCGCTCACACACTCACGAGTGCGCATCGCAGACAGGCAATCTTAAACACGCACGCAAGATGAACCCACAAAGGTCACTATAAGGGTTTTGCCAGCAACATTTTACACTGATGACTGCTTACCCGCGATAAGTTTTCTTTTCTTCGGCTGCGACGACGGCCAGAAGAAATAAGAGGCAGACGGCAAAGACTCTCATCTTGAATTAAGCGAGCAGCGGCTTTCACTTTAAATGTATATATATGTGGATTTAGTGAGGAATAGACATTGGTCTGTGAAGTCGAGTCGAGTTGTAAATGTCTGTATGGATTAGTGAGGAATATACATTGGTTTGTGAAATCGAGTCGAGTTGTAAATGTATGGAATAGTGAAGAATAGACATTAGTCTGTGAGGATGGGTTGTAAATGTCTGCATGGATTAGTGAGGAATATACATTGGTCTGTGAAATCGAGTCGAGTTGTAAATGTATGGAATAGTGAGGAATAGACATTAGTCTGTGAGGATGGGTTGTAAATGTCTGTATGGATTAGTGAGGAATATACATTGGTCTGTGAAGTCGAGTCGAGTTGTAAATGTCTATGTGGATTAGTGAGGAATATACATCGTTCTGTGAAGTCGAGTCGAGTTATAAATGTCTATATGGAACAGTGAGGAATACACATTGGTCTGTGAGGATGGGTTGTAAATGTCTGTATGGATTAGCTAGGAATATACATTGGTCTGTGAGGATGGGTTGTAAATGTCTGTATGGATTAGCGAGGAATATACATTGGTCTGTGAGGATGGGTTGTAAATGTCTGTATGGAATAGTATAATACATTGATCTGTGAGGATGGATTAAAATCAGCGGATTTTAATAATTAATAGATAATGTCACTATTTAAAGTACAGACAGTAAAAGACGTCTTGTGTATAATTTAATTTGCAATAATTGCATAATACATATTTACATACATACACTCCTTCATAATTTAAAGTCAACAACACAACAGACACCATCATGGATTTTATAATAGACGTGTATTTGTCATGCCTATTATTATACTCCTTCAATACACACTTCCCAAAGTATTATTTTACTCCTTCAATAGACACTTCCCAAAGTATTATTTTACTCCTTCAATACACACTTCCCAAAGTATTATTTTACTCTTTCAATACACATTTCCAAATTATTATTTTGCTCCTTCAATACATACTTCCCAAAGTATTATTTTACTCTTTCAATACACACTTCTCAAAATATTATTTTACTCCTTCAATACACACTTCCCAAAGTATTATTTTACTTCTTCAATACACACTTCCCAAAGTATTATTTTACTCCTTCAATACACACTTCCCAAAGTATTATTTTACTCCTTCAATACACACTTCTCAAAGTATTATTTTACTCCTTCAATACACACTTCTCAAAGTATTATTTTACTTCTTCAATACACACTTCTCAAAGTATTATTTTAATTCTTATGTGGCAAAGTAAATTTGCCTATATCTATTTCTAAACATAATTGTTATATAAATTATTAAATATCAAAGTGACCCGACATTGGGTCCTGCTTGTGCTGATATTTTTAAGTGTCATAGTTGGAAGTAAAAAACCTGGTAAAGAATATGGATAGTGCTTGCTGACGTAATCTAAACCGGTTATAGGTGGATGAGTAGTTTTTATTATCCAATGGTTAAGATTTACAAGACCAGCCAATTGGCTGAGATCAATATTTAGCTGTTGTAAAGAATTTATTTTCTAATCACTTTGAATTTGGTGAGGCAGAGTCCAGTCATGTAAGGCAGCCATTAGCTTAATGGTAAATTAACTGACTGATTGAGAGAAGATGGACTTAAAAATATTTCGTGCATTTTGCTACTGACCTGTAATATTTGTGTTTTACATATAGATGTATTATGTGAGTAGACTATTATTTTTACAAACTGTGAACTATGATGCTTGAACACTTTACATTGTTTCTAGTGAACCTGTTCATAATTATTATGTTGCATTTATTATGCCATGGGCGTGTATCGAGCTAATAAATACTGTTGCAGGAAACTAAGTTGAGACTTGAAGTGTAAGAAAGGATGGAGTTAGAGATGAGTAAATTGGAAACTTAGCATTTGGTCCCTGATTAAATTTTACTGGGAAGAAGCAGCCATACTTGTTTTCACCAGAATCTCACAATTTACTGATTTATAAACTGCCATAACTGTTGTAGACACGAGAAGTATCTACCTCCATTGTGTATGTGTGTCACAGTCTGATAAAAATGTCATGACTCCTTGACCCACTTGTTTGTTTTCAAACATCAAAATTTGAAATTCCTTTTTTTGGAGCTCTCCCATGATACTTCAGTATCGAGAAGCTTCCAACAAAGAGGTCAGAGACATTATGTAACTTTGGACCATTGTCTAAGTTCTCGAACCAACCACATACTACGTGACCAGTCACGTGATGCACCTTATGATTTTTAATAAATACGGGATCGCGATTCTGTGGAGTCACTCCGAGATACAAGAAGCCAGATGCCGCTTATTCGTGAGTCGTATAGGAACAGCCGACGCGTTTTGCTGAGATAACACCTCGATTTCTCACTAAGGTATTGAATTTATTTAATTGTATTTTGCATTGTTGAACATGTATGTAATTTTGTGCTATGCATTGCTATTGAGCTTAAGCACGGTTCGTTGATAAATGACAAAAACCTATGAGTATTGTATATAAATCATTGTAACTCTTTTCCCATTGTAACTTTAATTTATATAACTTTAAATTCACTAGAGCCAGGGATGCCTGAACCCGACATGAATTTTCTATTGTAATTCAAATTATTGCGTGTAAATTTTAATGTAAATTGTAAAGCACTTTGCTTGGTTTGAATTGTCCCTTTGTATGAACTCTAAATTTTAACTTTGTAAATATTTGGTAATTCATACGTCATGCTTGTTAAATGCAACATGTGTGAGATTATAATTTTGATCTAAAATTGTAAACTACGCGTTATGTCAAATTTCTAGCCCGAGCATTTATAAACTGATCATGCTTAGGTAGGTGAAGCAAGACGATTACGAAAAACACTTTTGCTTTCAGGTCGGTTTCTGTTTCCTACTCCTTATCCTTGTTCCATTGAAGTTGTTCATGCTCTACGAGTGAGCTGAATCCACTGTAGTCCTATTGCCATTAACGGACAGTGCCGGCGCGGAGGTCTGCACGTCTGTCTATATTCACCATTCCATTCAGCGATACTGAAAGACAATTCCATTGTTATGCTGTATGCATCTTTGCTGAGGGAAGACAAGTGAGATAGACTGGTCTGGACTGGATTCGAACACGTGGACCAACATTCACCAGTTAAGTCATAACTCGGTGTACCGAAATCAAAAGGAACTGTATTCGCATGGCAATTCTCTAGTTGACAATTTAAGCACGTTGATTGCTACGGCTTAGAATTAGACTTCGCGTTCGTATATTAACTGTTTGTTAAATTGTTAAACTTATTAAATCTTATTTTTAATTGTTAATCCTCTTTGTAGTACATTTTTATGCATAATAGACCTATAGATTTCTTGGTTTTGGATGGGGGCGAATGAGCTGAATGACGTAACGTATGCATATTAATTTAGAGGAATTTAACGACTCCAAAGCCAGCTTTGTACGCAAATTGTCAGTTTGTAAATCTGTTGTCTGCACTACAAGACACATTTTTAAAGTTAGTCAAATGATAATTTGGGCAGCCAGTCTGTTTAGGACAGAGAGAAGGAATTAATTTAATCTGTTATATTTTAAAGTCCTTAAAATCCTAGGCAGGGTCTATAAATAAATACTGGAAACGTAACAATGTGTAAGGATACACTGATGTATTGAAGCAAGTATGCTTGATATAAGACTACATGGTAGAATTTCTGGTAAAAGGAAGACAAGAAATTGTTACATATCAAACAAAATCAATCAGCAACAATATAAAAACGATTTAAACAAAAGAATACATCAAAACAAAATCAGTCAGCAGCAATACAAAAAAGAATTTAAATAAAAGAATACATGAAACAAAATCAGTCAGCAACAATACAAAAATCACTTTTAAACAAAAGAATACATCAAAACAAAATCACACGAAAGAACTTTTTTTTGTTTGTAAAATGTTTCGGATAAATGATTGGAAATCCAAACCATAACGTACCTGATTTCTATTACCAGTGAACTGTGAAGAAAATCAGCTAGTGGTTTCGACCGGTCAGGCAACTGAAAAAAGTGACAGTAGGGTATCTAGTAATGTGCAGACCGTTATATAACTTTCCCAATACGTCCTACACTTCAGCCAAGTGCCATAAATAAATTGATGACGATGATTGACTGGAAGCGGTACAGTACTTGAAAGTCTGATCACCTTATTTTCCACAGGTATGCAACGTGACTAAAGACCGGTGTAGAATGAACATTCGTCCCTGAGTACTCTCACACCCCGGAGTTAGTGACTTATTCTCGTATTGGTGTCTGGAAACTAGTGTAAGCATTTAACGTTGCTGTCAAGAATCAAGTTTGCATTAATAATTTACATAAAATGACGAATTTACTATTGGAATCACTCGTGAGTCAATTAATGTTTACATACAGCATTATAATTTTTATTTAAAAGAAAGTGTGGTTAATGATCGTTTCTTTCTTGAGACTGTTTTTATACAACCTCGTTGACAGTTACACCACACTGTATCATTCAATATTAGGCAATGGTAATAGCCACTAAAACTTGAATGTACGTCAAACATTTTCTGGACAGTTTCTTATTTTCGTTCATATTTTGAAAACTAGGGACAAATTAAAAAGTCAAACTATTATAGAGTCGGTACACGAGAACAAATATTTTCAGATCACTTGACACAGTATAAAGTGGCACAATAAAGTAAAGGACGCCATCCTGAGAATATGCAGACCTGAAACCGACATTTTTATTACAAGGTCCTCGAGTTTACAACAGAACAGATGTCTGTTTCTCTAGCCACGTATCATGCTGTCCTCTGCTGAGGCTAAGAAAACGAAGAGGAGATAATATATTATACTATGTCACTGTCTTCTACTGAAGCTAAGTGATAAGGAGGAAGGAAGGGGAGAGAATATAATGTATTATACTATATCACTGTCTTCTACTGAAGCTAAGTGAAGAGGAGGAAGAAAGGGGAGAGAATATAATGTATTATATTACTGTCTTCTACTGAAGCTAAGTGAAGAGGAGGAAGAAAGGGGAGAGAATATAATATATTTCATGTATACTATGTCACTGTCTTCTACTGAAGCTAAGTGAAGAGGAGGAAGAAAGAGGAGAGAATATATCAAACTTTAAATGGACTGCTTCGTGCTTATAATAAGAATATGATATATTTGTAATTAAGAACTATCACTTCATTTAAAAAAATGCATGTGCCATTCAATGCTAGACAAACAGATTATATTAGCCAATACTAACTTAATGGCGGTGTAGTTTTGTGGCAAGTCCCTGAGAGGTTTTATTAAATAGCAAAGATGATAAAGTAAATTAACTTAGTGGCGGTATGGTAAGTTCTTATTTGTATGGTTAAATTTTGGTAACTTTTCACTCTACAGAATGAGGAAGCTAGCCAGACAATTTTAGAGAACTGTGCTGTATTTGTGTAGCATGTTATTTTCTTAGTTGCGATTGCATTTCTTCAACTTGGCCTGATATGAAGACTCTGTGACCTGATATGAAGACTCTGTGACCTGATATGAAGACTCTCTAAACTGATCTGAAGACTCTCTGATCCATTGCTACTTCACGGACAGTGCGACATTGCACACTTAAGCCACAGAAGCTCTTACTGGAACGATATTACGTACTTGAAAAGAAACTCTACATGTCCTCAAACGTACGTTGCTGTTAAATTTAGAACTGTTAGCTGAATGCACTGTAACCATTAAAAAAAAAAACGAAGTCAGCCAGCATTGTCTAAGTATTTTCAAATAAAGACCTTATTTTGTTACCAAGTTCAACGAATTTTTCAGTCACGAGTTAGAGCATGCGTAATATGATGATTGTGTTAAGTGCACTCTTATAATATGTGAAGCGGTCGAAAACGTACAGTGCCTTAAAGAGCTGGTTCGTCACAAAGAACTCTCGATTTTAAACAAATTAATCAGCTAGCGGCATGCATATCGAGTCAGCAATTGCGGATAGAGCTTCGTTATTAGAACAGATATTTCCATGCACAAATCAGTGGCTTTCTAGCGAGAATGAAAATATATTTTGTAATTTCAGTTAATTGCATTAATATCGGTGACGTAATGAGGCGATGGCATGCTACGTCATAACAGTATCCAGCGTTAAATGCCCATAATTTGCACTGGTGTTAGAAAATGAATCAAGATATTTTGATCCTTTGCAAATGTTATCAATGTTACTAGACCTATTTTTTTTATTAACTTAAATTTTAGCAACAGGTGTAGAAGATTAACCGCGTGTGACATTTTAAAAATGTAAATAAATATGATTGATAGTGAATTAGATCTACCTGAGCTTAAATGAAGACCTCATTTTGTTATGTTCTGTTCGTGGTCAGAAATGATCATTGTATAGATTATAGTTCTCCTGTCAAGCAAAAGGGTTCAACGTTCTCTAAATATTAGTTTTGAAAGGTATTTAAACTTTGATTTAACGAGTGATACACACGACTGGTTTCAGAATACTGGATGGCGACAGCTGCGTGACTTCGTATGCTTCCACACACACACACACACACACACACACACACACACACACACACACACACACACATACCGCAAAAAAATAAAATCTCCCCACCAATTTTGTACATGCAAACACATACACACACGCGCACACGCACGCACACAAACATATAGATGCACGCACGCACACGTACGCATATATACAAAAATACACGTGCACGCACCCAGTGCATAATTAAAGTTATTTTCAGCGCGGGGTATTAAAGCGGACCCCTCCATCGCCCCGTCAAAAAAAAAAAAAAAGGGAAAGTAAAAGAAAGAAAAGCGTGGGTTCCAGGCATTGCTTCGCACGCCTTTACGCTAGGAATTCGTTTGCTGATTGATGTCAAATCGTTGGGTGAAGATAATACCGTTCTAAAACACAGTTTCCTTTACTTTCTTTCTTCTTTCTCTCTTCGTGTACTTTAGCCTGTCTACAATAGTAGAAACTTGATATCAGAATCTATCAGATTAGTTTTGGAGGTAAATTTTAAAAAAATGCAAATAACAGCATTCAGACACGTTAGCAAAAGAGAAAGATGGTACAATATAATTGAAAGAATGCTTGTCACATGTGTATATAATGACCTTGGTTTCAATAGGGCCCTCAAGTTAATAGTGACATTGGTGTCAATATTACCATAAAGTTAATATTGACCTTAGTTTGAATATGACCATCAAATTAACAATGACTTGGTGTGAATACGACCATCAAGTTAACAATAACCTTGGTTTCAATACGGCCTTCAGAGTAATAATGACCTTTGTCTGAATACGACCATCAATTTAACAATGACTTTGGTATCAATACGACCATCAAGTTAATAATGACTTTGGTTTCAATACGGCCATCAGGTTAACAATGACATTGGTCTGAATTCGACCATCAATTTAACAATGATCTTGGTCTGAGTACGATCATTAGGTTAACAATGGCCTTGGTCTATAATATACGACCATCAATTTAATAATGGCCTTGATCTGAATACGACCATCAAGTTAACAATGACCTTGTTCTGAATACAACCAAGTTACCTGCACTCCATGTGTCTGTTCACGCTTGACACGAAGTCGTTCCAGTTCAAGTCCCTGTGTCTTTGACTCCCATTTTCTCATTCCTCTCCTCCTCCTTCCTTCTCTCTCTCTCTCTCTCTCTCTCTCTCTCTCTCTCTCTCTCTCTCTCTCTCTCTCTCTCTCTCTCTCTCTCTCTCTCCTTCTTTTCCCCCCTTTTTCTCTATGTTTCTTCCGCCATCCCTTTCCTAATAAAATCGAGGTCCGGCCATTCTAAACCCAATTCTTCACGGAACTTCTTTAACTGAGCTCTTGAAACCAACGTGGTTTCTAGCCACTTAGATTTAGATTAAAATTTTATTTAAAACGTCAATGAACACCGTTTTAGTTCAAGGGTTATTGCTAGTTAAACTACCATCAGTTAGCTCTACGCTATTTCTTGATGTGGTAGAGGTCCTGGATATACAATTATTTTATAACAAAAAGCAGGTGAAAATAGTACACTCCTCAACTTTATTTTGTTATAGACTATTTCATGTTTCTAGTGCATGCCATCTATTGAACAAGAAAATTAAGTGAGGCCTCAAGCATGTTTGTTATAATTATATGACTTTAAACAATGAGACAACATTCCTAGTCATGTGACGTCTTTGTTGTTAATTTATCCACCACCCAGGCTCCTGTAACCGTGGAGAGTTAACAAATATGAAAATGGGTAATAGGAGCAATTAGATTTAGTTTTAATCATAGCTATGAGTGTCTTTCGAAAGTAGATGAAGAAAGTGTTGTTTGCGTTGTCAACGTAGTTTTAGCGGTCTACGCCTGGCTATTTCATCTAGAGGTCGAGACGACGGGTAACAGATGTAGGGTCCAGACAAACTACGTCTGCTCCTGGGGGCTGTGGGTTTGCTCAAAAGCTGTTGCCTTCGCGGCTGAACGCCAGGCTATAGGTTTCAAAATAGATAATAAGGTGCCGAACTGAGGGAAAAGCAAAGAGACTTTGCTGCTTGGAGTCTGACTGACAGTCTGTCTTCTTTGACAAAACACTTTTTACACATAGCATCATAGTATCATAGCGTCATAGTGTCTTAGTATCATGCCTAATAAACGTTTTATACGAGAGGCATAATTTACAAAGAAATATTCTGTACAAGTTACGGTAGTATACATGAAGTCAATCAGACCTTCTTGGCTCCGTTAAAACAAGTACCAACCTGCTGCGATATATCGCCCTCTAGCATTGTTAATGAGTTACGGGACTTATGCACGCTTGTGCAGTCATTGCCAGGAGGCGCTGCGCTCGCATTTCCGCTCTGATGTCTGGGCGCTTGGCGTCCCTTTTCTTGTCGCCCTTTCTGGAAACGTCTTTTAGCCGCTCCTCACAATCACACACAGATCGCCTCCGTTTGATTGAGAGCTATTCTTGTGTTCTCTCATCCTTTCCACTTTTTTGCATGGCCAGGGGACGTCACTCATTTTCATATTCACAAACACGTATAGAATTACGGTAACTCAGCCACAATGGTACAACAAAATCGAGAGCGCATTAACGATTTGACTACACAGCACATAATAAATAATAACGACGACACTGGCGATGATTATCATTACATTGATCACCACATATTAATATTATACATTTCATTACAGTTATCCATTGGAAACCAGAACGGACGTTGCCTGGCCGCTTAGTATGTAAAGGCACTCAACAGAAATCAGCTTGCATAGGCCCTGCGTTTTTGTTTTTGTTCATGGAGATCAGATTCCACAGTTTAATACTGTTGTGTGAAATGCATATATTGTAGGGCGTTGATAATACTGTTGTGAAATGCATATATTGTAGGGCGTTGATAATACTGTTGTGAAATGCATATATTGTAGGGCGTTGATAATACTGTTGTGAAATGCATATATTGTAGGGCGTTGATAATACTGTTGTGTGAAATGCATATACTGTAGACTGTAGGGCGTTGATAATACTGTTGTGAGAAATATATATATATACTGTAGGGCATTGTAATCCCACATTTCAATATTGTTTTGTAAAATACATGTACTGTAGAGCGTTGATAATACTGCTGTGTGAAATACATGTACTGAAGAGGTTTGATAATTAATCAGAACTTACAGAGGAGCGGGGATAGTTCTGATTTTACAACTTATAAAAAATTATTGTTCTGGAGACTAAAAAAAATAAATTAAAATATCTCACGGTGTTATGGTTGCTCTGGAGACTAAATAAAATAAATTAAAATATCTCACTGTGTTATGTTACGTAATTTACTTCAATATGAATTTGTCTAATGCCGTGACATGATTTACAATTTCTTCTGTTTTTTCTTGTTTGTTTGTTTTTCTTGTTTTGTTATGTTTGTTTTTAAACCAGCCTCTACTGGCTTTAAAATCTGAAGGATGGACAATGTTTAGTTAACATCAAGTGCCTTGTCACAGAACAAAGGTCCAGATATAGGTTCTCCTAAATTTCGTCTTGTATGACCCACAAATAAAATGCATTTTTTAGGGATGGATCATAAACTGTCCTCAGTGTTTTCTCTTTCTCTTATTTTTTTTGTTCCTATTATCGATTTCTTTGTTATCTTAATCTTAATTAATTATTTTGGAATGACCCTTAATTGGGATCAGACGGGAGTAAGCCATACAGAGATGGATAATTGCTAATTAAGATTAAGAGATAACGTTGCCAATGTTAGAATGCATCTTGAGGCACAGTTAGCTAATTTACTTGTTGCTGGATTGAGTTAATTTTCCCATAAAACTTAAGTTGTAGGGTTCAGTATAGTGGCCGAAGGAATAAGTTAGGCCGTGTGGCTGTTTAATAGAGTCATAATTAATTTGGATAATTAATGCATTAACAGGGTCGTTAAAATAACCCCACACATGACACCAGCATTAAATAATTATAAATATTACGTGCAGGATATTTCTATTAAAAAAATATTACAAAATTAGAGGTTAAATTATGTCATTATTTCTTCCTGTCTTTGAGACTCTAATTGCCGTATTATTAACCATCTCACTGGCACCAATTTAACAGGTGTATCATTTACTAACATAATCTATTCGTTTAATTTCATACCAATTTAACAGATATACCATTTACTAACATAATCTATTCGTTTAATTTTATACCAATTTAACAGATATACCATTTACTAACATAATCTATTCGTTTAATTTTATACCAATTTAACAGGTATATCATTTACTAACATAATCTATTCGTTTAATTCATACCAATTTATGCAAATGTTTCAGTCCCACATTTTATAAATCTCATTAATCTAAGTCAGCAGATCTTTTTCCTCCCCCCCCCCCAAAGACATCGTTTTCTTTAAATTAATATAGCAGCCATTTTGATATCCCCCGTTTATGATTACATTTTTTTAAAATGACGAATGTAGCATATCATCCATGGGGTGAATAATTTATCTCTTTCTGTCTATGTCTCAATCTGTCGCTCGCTAACTCTCATTGTTACCCTCGCCAACATGTTAAAAGAGGCCGTCAGACGGCTGGCCAGTTCGCTCTGTGGCAGGAGATGGAGGTATGAGAAGACTGTGTTGTTGATGTGGTCACTTTACACTGAAGAGTCAGGTTGTTGTCAGTTGTAGCTGCGTGGCTCTCATCTGAGTAGTTAGTTAATTTGCATTTGTGTGTGTGTGCAGTCATAATTTTTTTTTAAAATTTTTTATTTTTACCAACTGCTGGGAAGTGAAGTTTTCTCGATTTGGTTTAAAAGGCGATGTGGTAATGACGATTGGTATTTCTCTTGAATAAATAAACTCCCTTGGTGGTGCGCGTTAAATTCGACAATATAACTACATTTACATTTGAAAAACTCTCGATCTGTGCGTGTGTGTTAGCACAGCTTAGAATATTTTTTGCATGTGATGCCAACAAGAAATAGAGTTGAGAGTCTGAGAGACTCTCCTTCGCTACACACCATGGCTCTGTACTTGTCCAGACTGATATGAGAAGTAACAGTTACTCCTCAATCACTGAAAATTTGTACTTTACGGATTTTTATATATGTGTCGGCCAGTGTGACTCATTCACATTCAAATTCATATTTTAATGCGCACTTCAAAATTAATTATTTTCTCTCTTTTCTCATTTTACGAAGGACTGAAGACACGTCAACACGACTGGATTTCATTTTTCAAAGTTTTATTTTCTGCTTTTATTGAAGTCTAATATTATAAAGAACTTTATAAAGTGTCAGGATCAAACAAAAAGAATATTAAAAAAAAATTCACTAACGAACATAACTACAGATATAAAAGAACTTTTTTTTTTTGATAGAACATTTGTTTGCTCATCTCATTTTTGTAAACTTGAAAATCCTTTCATTGACGTCTGGCTACGACCGAGATTTGTCGAGCGAATTTGGACATTGTTTCAGTGAATTCTACTCGCGCTATCAGGCTTGTCCTTGTCACTGTAAGTACAGCTTATTTCATTGGATGATGTGAATCTATGTTACTGTAAGTACAGCTTAGTTCATTGGATGATACGAATCTATGTCATACAGATCAACATTTCATTTCTTTCAAACAACTAATTTGTGAACAATTAATTGTTGTCCTCAAAGACTATCAATTCATATATGAATTTTAACTTCAGTCATTTCTGCTGTACGCATTCACACTTATTTAATATTGTTATCTTTTATACAACAAATCTGTGAATACTGTAATCGTGCAAATCTATCATTTCAAAACTTACATTTTTATGACACATTTAAAAAAAACTTTTTCCTTGATACTATTTTTTTAATCCTGTTCATGTATTTGTTTATTATAATCTTTTTTAGTGTCAATGACTTTATTACTGTATTAGATTTTTCACGTGTTATTACTATAATGTAGTTAACGATGTTTATATTGGCATTGTTAATAATTTAAATGTCGGTTTCTAATATGTGATTATTAAAATATGTATTTAAATATGCTGTTATTGATGTTGATAACAGTATTGAAACTGATGACAGTATTGATATTGATACTGGTTTCAACAATCACACGGGCTGTAATGCTGACATTGGAATTGATACTGATAAATGTTTTGATAATGATACTGGACTGGTTTCAAAGGTCACATTAGTTGTTGACATTTAATTCTAATAAATTAGTATCGGTACTGGTTTCAATATGAATTTTAGTACTGTTTGGGGGTAGCTATTGGTATTTACATTATTTTTTTTTATATTCGTGTTTACATCGGTACTGGGTTTGGTTTATGGTAATGAGTTAGGCATATAATGACTGCTGATAACATAACTGGCATTAATATTGAGTTTGGCATGCAATGATTACTGATAACATATTTGATATTGATGCTGAAGTTGGCAAATAATGAATACTGTTATCATAATTGGCATTTAAATTGAATTTGGCATATAATGATTACTAACAATATATTTTGGCCTTAATACTGACTTTGGATAATAATGATTGCTAACAATATATTTTGGCATTAATACTGACTTTGGCATATAATGATTGCTAACGACATAATTGACACTTAAAATGAGTATTGCATATCATGATTGTTAACAACATAATTGGTGTCATCGACAATGAGTTTGGTATATAACGATTGCTGACACCATAATTGTCATTGATATTGAATTTGGCATGCAACGATTACTGACACCATAATTGTCATTGTTCCTGAATTTGGCACACAACGATTGCTGACACCATAATTGGCATTGACACTGAGTTTGGCATGCAACGATTGCTGACACCCATAATTGGCATTGTCACTGAGTTTGGCATGCAACGATTGCTGACACCATAATTGGTATTGATACTTAGTTTGGCACGCAACGATTGCTGGGAACATAATTGACATTGAAATTAGGCATTTAATGGTTACTGACAATATAAATGCATTCACAATAACATGATAAACAGTCATACCATCAAGTCCACCTTGCAGTAAGAAAACAGAAAGTATACATTTAAAACTTAAAATAGGAGTAGTTAGATAAATTAATGTTCCATTTCTAAACAATGGATATTAAATTAACTTTGATAAGAACGCTAAAGTATACCCCAAGACGTGGAGACACCTATCAAATTTGTTTCTAATATGAAATTTCCCCCCCTCCCCCCGAAAAAAAAAGAAAGTAAAAATGGACGATACATTATTCAAAGCACATTTGAACTCTCTATGGCCAAAGAACGATACACTTTAGGATCAGTGTTGGCTACTACCGTAATCCTGATTAGCAACTATAAACCACCATTTATCATCCCCATAAGCACCTGTAACTTTAGTATGCTGCACTTTAGTATCAGTGTTGACTAATCCATATTAAGAGCTATGATCCACCATTTATCATCTCCTTTAATGTGATACAAATTAATTTGGAGTGAACGGAAAGGAATGAACTTAATGAACTTAATTCCATTGCTTTACATTCTGACAGGAACGAGCCCCCACTATAATGAAATTTAGATTTTAATCACACACTCCACCTCTACCTCTAGTGTAGGTAGCTTACGTCAAATATACATAAAAATTAAGTCAGTGACATAAGTACCAACTAGTAACTTATATTAGTTTTCAACTTTCAATTTAAAGTTAATTTTAATTTTTAGCCTCTTGGTAAATTTTCTGTGGGTATTCATTTCAGCTCGTGACATTTTTGTATAGGTTTCAATCGGATATATTAGTTCATTAGAGCAAAATGCAAATTTATAAATGAATGCTTTTGCTTTTGTTTAATGAAACGAGAAGTGGTATATTTAAAGCTTGGCTTTCATACAGGTAGCTCCATTTAAAAGCAAAGTGTTTCCACACTACAAACTACAAAGATATAAATCAAAATAATCGAAGCCAAATAATAAGGAAAAGGAAATATTGTAGTCAAAGTTTCATCATTGCTAATAAAACATGACGTGATATACATACAGCAGAGTGCAAAATAAGCAACAACAAGAAGAAAACTTCATTACATATATATATATATATATATATATCCTATTTATTAAAAGAAAATTATATTCAGGTAACTACTAGGTAAATAATTACTACATTATAAAATACTTAAATAAAAGCCACACAACACTGGAACACAATTATAATTATATGAATTGTTGTGACATGATTTCAAATGTTTAGACTACTTCAATGCAGATCTTATTCTTGACACAACAGCATATACATGTCACTGAAGCAGATTATTGATTTACGCTAAAGATTAAGTTGGAACACTATTTTACAAATATTTAGGCACCCCGTGACAAATAACTCACAAAGAACACAATAGTTTGAAATATTTAGGCACGAAGAATATCTTGCAAAAAACTTAATATTTACAAGGGGCTAACCTAGACAAAAAAATCTTATGTTTGTGCAGGTCAACAGTGAAATACTCGAGGGGAAAATATCAATATTAATCTGATCTGTATACAAACATGAATTCATGACATAATATGGTTTCTTTAGTCCTCATATAGGGATAAGCTGACCCGGACATATATATCACTTTGGTCCTAACAGTGGCGTAAATCCTCCAAGAAAGCATATGTTATTGAGTTAAAAATTTTATTAATCCACATTTTTGTATAATTCAGCTTCATAAATAAAATAGCAAAGTCTAATAATCGAGTGTTTTCTTCGATGTCTAACTACGAAATTATAACATATAAATTATAACACATATAACTTTTTAGTGCAGGGTATCAACAGTTTGTTTACTGACTACAAACTATAACCCATATATAACATTTTAGTGCCGGGTATCAACAGTTTGTTTACTGACTACAAACTATAACCCATATATAACATTTTAGTGCCGGGTATCAACACTTTGTTTACTGACTACAAACTAGAACACATATATAAATTTTTAAAGAAATTATATTCTATATAATTTTACATAATATTCATAAATGCTTATGTGTCGACATAATTCTTCCACTTGCAAGTGCACTGTTATCAAAATCTGTTTAAAATTAATAAGATGGACGCTGCAGAATTCCGTAAACGAGGGAAAGAAATGGTCGACTATTTGGCCTCGTACATGGAGACACTGAGCACTCGTCGAGTAACTCCCGAGGTTGAACCAGGGTACCTGAGACATCTGCTGCCCGCGTATCCACCCAAGAAAGGGGAAGATTTTGACAAGATCATGAAAGACGTTGAAAAAGCCATCATGCCCGGGGTAATATGCAAATTCTTGATTGTAGATTTATTTAGATCTACCAGCTCACAATTGCAGCTTTGTTTAGATCTACCAGCTAATGCTTGTAGTTTGGTTGAGATCTACCAGCTCACGTTTGTAGTTTTGTAGATCTACCAGCTACCTCTTGTAGTTTTGTTTAGATCTACCAGCTCACGCTTGTAGTTTTGTTTAGATCTACCAGCTCACGCTTGTAGTTTTGTTTAGATCTACCAGCTCACGCTTGTAGTTTTGTTTAGATCTACCAGCTCACGCTTGTAGTTTTGTTTAGATCTATCAGCTCACCTTTGTAGTTTTGTTTAGATCTACCAGCTAATGCTTGTAGTTTTGCTTAGATCTATCAGCTCGTGATTGTAGTTTTGTTTAGATCTATCTACCAGCTTACCCTTGTAGTTTTGTTTAGGTCTACCACTAACACTTCTAGTTTTGTTTAGATCCACCAGCTCACACTTGCAGCTTTGTTTCAATTTTCCAGCTCACACTTGTAGTTTTGTTTCGATCTACCAGCTCACATTTGCAACTTTGCTTAGATCTACCAGCTAACTTGTAGTTTTGTTTAGATCTACAAGCTCATACTTGCAGCTTTGTTTAGATATACCAGCTCACACTTTCAGCTTTGTTTAGACTTTAGATCTACCAGCTCACACTTGCAGCTTTGTTTAGATTTACCAGCTCACACTTGTAGTTTTGTTTCGATCTACCAGCTCACACTTGCAACTTTGCTTAGATCTACCAGCTCACTTGTAGTTTTGTTTAGATCTACCAGCTCATACTTGCAGCTTTGTTTAGATCTACCAGCTCACATTTGCAGCTTTGTTTAGATTTACCAGCTCACACTTGTAGTTTTGTAGATCTACCAGCTAACATTTGTAGTTTTGTTTAGACACACTAACTCACACTGGTACACGTTTAGTTTTATCAGTTACTCACATCTGTGTACATTCATCATCTACTCACACATGATAAACTAACTCACTCGTAATCTTGTGTAGACTTACCGAATGACACTTTACATCTTTTCAAAATTCTTATGCATTTATACTTTCGTAAATCTATTAATCGATCCATCAGCCTATTATTACCAATTCACTTTATTGCCTATTTGATGACTGACTTTCATAGACTTATACCCAACCCTCTAGTCAGACTAACTTACTTTTAAAATAATCTTTTCAGACTAAAAGGAGACACATAGAGACTTTCTAAACCACTCATACCTCTAAGCACTTAAAGACTTTCTAAACCACTCATACCTCTAAGCACTTAAAGACTTTCTAAACCACTCATACCTCTAAGCACTTAAAGACTTTCTAAACCACTCATACCTCTAAGCACTTAAAGACTTTCTAAACCACTCATACCTCTAAGCACTTAAAGACTTTCTAAACCACTCATACCTCTAAGCACTTAAAGACTTTCTTTGATTATTCCAACGACTCGCTCATGTAGATTTGTTTGAATATACAATGAATACACCAACAAACTTATATTAATTAAGCTGTTTATTATTTACTTCTGACATA
This sequence comes from Sinotaia quadrata, assembly GCA_028829895.1. Taxonomy (NCBI): domain Eukaryota; kingdom Metazoa; phylum Mollusca; class Gastropoda; order Architaenioglossa; family Viviparidae; genus Sinotaia; species Sinotaia quadrata. The sequence continues at coordinate 79,942,820 of CM054179.1, read as the reverse complement.
TTTATTATATTATGACATTATGACATAGATTGATTTGTATTTTAAACATTTTGTTCGCTCGCTTTTGTTACGTCATTAATTCATCACTGGTGGATCGGTAGAAAAAAATCTGTGGTTCAATAAAATCTTTTCTTTTGAAGGGATAGTTTAATTAATTCGACTTTGTTTCGTACCATAAAGCTCGTGCTGTTTTAGTTTTCTGACCTCTGATCCTTTCGATTATTTTCTTCAGATTACACACTGGCAGCATCCAAATTTTCATGCCTATTTTCCGGCAGGAAATTCTTTCCCTTCCATCTTAGGTGACATGTTATCTGACGTCATCGGTTGCATTGGGTTTTCTTGGGTGAGTTATCAGTCCCAGGCGCAGTACATCTGGGCATTTCGTCTAGATTCAAACTTTATACAATCAAAATAATATTGTATTCCATAATGCTTATACATAAAACGTATTATTTGTATAATAACTTTGTCTTCACTTTAATTGGTAATATTATGCTAATCTGTTTAATTGACGAAATCAGTAATAAAAAAGTCTCTTAATCTCGGGACAACACAAAACGATGACGTAATCAAAAGTCTCTTAATCTCTGGACAACACAAAAAAACGATGACGTAATCAAAAGTCTCTTAATCACGGGACAACTTTTTGTGTGAATGTGTGTTCGAGGTGTGTGTAGTAGAGTGACGTTTGTTTTGTACTGTGAAATTTGTTTTGAAAATATACACGCCGTTCTGAATACTGTGAAGACTTGGTGAATGTTGATGCCAAAATAGATAAATAAAAAATGGACGATATAAATGATTTCATGTCTATTTTATTGCTTGCTTATTAAATTCATTCCGATGATTTGTGTAGTGAGCATTGTTCTTCGTCAACATTACTGGTCAACGATAGCGTACAATACTTTCTGTTTTCAGGCGGCAAGTCCAGCATGCACAGAGCTTGAGACACTTGTCTGCGACTGGATTGGTCATTTCTTTCGTTCCTTCTTTTATTGTCTGTCTGTCTGTCTTTATTTCTAACTGGCGGTAGGAAGGTGTATTCTGGGTTGGTGAATGTACCCATGTATTATAATGATGAAGACGGAGGTGTTGAACATATAAAATTTAATTCTTATTTTTATTTTTTTATACTCGTATACTCATATACTCAGAAGTCTGTATATAACTGATACACAGAAGTCTGTATATAACGGATACTCAGAAGTCTGTATATAACTGATACTCAGAAGTCTGTATATAACTGATACTCAGAAGTCTGTACATTGATAATCAGAAGTCTGTATATAACTGATACTCAGAAGTCTGTACATTGATAATCAGAAGTCTGTATGTAACTGATACTCAGAAGTCTGAAAATAACTGATACTTTGAACTTTCAGAGCACAAGAAGCTAGTTTGTTCACTTAAGAAACATAGTGTTGATCACTTTAATTGGCTGGAGGCGGGGATATTGACACATTTGTATTAGTTTGTTATTATAAGAACATTGGCAAGCCGTTAGAATACACATGAAAACCGGATACATTTTGTCATTGGCGCTGTCAGAGTTGTCAATCCTAACCTCCATTTTTTGTTGTTGTTGTCTCAGGCAAGGCGATTGGACTTCCGCGACCGTTTCTTCATGAGAGCGGCGAGGGCGGAGGGGTCATTCAGGTATATAACGACCTGTGACGTAATTATAAACTTTAACCTATCATTTAACGAAGGGACTCATTTCATTTCAGTTTGGAATGTTTACCCTAAATAAAGAAAGAACCATTATATGACATTAGAAACAGATTACGAGCATAAGAAAAATTATGAAAAGCTGCAACTTTAAAATGAGTGTTTTAAAATCTACTTTCTTTTCGAGCACATATTTTCTTGAAAAGTATTGTCAAATCGACAAACTGTCCTCAGATACTTGCCAGTCAATTAAATGTTTATTTTATATAAGGGTATCTTTAATGTTACTTTAAAGAAAGTATTGTTACTCTTTTTTACCTTTTTGTATCAAACTCAGTACTCGTTTTTAAATGTAAACAGACAATAGTAACATCCGCGGCCATAATGCAAGGATTGAAATAATACAAAATATAGCAGATCACAAAGTCACGTGATAGTGTAACGGCTATTTTATATCAGTGCTTTTTGGATTTCATTCTTTAACACACACGCACATGCACACACGCGCCCTAAACCCCAGCAAGAAGACGACCTATCAGAATTCACAAATTGTGTATGTATGCGTGTTTCAGGGTTCGGCAAGCGAGTGTGTGTTAGTCACGCTACTAGCAGCTCGTCACGCAGCGCTGAAACGGTTGAAGGTTCGACTGCCGTTTGTGGAGGACGGTGTTCTGCTCTCAAAGCTCGTGGCTTACTCTTCCAAACTGGTAAGACCGACAGTCGCCAGCCACTCTCACATCCCCACCCCCTCGACAATCACATGCATGCACAAACACACACAAGCAACTTTTAAAATTCAAAAAAGAAATAAACGGAACAGGTGTCTCCATTTTTCTACGTTAATATTTGGGGTATTTTTTAGTATACATTTTAAAATAAGTTTCATAATCAGTTGATTGTCTCCATTTACCAAAACCAGCCTCAGCAAAAAGGTTGCCTGGCACGCCGGCACTATTTTACTTTAAGGACACCACCCATTCATTGATTTTATTTTGTCAGTAACACATTTTTCAAACTTTATTTAGAGTTTCCTCGAACACTCTCCTAAAATACTAAATAAATAACAGAAATTAAAAGAACTAGACGCTGACTTTAATTTACTTATCAGCTTCTGGCCAACGGTCAAGAATTTTTGTAAACGAAATTTTCATGAAACTTAAAAATATTTAAAAATTCATGACTGGGATTTTGTTGTTCCAGTTAATAATAAATGTAATGTGATTTATACGATACACTAAGATCATATTTCTCAGTTTTAATAACAATTTCTTTCGTTCATACTGTTCTGTACACTAGGCACATTCTTGTGTGGAAAAAGCCGGCATCATCGGTTTTGTCAAGATGAGACAACTCGAGGTGGATGAGGACTACTCATTACGCGGTCACGTGTTGGAGAACGCTATAGAGGTAACCTTATCTGTTGAGTATAGTCTTAGAATTCTGTCATTAATAGTCTTAGAATGTCAATCATTTGAACTTGCAAACATATTCAGACACAATCGTAAATAGGTGTCAGTTATTCTAAGTCATAAAGAGTCTGTTGCTTACAATTTTACTTAGAACACCAGTTCACTATTTCAGATGCCGATGAGTTGTTCATATATTATGAAACCATTTATGTTTTATAGCTTACTGTGTCTCTCCGGTTGATAGCCTTCAATAGCCGGTCATCTATAAATGTCAGAGAGTTGATCATCTATTGTCTTCAACTCTTAGTTGTCCCACACGAGTTGTGAACCATTTGGAATCCCACCACTAGTTCACAAACTTAGGCAGCCCACTAATTGTTTTAAACTTAGGCAGCCCACTAATTGTTTTAAACTTAGGCAGCGCAACACTAATTGTTTAAACTTAGGCAGCCCACTAATTGTTTATAAACTTAGGCAGCCCACTAATTGTTTTAGACTTAGGCAGCCAACTAACTGATCATAAATTCAGGCAGCCCACAAATTGTTTTAACCTTACGCAGCCCATAAATTCATTTAAACTTGGGCAGCCAACTAACTGTTAATTAAGTTAGGCATCTCACTAATTAGTTTAAACTTAGGCAGTCCTCTAATTGTTTATAAGCTTAGGCAGCCCACTAATTGTTTATAAATTTAGAAAGTCCATTAATTGTTGATATTTGTAGCTTTGTCTATCTCTTTGTCCTTTTCTCTGTCTGTGTCGCTCCCTTTCTCATTATATCTCATATTTCCCTTTCTTCTGTCTTTCTCTCTCTCTTTCTCTTTATCAATCCTCACGCGCCTATCTCTCACCTCTTTCTAACTGCCACATTTTCCCAGAGGTGAACCTTTCAATCAATATTCTCTTCAGACAGTACCAAGACCACAAGTCAGATTTGCGTTCCCTGCTTATGTATGAAAAATAAAATTGTTATATTGATCAAGACGAACAAAAACAAAGTCATGGTTATAGTTTTTGTAAAAGCAACGATTATACATTAAACATAAGATGAGAAGGCAAAGATGGTTGGATGGATGGATGGATGGATGGGTGTTGCTGACGTTCAGCAATGGAAATTATAACATGGAAAAAACAAGAACAATTAGATGTAAATTAAAATATACAGTGAAACCTCGCAATAACACGATACTTGGGGTCCATAAAATCAGATCGCGTTATTGCGGGGTCGCGCTATTGCGGAGTTTTACAATATTTTACTTTTTTCGAGAACATGTACATGTATTCATGACTAATGTAAAAAAAATCGGGTTATTATCGGACGAATATTAAATGGAATGCATTATTAAGATATATTCAAAATAATGGACAGATAATATATTTATAGGTTATTACTTTGCGTTAAATAGTTTTACTATTTTTTTTATTTGTTTGTACGATAATACCACACTGACCGATAATACCTCGGCTGACGTCATATCATGAATAGTGTATCAACACCGTATAGTGCCATCGTACCATGCAGTTCATCCATAATATATGTAATGCCATTGAAAAATCGCGCATATATTAAAAATATTCAATGATTTTGTCACAGATCATTGTGTCTGAATTCAACATCTAATAGATGCATGTACTTTAAACAATATTTTTTTCGGATATGAGAAAAATACACGTCAATGAATTTCAAATTTCAGGAACCACGTCACGATCGTATTACATGTATATTCAAATTCACACGCAATCTCATCCCCAAAATGAAGTTAAATATTTTTTATACTCTCTATCACGTATTTTGAAAAAAAGGTTTTATGTGCGAATGAATATACGAAATTTTGAGAGCCATGCCACGGCCGCATTATATCCGAATTTGCGTTATCGCGAGGTTCCACAGTATTATATAATGAGACATAACATAATATCACCTCAGATGTCTACACATACTCAACAGATCATTTCAAGACTATATCACAAAAAAGTGAAACAAGACTAAATCACACACACAAAAAAGCGAAACAAACAAGAATATATCACAAAAAAAAGAGTGAAACAAGACTAAATCACACACACAAAAAAGCGAAACAAACAAGAATATATCACAAAAAATGTGAAACAAACAATACTATATCACAAAAAAAGTGAAACAAACAAGACTATATAACACAAAAAAGTGAAATAAACAAGCAAACAAAATCGAGAAAATAGTAAAAAAGAAATCTATTTCATTATACAAGGAAATTTTTAAAAAAGGTTGCATTATACATCCCCAGTTAAGAAATTATTGTTGTAAATAAATATTGTGTGATGTTAAAAAAAAATGTTGTGCATTTTGTTTCATAGGAGGACCGCAGACTTGGACTTATTCCATTTTATGTAAGTATTTATGTAAGTGTTCATGTGTGTGTGTGTGTGTGATTGTTTGCATGTATGTGTGAATATGTGTCAATGATCACATAATTTTGGGAACACAGCAAAAGTATTATGTTCAAATCGTGAAAAGCAGCCTATTGATTTTTTAGAAGTTTGGAGTTGCTAATGCAATCTTTGTGGTTGGCGGATACTATATGCAATAATTGCTGAATTTAACCATAGTGATAAAAAAATTGACGAAATGGTGAAATACTCCTAAACTGTGTGAACATCATTTTGTTAGTAATATGGCAGAAAGTATCAATGGAATCTATTGTTTGACCTTGCTGTGTTTATTTTCCTGGTCTAAATAAAGGTTGTCTTATACAACATGCCACAGTATAAAATTTATTTACCGGCTAAAAATAAAACTGTGTGGTTTTCGCAACAGAATTATTTCTGAATAAACAGTCAGTAAAAATTAATTTGGGTTTCATTTAATGTGCCAAACTATTTTGAGAAATGCATTTCTTGTACATATTACTGCCGTGCGCTTGGATTCATTTTATTATGGAATATGTTCTTTAGCAGTCCTGTTTCTTTTTAAATAGTTTTGTTTAAAGATATTTTATTATGGAATATGTTCTTTAGCAGTCCTGTTTCTTTTTAAATAGTTTTGTTTAAAGATATTTTATTATGGAATATGTTCTTTAGCAGTCCTGTTTCTTTTTAAATAGTTTTGTTTAAAGATATTTTATTATGGAATATGTTCTTTAGCAGTCCTGTTTCTTTTTAAATAGTTTTGTTTAAAGATATTTTATTATGGAATATGTTCTTTAGCAGTCCTGTTTCTTTTTAAATAGTTTTGTTTAAAGATATTTTATTATGGAATATGTTCTTTAGCAGTCCTGTTTCTTTTTAAATAGTTTTGTTTAAAGATATTTTATTATGGAATATGTTCTTTAGTAGTCCTGTTTCTTTTTAAATAGTTTTGTTTAAAGATATTTTATTATGGAATATGTTCTTTAGTAGTCCTGTTTCTTTTTAAATAGTTTTGTTTAAAGATATTTTATTATGGAATATGTTCTTTAGCAGTCCTGTTTCTTTTTAAATAGTTTTGTTTAAAGATATTTTATTATGGAATATGTTCTTTAGCAGTCCTGTTTCTTTTTAAATAGTTTTGTTTAAAGATATTTTAAGTGCAATTAAAGAACCCTTTGAGCTTTTATAAGATTAATCGCTTTAGGTCCATTATTATTACCTGTATCATCGTCGTCGTCATCATTATCATCACCATCTTCTTCTGCATTATTATTACAACAACTGTTATTGTCATCGTTGTTATTATTATTATTATTATTATTATTACATCATTTATCCTTCGCTTAATGCAGCCAAAGCGCTCTATTATAGAGCAAGAGACAAAATGTGACAAATTTCTTCATTTAAACACGAACAAAATCACTCTTTTCGTTTCTTTTTTTTTTTTTTTAAAATCATAAATCCGTCATCACGGAACGGAAACATCGTATCGCCTGTTGTGCATTTTTAGCAAGAGTTTTTCTCTTGTGATGCGAAGAATCAACAGAACTATTATGCCAACTGATGAAAGAAGAAAATAAGCTCCATAGACTAAGAAGAGATTAAACAAACAAATAAAGATGAAGGTTCTATACTAAACCTATCAGCAGTTATTGTGATTGATTTCAATTATATATTAAACAGCTGAAGTCAAGAGAGAGCAATATCTGCCCTTTTCAAGTCAGGTAATGTTTGTTGCACTGATTGGCTTAACAATAATCAATCTCAAATCAATAGTTGTTCAAAATGTGGCCTGGGATGACCTTGGTAAAAATATATTTTAGATAAATTCTTGCACTTTTATGAGGGTGTACCGTACTAAATGTTATTTAATCGTTTGGCATATTCTGTTTATGTTTCTCACAGACATTTAAGAATATATCTTATTCTATAGTCAGTAAGTAAAGCAACTTGTGACTTTAAAATTATTGATATTGCGCTTTTCGATCGCCTTGATTTTTACCCCACTGAGTTCTGAATACACCAGTAACACCTTCCACAAGACATAAGGCGTGTGAAATGTTGCAGGTGTGCGCCACCCTGGGTACCACAGCATGCTGCTCCTTTGATCACGTGACCGAGCTAGGACAGGTCTGTGCGCAGGAGAACATATGGCTGCACGTTGACGCTGCCTATGCCGGCAATGCTCTCATCTGTCCAGAATTCCAGTACCTCATCCATGGCATCGAGGTACATGTAAAGTGTAGACATATGCACAAAATTCCAGTACCTCAATCATGACATCGAGGTACATGTAGATTGTAGACATATGCACAAAATTCCAGTACCTCATCCATGGCATCCAGGTACATATAGACTGTAGACATACGCACCAATTTCCAGTACTTCAATCATGACATCGAGATACATATAGACATATACACATAATCTCAGTACCTCAATCATGGAACCGAGGTACGTGAAGACATTAGACACACAATCAAAATCCCAGTACCTCACATACATGGCATCGAGGTACAAACTAAACCAGGGGTCTCCAAACTTTTGAGCCCGAAGGCCGCATTAACTATCAAACAGCAGTTCGGGGGCCGACTACACACTCGGGGTCCAAATAAAAAAGAATCAAAACATTGATGTTGTTTTTAATTATTTATTTAATATTATTTTATTCAGTTATTATTTTATAACACATTGATACACTACACATGAACACCTGTATTGGTGGGAATGGTGAAATTGTTTCCTGGATGCCAAAATAGCAGACATTTCTGGCTTTAGATTTGTTGTCCCTAACATCAAGAGTGACCTGAGATTATCATCGGACAAGTTTGTTCTCAAATTGTTCTTCACGTATTTCATTCTTGAAAATGTTTGTTCACACAGGTATGTTGTTCCAAAGATTGAAAGGTACCTTGATGCAAAGGTTTTGACATTAGGAAAGTCTTCCTTGGGCAAAAACTGGTAAAAACCACCAGTCCTTCTTTGAACTTGTCCCTAAGGAGGTCATTTGCTTGCAACTCAATGATCTCCAGCTGCAGTTCAACTCAAATGGGTTTTGAAACAGTCTCACTTTTTTTGCCTTTGAATCCAAGTCAGAAAACAGCTCCTGAAACTGCAGCTGGAGGTCTTTGATCTCGCCTGCAACTGACGTGAGGAACTCAGCTGTTGCTTCAGCCATGAAGACCTTGCACTGCTGAAAGTGCGTCATGTTGTTGGCCTGTACTTGTTCCAAAAACAAGACAAGTTTGGGTGTATAGATCAGAAACTAGATTTTCCTCTCCTTGTAGTTTTAGGTTCAGAAAATTTAAATGACTAGTTATGTCTGCAGCAAAGGCCAATTTCCATAACAACTCTTCAATAGACAGTAATGGCTGTGGCTTGCCTTTACCTTCCAGGAAGTCACCTATTTCCTTTCTTAACTTAAATACTCTGCTCATAACTTTCTCACAACTTAGCCATCTTACTGCTGTGTAATATAGTAAATCTTGCGATTCTGTGTCTGTATCTTTCAACATGTCTCTGAACTGTCGTTGATTGAGCCCATGTGACCTTATTAAATTTACCATCTTTACCACAGGATTCAGTACACTGCTAATGTCCACATATTTAGCATACAAAACTTGCTGGTGAATAATACTGTGCAGGAACATTGGTTGTGGAATGTTTTTCTCATTACACATCTTCTTCACTTGCCCAACCAAGTCTTTCTTTATGCCACTCATGTTCTTTCCTCCATCAACAGTCAGCCAACTGAGGTTAGTCCAGTCCAAGTTATAATCAGCTGGTTTTTTCCATCATCACTGCAACCAGAGAAAGCAGTGACAATTACCAAGGTTGGCAATGCACCAACAGAGCATAGATTTACCCTCACAGCAAATCTGAGAAGGTGCCTAGACCTGCAGGCCTTCAGTGTCCCCCCCCCCCATGCAACAATTGCATCATATCTTCTCTTCAAAGTACCCCTTAAGAGTGTCGTGTGAGATTACGTCATCTCCCTCAGAACCTTGACATTACTAAGTGAGTAATTGATAAAAGGCAAATGCTCATCTAGAACTGTTAAGAATAAGAACATTTAATCTATTCTTGCTAACTCATTTATATTGTCATTTTGTGTAATATGAACTCTAAGATAATGTTTAAATACATGCCTATGATGTATGTGAATTATCATTGTTGATAGTGTTGCCATTTACCGCGTAATAATTGTATAATTAATTTTTGTTTTACATTTTGAAGTTCATCATTTTCACCCCCCTTTATTTCCCACAAAATGTATGACATTGGAAAGTTGTATGTTTGACTAATCATTGTGTGAAAGAGTAGTGCAAACTACCTAATTTTTCATTTTCAAACAAACTCGTTATTCACAGTTTTTTTGAGATGGGCAAAAGAATCTGTATTTATATTGTTTTGTTCCGTTTATCTGTTCGTTCGTTTATTAACATTTATATTTGCTCACCCGCATGCACAGCAAATAAAACGGTTCTTTACATGACAGAATGAAAATGGGCCCCACCCAAACATCAATGGCGTGTTCTGTTGTGTCTTGTGTAACAACTTAAGACAACGTATTACTGGCACATGTCACACGAGCTTCTTGGAGATATACCGGAAAAGCCAACCCTTCTCACCCCTAATGTCTCTACATTAGCTCGCACTGCCCGTTGTGACACACACATACAGTTAATATTTGTGCTGTAATAAATTTGCATGTATTATTGTTAGGAGGGTAACTGTTATATCACAGCGTGTATTTGTCCTGTAAAGTGTAGTTCTGTATAAAGCAGTTTAAAATTACATGCAGCCATTGATTTAAATTTGCTTATTTATCTCAAGGGATTTTTTTTTTTAAAAATGTTTTTTTTGAGATAGGGATCCTTAGTAACCATAGCAATCCATCAGTTCTTCTAAACAATGCATTATAGATATAAATAATCTTTTGTGTTTCAGAAATGTAACTCTCTGAACTTCAACGCTAACAAATGGCTTCAAGTCAACTTTGACTGTTCGCTCATGTGGTAGGACTGTCGACATTTTTATTTCTTGTTGTGTTCATTGCTTGTGCACAGGCACTACTTTTCAGCAAATAGGTAGCATGCAAATGTGACATAATTACGTGTATTTCTCAGTGTATACTTATACAAATGCACGCACGCACGCACGCACGCACACACACACACACATACACACACACACACGTATAATTGCTAATTGTTATTTAAAAAGACATTCATTGCGATATACTTTTAATACATAAGATTTGCAAACAATTATAGTGTTAAAAATATTAAAGAATGTCTTCAAGACAAGAAAGGCATTTGTTTTACTATTTTAATAAAATTTTTATATTGTGATAGTTCTCAATTTCTCTGTCTTTCTTAAAACATTCAATATAGAGATAATGCATTAAAACACATTACCCAGCAATATTGTGAATAAAGGTGGCACGAAAATCGTATTATCGTTCTAGAAAGTAATTCTACACAGAAAAGCAATATTTAATTGTACAAGGGAAACTTTTGTTTGTTTTGGTATTTTCACAATGGAGGAGTAAAATGAATTCGGAATAGACGTAAGGTAGGTCTCTACTTAGGTATTTATAAGCGTGATTCAGGTTGTACGTAGATGTATACTACTCATTATCATATACACGTTTCAAAGGGACACAATTATATAATATATATATATATATATGGTGTGTGTGTGTGTGTGTGTGTGATACAAAGGAGCACAATCACGTGGCACAGATGGATGGATGAATAGGAACATAATCAAGTGCACTTTGTATACATGTACACGTTAATATACAAAGGGACATAATCAGATTGTAGTGTTTTTCAGTACATTAAGTATGCAAAGGGACATAATTACCTGTATTGTATTGCTTTACAGTATATGTAAGTATGCAAAGGGACATAATCACGTGTTTGGGTTTTAGTACATGCAAAGACGTGTATGTTGATAAACGTCCTTGGTACATGTCAGTTTGCGATGGGACTTATACACGTATATTATTTTTCAGTACATGTAAGTATGCAAAGGGACATAATCACGCGCTTGCACTAACTTTCAATTGGTAACGTGGAAAATCTTACAGAAGCACGTTCTTTTGATCGCTTATACTGCAAAATGCATCGGGATTATGGCTTTCACAGTTTATACACACACAAGTAGTATACGAAGGGACATAATCACATGCATTGCTAAAATAATAAATGTGTTGTTTTTATCATTTAAGGGTGCGTGACGTCGATGCACTGACGTCAGCAATGACAGTGGATCCTTTGTATCTTCAACATAAACATGGAAACAACACGATTGACTTGAGGGTATACAACGTTGTATGTGTGTTGTCTGTCTGCTCAACTTAACTATAGTAACCACTTCAATCTTTCAGTGCATTAGCCTGGCACAGCACGACTTGTTTTGAGGAAATACGTTTAAAATCAGCAGCGGAATGGTACTAATTAGTTAAAGACAAAAAAAAAAAACAGCACAAGAGCGAAAAATTCACGTATCATTTCAAAACAATGGTTTGTAACATTGACCACTTATTAGATAAACAGGACAGTATTTTTCTGAACATAACTTGCATACTTACAGTGTTATTCGTTTCATCAAAGACAACAATTCACAACTAAAACTGGACACATATTTAAAATGTTATCAAAACATTATTCAACACCATAATAAAATTCATCTTTGTCTTTCTTGCAGCATTGGGGGATTCCCCTCAGTCGTCGGTTCCGAGCCCTGAAGATTTGGTTTGTGATGAGGATGTATGGGGTGGAAGGTTTACAGAAAATAATTCGTGAGGTGTGTTTGTGGGTACATGTAATATATGATTGTATATTAAGGACCAAACAAACAAGGATGTATGACGTAGAACGCATACACAAACATAATACGTGAGGTGTGTTTGTGAATAACTTACTGCGAGACACAAGAAGCACAAAGAAAACAAAATGACAACAGAAGCATTTAAAATATCTTTGATGGAAATAATAGATATCGGCATATCAACCTTTGATAAAAGTTTTAAAAAATAAAGAGGAATGTAAGAATTATTTCATTAACTAATCTAGAAATGAATTTTAAAACTAAAATTTATCATTTAAAAAAATGTTGGATTACAAGTAGGCAGAACAAAACTGACAGATTTTTAAAGAAAATATAGAGCTTGGTGATAATGTACAAGTGTCATATTACTTACTGTTATTTTTTGGTATGTCATTTGTCATTTTGGTATATGACTAATTTTGTCATTTTAGTGTAATATGTGACTTATGTTATTTTGGTGTAGTATATGTCGTATTATATTATGGTATAATACATAACTTATTATATTATGGTATAATAAAGGACTTATTATATTATGGCTTAGTGAGTGTTATTTACTTGCTATAAGCAGTGTATTGTTTGAGTATTATTTGCAAGGCGAATTTAGTCCATGTTTTCCAGGTGAGCCGTCAAATGCGCGAACGACAATTGCGCGCCGACAAAACCGCGTTGGACAAAAGCGCGACGACAAAATCGCGTTCTTTGAAATCGACAAATTCGCGCCGACAAAATCGCGATAAACATCGCCAAGAATGGCATGCTAAGTTTGAATAGCTGCATTCGACATGGTCCAGGAAGTGTTATGTATGTTCGCTCTATTACGTAACTTTGCCTTTGTGTAAGGATTATTTGCACGTAGTATCTAATAATATTAATCTTTAAATAAAATTATTAAGATTTGATATATGCTTCATTCTTTCCATTGCCTTATTTTGAGGATTATTTGCACGAAGTATCTCTTAACGTTGCTCTGTGTATCGTAATATTGATATCTACGTATGTTATTATTACATTCTTGTATGATGTATCATCGCGATTTTGTCGTCGCGCATTTGTTCATCGCGTTTTTGTCGGCGCGCAATTGTCGTTCGCGCATTTGTCGGTGAACCGTTTTCCAGAGTGATACTTTTTAAAAGCCCATATGTTAGTGTCAGATACAATGGAAACAACACTTTTTATTATGTCATTTTTTTCTGTGCAGCAAGTGCAGCTGGCCAAACTATTTGAACAGAAAGTTCTAGAAGATGAAAGGTTCGAGGTGCTTGGTAGCGTCACAATGGGTTTGGTCTGTTTCAGACTCCAGGTAAATATAGACTCCATATAAAGACAGACTCCAGGTAAAGACAGACCAGGTAAATACAGACTCCAGATAAAGACAAACTCTAGGTAAAAACAGACTCCAGGTAAATATAGACTCCAGATAAAGACAAACTCCTGGTAGAGATAGACTCCAGGTAAAGACATACTCCAGGTAAAGACAGACCAGGTAAATATAGACTCCAGATAAAGACAAACTCCTGGTAGAGATAGACTCCAGGTAACAGGTAAATATAGACTCCAAATAAAGACAGACTTCAGGTAGAGACACACTCCAGGTAAGAACATAATCTAGAGAACGTTTTCAAATTAGGAACGCTGTTTGGTTTACTTCTAGTTTTTGTTCTAAACGATTTGTTGCTTACAAATGCACTTCATTTTAGAAATTCTGTTTTTATTAGGAAAAAATGCTGTTTTTGTTAGAAACATAATTGTTAGAATAGCTGTATTTGTTACAAATTCTGTTTTCGCTATAAAAAAAAAAAGTCTATTTCCATGATGTCTGTATCCAAAAGGTCTCTTTCCAAAATGTCTGTACGTGATATGACGATTGTGTTAAGTGCACTCTTATAATATATGAAGCGGTCGAAATCGTACAGCGCCTTAAAAGAGCTGGTTTGTCACAAAGAACTCTCGATTTTCTTTGAAAGAATGTTGATATTTTAAACAAAATTAATTAATCAGCTAGCGGCATGCATATCGAGTCAGCAATTGCGGAGAGCTTCGTTATTAGAACAGATATTTCCACGCACAAATGAGTGGCTTTCTAGCGAGAATGAAAATAAGCGAGTTATTTTATATAATGTCTAGATCAGTGCTTCTCAGATGTTAGGATTCAGCGGCCCTCAGATTTCATGTATAAATTTCAAGGTCTCCCGACTTAATAACGTCTTCATTTATCAGTGCCTAGCAACAAATATTTATTTATTATAAACATGTACGTTTTATAAACTAAGTATTATTACAACAAAATAAAAACAAATTTATTTGAAAAAAAAACCTTAAAAGTATTTATCTCGCTGCCCTGGGCTGAAGCCATGATCCTACGTTTATGCACTGGTGTATATAAACGTTTATCATGGATCAGCCTGGAGTCCAAAATATCTTTATTTACATCCCTCCTCACTGCGTGCATGTATGCTGGGTTAAATCATGCGACGGAGGTTAAATGCTTTACGTGCACGTGTGTATGGTGTGTTTGTCTGTCGTATGTATTTCCATGCGTGCGGGCGCCAGGGATTATTTTGCGTGATTTGTGCGTAGATGTAGGTCTACATAGTGTATGTGCGTACGTGTTGCATGTGGTCTGGGATTATCTTGAGTGCTCTGTGTATACTATACAGGGACCAAACTCTCTGACTATCAAGCTTCTAAAAATGATCAACGAATCCGGAAAGTTGCACATGGTTCCCGCTCTGCTTAACGAGCTCTACGTCATCCGCTTTGCTATTTGCTCCCAGACCGCATCGGCACGTGACGTCGAATATGCTTGGGACGTCATTTCTACTTTTGCAACAGATCTGTTGGTGACTCGGCGCGAGAGCAGCAGGGAGGATGTACCCAGTATGGTGGGAAGCCTCAGCGAGTCGGACGATGAGGTCTTCAACACGGACTTTGATGATGAGTTCATATTTGATCACCAGCGCAGCCATCTGCAACGTGCGCACATGCAGCGCAACCTCTTCTTCAAGATGGTTTCTGATCCCAAGTCGTACAATCCCCGAGTTCTTCGATCACTCAGAGGGCGGAGCCACTCGCTGGGGAGCAGCAATTCTCTAAGCAGTGCCAGCAAGCAGGTCGAGAATGGAGTGATACGCAATGGAACACTCCCTTGATGCTGAACCGAATGTCAACTGAACGCAGCCGATAAATTTGGAATAATAATAAAAAATAAATACAAATAAAAACACAACTAATTTTAGACAGTACGAACCACACAACAGACACCACTTCTGCAATTACAACCACAACCAAACCACAAACAGTCCACGAAAGGATACAAAAAAAAAAAAAAAAAAAAAAAAGGGCAAGAAAATACAACACTCGCCACACAAAACACTTATAAACAAAATTCACAAACGCTCACTTCCATCAATCAACAAACTTACCCTATCTCCTACTACCCTACCCACAAAACCAAACCCAAAGGCAAAAGCAAACAACTACCAGGTCTACTTTAAAAAAATCCAACTCACCGGGAAATAGGATGTAGCCTTGCAACTTTTACCAAAAAAAAACAAAAACACACACACACACACACACACACAAAAGGGCGGTGGGGGATAGATCAAAAACAGTCGCAACAAAAGAAAGAACAGAAGCAAAAAAGACACCACCACCCCAACTAAAGCACCAGAACACGCCTCCACCTACCGGTACCCTCCTTGAATACAAGAAAAGGGAGGAAGGCACCACGGGAATCATTCAAAAACTCATAACATCAGGAAGATGAAAGGTTTTCACGCAATTCCTGTGGAGCAAATAAGTTGTCGAAACAACAGCAATAAGCCACTACGAAATACTGAAGCGAACGCAAGCTTCTTCTGTCCCTTTATGTATAGCGTTTGGTGTTGTTTCAGATTTCAGAAATACTGTATTTTGATTCCCTTATCTAGGTAAATAATGACGTAATACGTCTTTTATTGTAAGTATGCAAGTTCTTTTTGCCTATGACATATAGAGGAGAGACATTCCGTGGTCATTATTCTCTTTTACTTTAGTAATAATGTTTTTGTAAGTTTAGTTTTCGAGAACTTGTGTTCAGATTTCAGAGTACATAGAATAAAATATTTTTATCATTTGGTGTCAATAACTTCTGGTTGTATTCCTGTAATATATATTTGGATGAGATTTAGGATAATGAATGGCTAAAACTTAAGCCAAGTGAACTTTAATTATCTTTACACTCTCCTGATGGTTTAGGAAATGAAATGTTTACAATTTGATAGAGATTTTAAGTATTATATGCAAATTCACTTTTTTTTTTTACAAGCAGAAGTGTGATTTGTAAGGAAATATTAAGCCTAGCAATGTTTAAAGAGATTTAAAATCTACTGTTTTGTAAGGAAATATTAAGTCTAGCACTGTTTAAAAGATCTTAAGTATACTGTTTTGTAAGGAAATATTAAGTCTAGCACTGTTTAAAAGATCTAAACTCTAAAGTATACTGTTTTGTAAGGAAATATTAAGTCTAGCACTGTTAAAGAGATCTAAAGTATACTGTTTTGTTGGAAAATGTTACCTCTATCATGTACTTTGTAAAGATATGCTAATGCTTGATTATGTATAAAGACATATATTATACAGATTTGTTAAGGCTAATGCTTTGTAAAGAATTGTTGAGACTAGTGCTTTGTAAACTAAATTTTAAGACTAGTTCTTTGTAAAATAAATGTTAAGACCAGTGCTTTGTAAAGATATGTCAAGACTTTATTGCTTTTTAAAGAATGAGTGATTTGTAAAGACATGATTAATTTAGAGTTTGTAAAGACATGATAGGTCTAGTGCTTTGTAAAGACATGATTAATCTAGTGTTTGTAAAGACATGATACTTTTGATAGGTCTAGTGCTTTGCAAAGACATGACAAGTCAAGTGCTTTGTAAAGATGATAGGTCTAGTGCTTTGTAAAGGCATAATTAGTCTAGTGCTTAGTAAAGACATGATTAATCTAGTGCTTTGTAAAGGCAAGATTGGAGCTTTGTAAAGACGTGTCACATCTAGAGCTTCATAAAGACATGTTAAAGTCATTATTCTGTAAGGATGTGCTCATTTACTTTGTAGGATATGTACTAGCCATTATATTTGAAACAACAAAATAAAAAAATAAATTTGAAAAGACTGACAGAATCACAGACTGTAGCACTGTCAGTCATTCAAATGAATGCCTTGTAAATGATGACGTGTATTAAAAATGAATGAAACTCTGAAGGGTCTAAAACAGTCAGTGTGCGGAAATTAATTTAAAACACAAACAGATCACATACTGGCATGTTAAAGTGCATGTAATAAAGACGAGGTAAAAATAATCCACTGCACAAGTAGCGAAGATGGTGAGTCTTCTCAGGAATTGTGTAAAGTAGTTCTTAAATACAAAAGTCTTGCTTGCTGTCGTTGAAATTACTCTTATATTTATTTTTTAATGGAAACAGACATATCTATGTCAGCGTGCGAATTATGGAAATAAATTCTCCAATCTCTGTTGTGGATCTTTGACTCTTCAAATAGAATACTGGTTTGATAAAAAAATATATAATTTATGCCTTACAATAAAGGTTCATCTTTCATGTGTTGTTTGAATGAAATGAAAGGATGAGAGCATCCATTGTTAATGTGAAAGCTGTTATAAAAATTAGGAGACAGAGAGATAGGGGGAATGATTAAGGAAGAGAGAGGGAAAATTAAGAGTTAGGGAAATTAAGAAAGAGAAAAGAAAGATTAAGAGAGAAAGAAAGTGGGGGAAGATTAGAGAAGAGAGGGAGGGAAAAATTAGGGAAGAGTTAGGAAGAAGAGTAAGGGAAATTATAAAAGAGACAGGGAAAGATAAGGAGCTCAGAGATAAAGGATGACAAAAGTTAGCTGATGAAAAGAGACAGGGAGGAGGATAGGCAAAGGATAAAGACAGAAAGAGAAAGGTTAGCTGCAAAAAAGAAAAAAAGATAGAGTGAGAGAGGAAAACAGGAAATTTTTTTATAGTTGACTGAATTTTGGGGGGGGGTTGTTGTCACATCCACACAAAATGCATCAAAAAGAAAATACATCTCAAATATACAATGAACTAAACAAACTCCTTTACCTGAATTCTGCACATTGCTGATCCATGCAATGCCAAAACACACTCATAAAATCAAACTGAGCAGTTATAAATTATCACTCAATGTAGCTAAATATGCCATACCAAAACACATTCACATCAAACTGGACAGTATACATTTCACTCCTTGTAGGTAATGCATGCAA
Organism: Sinotaia quadrata; assembly: GCA_028829895.1. Classification (NCBI taxonomy): domain Eukaryota; kingdom Metazoa; phylum Mollusca; class Gastropoda; order Architaenioglossa; family Viviparidae; genus Sinotaia; species Sinotaia quadrata. The sequence continues at coordinate 79,924,240 of CM054179.1, read as the reverse complement.
CACCAAAATGCATTCACAACATCAAACTGGACAGCTACAAATTTTCACTCCACTTAACTCATTGGTTAGGTTGTAATAATATCCCATATATTTAGCCAGACTGACCATGTGTCTGTCCCTGTTCATGTGGAAAATGACCCATGGTTCAGAGTCTGGATAGACTGGATAGACACCATCATAATAGCACTGTCCTGCCACCCTGTCCCAGAACGACAATGGTAAAAAGGTCTTTTGTCAAGAAAGGTCATTCAGGTTGAATTTATAACTTTAAACCATGCATAAGTAGTTGTATTTATAATTATGTTAGTGCTTAGTATATTCACATATATACATTGTATGTTCATTATTTTAATTCATCCTTTCCTATTTTTCATCATTATTTGTCATCTGTCTTTGCCTATTTGTCTATGATTGAGTGGCATGTGTTTGGTGTGCTAAACGCCACCCTACTGTTCACATGACACTGAGTGGATGTCAATATATGTGTTGTAGAGTTGGCATTTTATCTACCGCATACACCATCAGCAATCTGCTGACATTTCTCCTGTCACTTGTGTCTTGGGTCCAATTGCTCAGGCACAGCAGACAATGCCCTCTTAACAGAGCACAGACATCCACAAAACCCACAGCCTGCACTGCATGCCTGACTGACCCGGGTTGTGAGAATCACCATGCCACCAGTCAGTCTATCATGGTCACAGCTTGGCAAGTTCAAAGAGACAAAATATGCATAAACATTTTTCAGCCACATTGTGAACACATGAATTAAAATGTGAACACTAATGTTGCACTCATGTCTTCGTGATTTAATTTCATTATAAATTATTTCTGCCATCATTATTGTTTCTTATAAAGTTTTTTTATGTTATCCCCAAGTTTATGAGTATTTGTTTTCTTTTATGTTTATCTTTGTTTCATATTTCCATCAGATTGGGATTGAGGGTCTTGTCACAGCCATTTGTAATTGTAATGTTTTAATTATTGTTTAAAAGTAAATACTCATGACATCTGACACTGCTGAAGTGTGAGTGGACGTGTGATTGGCCATGTTAAGGGTTGTAACCCATTCAATGACATTGGGCTGTATAGGTACCTAAATCTAAATCTAGCCAGAATGACATAGGGCCATATATAGCTCGTTGGCACACATGCCTTTTCCTTTTAATTGAGTCAATCACTGTGAAGCTAATATGTTTGGTTTACCATGCAATCAGAATCAATTCTACCATAGGATAGTTTTATTTTGACTGTATGTGTCATGAAAAGAAGTGGGTTTTGTGGGTCACCTCTTTTGTGCTTTACACAACATGGAAATCTTGCAAGTCATGACTTTGAATGCAATCTACTTTGATGACAGTCTGTGCCAGCATACAGTCGATTTGAACTTATGAAGGAGATTATTCTTTTGTTTATTTATGAAAAGTATTCATCAGACGATGAATATTTGCCAGCCTTTAGTGATTTTCAAACTGATGAAGACATTATAAAACCAGGTGAAAAAAATGGTGTGCAGTACTTGAAGAAATGAACAATGGATTTTATTTTGCAATATGAAATTTGCAATTTGGTTAGGCAAAATAATGATGATAATGTGTTTTGACAGTTTTGTGATTTATACACATTACATTTCTGTATTTAAAAAAGTGTAATGCTCAACATTGGACCTCTCAATTCAAAATGCAGTGGAGTGCCGAAGAAAAAATATTATGAACAATTTATTTGAACTGCAATTCCATGGGAATTTTCGAGTGTTACAAAATAAAATAATATTTATAAAACTGACTCTTGAGACTTGTTCAATCACTATTGCTGAGAATATTTTCAACAAATTCATTGAAAGGTAAGGGAACTTTTTATTATATATTTATTTTTGAATGTTCAATATTTGAAAAAATAATAGTTTTAAAATTCTTTGGTATGTTTGGCATAGCTTAACTGTACTTTTTCAAAATCCATTTATAATTACAGCCACTTTACATTTTTTTAATAAGGTCACCCATTCTATTTTTTGTGAGTGGCAAAATAGCCTGACAGGACACAGCATCGCGCTACTATGACCGGAAAGGCAACATGTTTAGCCCCTTTATAATGCCTTTTAAAAACCCCAAAACAGTAATACAATAAAGTGCCTACTATTTCATATATTACAGCAAAAACTATTGGTGAACAAACATCACGAGACAGTGATACCGGCTAACAATTAGAATACATAAAGGCAACAGGTATAAAAAGACTATAACCAGCATCTTTAAGCATTTCTAATTCATTTTAAAACATCATTAAATCAGTAATCCAAAACAGTATAAATTTATAACAGTATATTTGAAAATAATTCTAAAAAAAAATTTATCATTCATACTCGTATTTTTGACATGGAATGTCAACATTGTAAATTATATTTAAGAAATAGTAAGTTAAAAACATACTGGTGTAAAAAGAAATAATAAAAATAAAAACCACATCATAAACTGTTACAATTGTGAATGACAGTAAACTCAGAACGGGAGAAAACTCCACTCAAAATTATGCATAAAATTCTATCTAGTGAAGAATGTCACGATTGAATGATCATAGAAACAATATATGATGAAATGATGATATTACTAATATATTATCATGACCATATCAACAGTGCACAATATGATTTAATTACTAATACACTAAAATTTTGATCATACAAACATTATACAATGACATGATTACCTTACTAAAACATTCAGCCCTGATAATATGAACAATGACATGATTATTCAGCTAAAAAGGCATCAACACTGCATTTGTTTTCTGCACGAGCTGCCTTCTTATGGCAACCCACCTGCACAAGTTTCAGGTTGTCCTGAGTGAACAGTAATCTGTAGACTTCTTTCCAATTCAATTCTGCATATTTAGGTTTTTTCTTTGCAGCATCAATGAGGGTTGGAATTACCTCCCTTGACTTCTCAACTCTGTCAAATGATAGCGACAATATTAAATATACACAAAATTTACAGTAAAATAGCAATTAAAAAAAAAATGTTTTCTATATGTTTCATGTGTTTGAACCACTTTTAAACTGTTTTACTGATCAAATCAAAAGCATTTCTGTTAAATATAAGTTTAGATTGTTCTTGATTAATAGTCTTTATCAACATGTTCTATAATCTATATGCTTGAACAACTAGGTAATGATAGTCTGTCGAATAAAAAAAGGAAAATTAATCAAACTACAAGCAATTAATGCTTATAATTGCAGAAATAAAGATGTCCACCTCCTTTTTAAGTATTAGAAGATAGTACTTTAATAAGCGTGTCGGCAGGTGAGAAAAGTGGAAATTACACTGAAAAGCTGTACATAATAAAGATATCATTGAAACAAGCACTGATTATACAACAAATAGAATAGCACCTCAATAATAACATACTTGTTTTTGATGATAGAATAACTAATTGAAATTTAAATGATTTTTGTTGTTGAAGACATCTAAAACTATATTGTAAAAATTTTGAAGGTATTCAAAGAGCTAAGTAACAGAATAACATAATAAAATTGTACAAAAGAAGATAATTTGATTTGGTGTTTACATTTTAAACTATATGCAATATGATTCTATACACACTATAAAAGTGCAGTAAGTTCTAATAGTATATGCAGTATAATGTCTAGACTAGGCATTTTTACAAAAGTCTTTTCTCACGTTTTTCTGGTTATAACAACAATCTTTATTCTGAGGATTCACACAGACATCTGTAATCATTTTAGATAGACATTCAAGCGGATGATGAAGGGTTACTCAGCTGTTATCGACTGAATTTTTCCAAATGGTGCCTCACCTCTCTACCCCAGAATTACTGCACTGAAAGCAAGACCTGTAGACCTTTCATAAGATTTATTGCCAATACAAGTGCACACAGTGCTATTAGTGAAATAACCCCAACTCACATATGGTCCAGATTCCAAAGGCCAAACAACTGACGGTGACCACGAGATGCATAAGGATTGATAGTGTGCAGTTTGTCGCAGATTTCCTTGTCAAAAGGTCCCTGGCACTTAAACCAGCCTTGGTCATCACAAAGTCGCTTCTTTGCAGGAGCTGTGCGATCAAAGTAAGTGCTATGATAATCATTGCTTTTCAAAGCTGCCTGTATTTCCTCTAGAAGTTCTAGCAAAAGAGATCTTGTTTTATCGTCTGCTTCTTTTTGTATCTGCTCTTTTGCCTATAACAGGAATTAAAACACAAAATCAAAGAATTAAAATTGTCCAACCTTTACCTTGAGTGTGTTAGTAGAAATATGTTAATGAAGTCTTTAAATCTGTGAGCGCATTTTGAGAAAATTAAATTAACAAATCATCAATATATGTAAGAGTATTCAAATGGTAATGTGTTTACAGTTTTAAATAAACTGCTGAAATATCCACTCAATATTTCCTTTAGTGTAATGTATGATTTGCATACTTTTCAAGAAAGTTCAATTCAAAATATTAATCTTAAAATGAGAGATGTAATTAAGAAAAATAATGGAAATTATTCTTGTCTATTATACTTGTACACATTAATAAAAGAGCCATTCATTAGTATGTACTCATGAAGGGTGGAGGAGGGGATTTAAACTTTGTATCAGGGTGGTGGGAAGAGGGTAAGACCAACTGATACATATGCACAGGTAATTTATTACCATAGACAGCTATATTTGAATATGTATCAGGGATTCTGCGAGGGCTACAGAACTGTTCGTATCATGTAGCAAACGAGATAAAGATAATCACTATAACTTTATTTTGTACTTGAATGAATTCAGTATAATGTGACCATGAACTGTAAGCCTCACAACTTCCTTTGTAGTAATTAATAATTTCTAATTGACCTGAATCAAAAATCTAAAATACTGTAATCAAGCACAGTAAAATGTGACCATGAACTGTAAGCCTTACAATTTGCTTTGTAGTAATTAATAATGTCTAACTGACCTGAATCAAAACTCTACGATGCTGTAATCAAGCACAGTAAATTGCATAAAACAAATGAGTAAACAGAACAAGGCTACTCTATTGCTGGATGTCAATAAATGAGAATGTCAGCACGAGAAGAGAAAATAATGCACTGAAAGATATAAAATAACAATCTGCTTGCCGTAACACTGAATGATATAATTTTAAACTGGAACAAGGCAATGAGTGCCAAACTTATCTTTTGAAAAACTGGATTCAAAGACCAGTCATACATTCTGACATGGTTTGTCTTTAGTCTTTGTCTCAGATTGTTATAAGGAAGCTTTGTATTCATTTTATACTTCTTAAACGTATACATGCATGCATCACCCCAGTAAATCCTCTCATCCATCCTGCATTCACTTCTTCCTTCCTTTGCACAATATTACCGAAATGAAATAACTGCGGATTCTCTGCTGAGCTGAATTTCTCATCACTTCACTTTTGGTACTATATTTTTTGCCCAAACCTGCAATAGCAAAAATAATTAATAATTTTGTTTTATCTTTGATTGTTAACATAAATGCTCTATTTCCAAGTTCATTATTAATAACTGAACATATATGAGAAGGGTGAAGTCAGAAATACAAGTAATACAAAGAAGTGGTGAAGAAAGAAATACAAGTATATATCATTATATGAGAAGTGTAGTAGAGACCAATATAGAAGCAATACAAAGTGGAGTGAAGACAGAAGGAAAATAAAACAAAGAAGTGGAGTGAAGACAGAAACACAGGTAATACAAAGAAGTGGAGTGAAGACAAAAAGAAAATAAAACAAAGAAGTGGAGTGAAGACAGAAACACAGGTAATACAAAGAAGTGGAGTGAATATAAGTAAAACAAAGAAGTGAAGACAGAAGTACAAATTGTATTACAAATTAAAATACATGAAAACAGAAATACAAGTAAAACAAAGGAGTTGGGTGAAGACAGAAAGAAAGTAAAACAAAGAAGTAGAGTGAAAACAGAAAGAAAATAATACAAAGAAGTGAAGTGAAGACAGAAATACAAGTAACAGAAAGAAGTGGAGTGAAGATAGTTTATACAAATTTACAAGTAAAACAAAGAAGTGGAGAGAAGACAGAAAGAAAGTAATACAAAGAAGTGGAGTGAAGACAGAAAGAAAGTAAAACAAAGAAGGGTGAAAAGACAAGTAAATCACAGAAAATGAGTGAAGAGAAACTTTCAGATGGTTCAAGTTTATCGCAATATTTATTATCAATCTATGACATCTATTTAAAAATAAATTCAAATAACTTGTTCACCAATCTAGCACATCTATTTAAGAATAAATTCAAATAACTTGGTTACCAATCTAGAAAATCTATTTACGAATAAATTCAAATAACTTGGTTGCCAAACAATCCAAATCTAGTGGAAAGTGTCCTTATGTCAGAAATTAGCACAAATCAAATTTCAAAATCACATTCTCAAAATATCCTATCATTTCCAAACAGAAAAAGTGACCAAGAGTTACAAACCGCAGATTATTATGACTTGTAGTGAATTCATATTCAAACAGAAATTATTTTGGAATGTGAAAGGTATAATATTTTTAATCTGATTTTACTGTAAACCAGTGAGATGATCAGCTACATGTCTTGAATCATCACTACAGTTCAGAAAGGTAAACGTGTTTATAAATTCTACATAGGTTCTATAATGATCAATCTGGATCACTGGAAATAAACAGCAGTGAGACTTCAGTAATTTCTTGTGCCTACCACATTAGACTGACAATCCAGCTGATCAAAATGTATAAATATCAGTGTCATTTATATATGTAGCTAAGGTAGGTGTATTTATTAAATTACCATAGTAGCGGTTATGCTCAGTTTAGAAGGGAATACCTGTTATCATCTCAACCAGCTCATTTGGGTAAATCTGCTTAGCAGGCAAAATATTTTAAAACTTTGGCCAGCAACCATTTGGTATAAGGTTAATAAAGTGATAAAGTAAAGAGTCAGTAAGTAATTCTCTTTTTAATCCATCTGTTATTTCAGTATGTTTGTTTAGTGGAGACAAATTCTTTTCCTAAAATTTGAGAGACAGAAAAACACACCAAACTCTTTGAAATGATGCAAAAGAAATTTAAGTGAGTTTGATATTTAACACTTCTTAGTGGAATCATTGCTGAATGGTCTAAACATAAATATCTGAGCTACCTACACATCAATAAGTGAGTCAATATAGTTGTTATAAAAAGTACTTATATTCAAGCTAAAATAAAAAATTCATAAAATAAAAATGTATTACCTTCAAACCAGTCTTCATCTTCATTCTTTGTTTCTGCTTCAATATCAGTGTCCATCATTTCCAGATACTGTGACATTAAGCTAAGTTTTTCAGGCGAATCCTCATCTGTGAACATTTCACGTATCTGACTGGCAATTTCTGTTCTGCGGGTTGTAGATTGGAACTTACTCAGTGCATCATAGATCAATTCTCCCACTGGTAGAAAGGCAAGCACATGAAAAAGAATGGTTATTAAAGTTACAATGCTCTCAAACTCTCTATCTCTCAGTGCAAGAAAATGAGAAAAATGCAAACTATTAATCTATCCATAACAGCTCTAATACTTTCATACATTATTAATAAACAGATATCTAAATCATTATTATTACATGTGGATATGAAAACAGCACTGTATACAATTTTGAAGTGAATAATGAAACTTGAATGATGTTACATTTATAATTTAATAATTAAGATCAAAACTGAGGAGTAATTCTGTAATATAATAAACTGGAAAATCTATACAACTTTACAAGATATGTGACATCTGTATGTGACCAAGTACATAAACAAAACAAGACCACTTATTTATTTTCTCTATAAGCTTAAGCATTACACACAAGGTTCCCAATGTTCATTCTACTTATCAGTAAGTTTCAAGGTACATGAAATGAATGAATGGCAGAAAAGAGGACTGATGAAAAAATAATGACATTTTTGTTTATAAGAAATAAAAGAATGGTGTATTCTGTGCATATATGAATGTTTATTGTGAGGCAACAATTAATCAGAAATTAATCATCGTAATTAATAATGCATAATGCTAGTGTTCTGAACTAGTGACAAGTTATTTTTGGCATGAAAAAGAGAGTATAATCTGAACAATTATATCATGATCTGTAATATACATACATCAAATGAAGAGTGGAACACACTTGGACTTGGAGTAAATTGGAAGGTATTAGCATTAGTGTTGATATTTTTAGTTTGTTTGAACTGTATATTGCTAAAAATAAATCCATTGTATGTTTGCTTCTTTCCATAAATACATCTGCTCAATCCAAACTGTCATTCTGCATATGAATCTGTTAGCATCTGGTATTTACAGTCTTTCTTATGTGTCTTGAGCAGCTTGAAATAAGTTTTTAAATGTGTTCCAGCATATAAATACAGTGAAACCTCACTAAAACACGATAATACTGGGGTCCATAAAATTGATAGTGGGGTCACGTTAATGCATGGTTTATTAAATGGAATGCATTATGTGCGAATGAATATACGAAATTTCGAGACCCATGCCTTGACCATGTTATATCTAAATTCACATTATCGCAGGGTTTCACTGTATTGTAAAGTGCTTAAGACATTTATTAGAATAAGCATTATTATTTATCATCATCAAAAGTTACAATCACTCCATTATAAGAATAAGTACTCTATGAACTTATCATTATTGTGAGTAGTAGTAGTTACAACCACAGTCAATCACAATGCAATACTTAGTAATACTAGTAGAAATCTAAGTGATAAAAACTAGTCTTGAGTATCAAGAAATGTGTAAAAACACACTTGTAAATTTTTTAAAATTACAAATAAATGAAAATGACAACTACCAAAGAGTGTCCCTAATTATAAATTAATCGGCATTAATGTTATGACAAACTGACAATGAAAGGTGGGTAATCCCACAATATAAATGACAAAAAAAACTAGGGAATCCCTACACTTCTTACCACCTTTCCAATGTTCCCCCCTACAAAGGAAGACAAAAACAGTCTGTGGTGGAAGTTTCTTGAAAAACTCCTCAGAGTCCACCAATGTGCCATCATCTTCAATGACTATGGTTACTTCTTCATTCTCTGGAATCTGCATAATACGGTTAACACTAATAACAGTAAAGGGAATAAATGAATGAAAAGAAAAAATGAAGAATGGAAAAGAAAAAGAAAGACTGGAATAAAAGAATAATAAAAGAAAGTGGTGTGGATTCATTTGTTCAAAGTTATTATTTAATAAATGGTGTAAGGATATAATTTGGAGATATCAATCATATTCAAGGGCAGATAATTCAATCAAGCTTTAGTATCATTCTATCAATCTGTTCAGTTTTTCCGGTGTACCATTCTATTTAGAATTTGAGCAGACAATTCTACAGCTATTGATGCAAAATAGCATACATTTTCTTGACTATGGAGTTAAAAGTACTTTAGGAACTTAGCAGGCAAGGGTTAACAATAAAAGATATCTTTTGTCTTTCTTTTCTTTCAGACAAAGAAATATTTTAACTGGCAATGATCACTTTTCACATAATTCAGATCTGCTCTAATTTTTATTTAATATTTTCAAATCAGATGTTCCATGGCAACCATTACATTCTTAGTTTGGAATTTTATTTCTGTGATAAATATATTAATTTTGTTATCTGACTATTCATAATTTAAGTAATTTATGTAAGAAATTTAAACATACTCATGATTACATTAAAACATGTTAAATAATTTAATATTATGAAGCCAATATTTATACAAGAAAAATCATTAGCACACATAGAAAAGGTCTAGAAAACAAACTGAAATACTTTTAATTTTAAGCTTTAAAAGAAAATGGAAAAGAAATTATTTATGACCCACTAATTTACTATAATTAATTTTTTAGCAAACATTCTGTTTGGATAACTAAATAATAATAATGAATATAAAAGTTAATAAGTGAATCGTAGTTTTAAAAAAAAATACTTGATCATTGATCATCACTAGCTTAGAAACTTGAAAGTTATCTTCTATTTAAAAAAGAAATAAATCTTAAAGTAAAACTTAGTATTTCTTTCATAACTCATTTGGATTTTCTTAATACATACACTAAGATCCATATTTAATTGAATTTTTTTTTGGCATAAGTTTCCAATGAATATTTTTTTTCAACTTGTGGACATTCTGAATGCTCAATGACTATTGCTCTAACTTAAAAAAAAAATTCTGTGTTGAAAATTTAAAATTATTGTACTTATTTCAGAGTCGAGCTCTCGAACTTTTAAAATACAATATCTGAATATTGTGATTGAATTAGTACTGGGCTATAACATTATCACTCCCTTATTTCTACAATTCTAGTTCAAATTCCAATTTAGCGCTAATCCAACACAAAGAAAGTTATATATTTAAGTACGTAAATGAAACCCTATCCCATCATTACACAGTTTAGGAAAACAATAACTAGTTTGATGACACAAGCCAAAAATGTACCTGCAATTTTTCTCGCCCTTTGGCAACAAGTTCCTTAAACGTTTTCACCGTCACCCCAACTCGTTTCTTTCGACTTGCATTCTGGACCTTATATGCTCTCGTTCCTCCATTAAACAAAGAAATAAATCTGTTAAACATTATTGCTGCGTATCCGATCCACTGCGGATTACGCCGAATAAAGTGTTCAAAACAAACATAGCTGATTATAGGGCAATGCAACTTCCTCAAGTTATTTTGAATAATGTGTCAAGCTTTCAAATATCGGATTGAACCGTATAAGGATATCAGACATTTAGGAATATGGGCATCCTTTCCAGTAGATTTTTTATAAATGCATTTACAAGTTTGTTAACTTAAACCTGCCTTGCAATTTAAGTCCACAAAACGTATAAAGCATCAATATTTTATATTACAGGCTGAGATACGGCGAGCATAAAAAGACGCTGATCGGATCCTTGTGCGAAGCCTATAGGTCTAATTCGGTGGTTCTTAACCTGGGTTCGATCGAACCCTAGGGGTTCGGTGAGTCAGTCTCAGGGGTTCGGCGGAGGGAGGTCAAGACACACCCGACTCATATGGTTCGTGATGACAATAAAGAAGGGTTCGGTGAATGTGCATATGAAACTGGTGGGGTTCAACAAGGTTAAGAACCACTGGTCTAATTGCTATCTGTACTATGCAGATAAGAAGCCAGTATTGCTGCAGCGAAATCGGCCCAAGTAAACAAATGTTGCTATATAAATTGGCACTAAATATTTACAGGCAGTTAAACTGAACTTTGATGACTAACCAGAGATGTCATTTAGGAAAGAGTTGAGGTGGGTGAGTGGTGGTGTCATGGAATGCCTAGATTAGCGTGGTCCAACTGCGGGCCCAATGTGGCCCGCGTAAAATCGTTTTGTGACCCGCGCTCAGGTGAACCCAAAGCTATGTATTTATAAAGTCAACACCTGCACAGCATCAGTCAAGATACAATCAATTCAACCAAACTGTAATCAAAGTACTTTTAGAGTTCACTCAGAAACAGTATTCTCTTATAAATTCATTTATAGTTCGCTCATATGAATAAACCAAATAACTGCTATGGTGCCATAGGACTCAAAATGAACATTCTCTTATGACACCACATGGTCGTGATTATAAACTTAAATATATATATATATATAAACTCTAAGTATAACTGTTAAACTATTTGTTATAATAATGTAACCCTGCTGTTTTATGTTATTTCTTGTTGGAACACATTTATTGTTAGACCACTCGTGTTAATGGGACTCACATGTTATATGTTGTAGTATTTCATCTTATTTACTTACTATCCTGGCTCTATGTATCGGGGAGGGGGGGGGGGATCGAGCTATTTTCTAGAACTATCACTCTTCTATTCTACAATATCTATCATTCATCTTTCTAAAACGTGGCCAGCCAAAAAGATGTGTTTTGGAGATTAGCCTAAAGTTACACGTGGGCCCAGGTGGTGGAGAATTAACATCTTGCCCATCTCCCAGCAAAACGTCACACCAACCCTGATCCAGAGCAATGTTTATAGAGATAAGTTTGACACGACTACTCTCTTCTAACCAATCCCAGTCATGACAATGTTTATTGTGTCTAATGTAAACCATTACTTTGTCGATTGTATTCTGACAATGTTCGTTGTATCAAATATAACCTTTAATTTGTCTATTGTATTCTGACAATGCTTATTGTGTCAAATTGAATTTTGTCTATTGTGTTTTGACAATGTTTACTGTTTCGAATGCAACTTTGTCTATTGTATTTTGACAATTTTTACTGTGTCAAATATAACTTAATACTTTGTCTATTTTATTTTGACAATGTTTACTCTGTCGAATGTAACTTATTACTTTATTTTATTTTGACAATGTTTACTCTGTCGAATGTAACTTATTACTTTGTCTATTTTATTTTGACAATGTTTACTCTGTCGAATGTAACTTATTACTTTGTCTATTTTATTTTGACAATGTTTACTCTGTTAAAAACAATTTATTACTTTGTCTATTGTGTTCTGACAATATTTAATGTGTCGAATGTAACCCATTGTTTTGTCTATTGTATTCTGACAATGTTTACTGTGCCAAATATAACCAATTGCTTCGACTATGGTTTTCTGACAATATTTACTGTGTCAAATGTAAACCATTTGACTATTATATTCTGACAGTGTTTATTGCTTTGTCTCTTGTATTCTGTCAATGTTTCTTGTGTCAAATGTAAACTATTGTTTTGTCTGTTGTAATCTGATAATATTTATTGTATAAAATATAAACTATTACATTGTATATTGTATTCTGATAATGTTTATAGTGTCAAATGTAAACTTTTACTTTGTCTATTTTATTTTGATAATGTTTATTTCTTTGACTAGTGTATTCTGACAATGTTTATTGCTTTGTTTATTGTATTCTGATAATGTATATTGTGTCAAATGTAAACTTTCACTTTGTCTATTGTATTCTGATAATGTTTATTGCTTTGTCTATTGTGTTCTGTCAATGTTTATTGTGTCAAATGTAAACTATTATTTTGTCTAATGTATTCTGATAATGTTTATTGCTTTGTTTATTGTATTCTGTCAATGTTTATTGTGTCAAATGTAAACTACTTTGTCTATTGTATTCCGATAATTGTGTTTATTGCTTTGTCTATTGTATTATGTCAGTGTTTATTGTGTAAAATGTAAACTATTACTTTGTCTATTGTATTCTGATAATTGTGTTTATTGCTTTGTCTATTGTATTCTGTCAATGTTTATTGTGTCAAATGTAAACTATTATTTTGTCTATTGTATTCTGATAATGTTTATTGCTTTGTCTATTGTGTTCTGCCAATGTTTATTGTGTCAAAAGTAAACTATTATTTTGTCTATTGTATTCTGATAATGTTTATTGCTTTGTTTATTGTATTCTGTCAATGTTTATTGTGTCAAATGTAAACTACTTTGTCTATTGTATTCCGATAATTGTGTTTATTGCTTTGTCTATTGTGTTCTGTCAATGTTTACTGTGTCACATGTAAACTATTACCTTATCTATTTTATTTAATTTTCCAATGCAGCAAGTGGTCTCAGTCTACCGTTTTGTAACTGATTCGTTACCAGGCCAAACGTTACACTCTCTCAAAGTAGCTTGGCTACTTTGAACGTGACTGCAGGCGAGTCATGAAGTTATCAATCGATGTGTTTAGCATGAGACCTGTCATGTCAGTTTGTGACTTGGTTGCACCGTGACTGCTGTCATGTCAGTTTGTGACTTGGTTGGCACCGTGACTGCTCTCATGTCAATTTGTGACTTGGTTGATACCGTGACTGCAGTCATGTCAGTTTGTGACTTGGTTGGCACCGTGACTACAGGCTGTTAGAGGTGTCAACGAGACCTATATTTATACTTTCTACCATCACTTCCATTATATAATTTATAATAAATAAGACAGAAAATGTATAGTTCTGTGACGTCAAGATTGCCACAACATGAAACAAATAAAATAATAATACATGTCTTGCACACAAACTGTAATCAAATATATAGTCCAGTCTTAAATTCCAAGAATTCATTGTTTATTGAAATGTGTATGGAAAAGTCTACCAGCAAGTGTAATCGTGTTTTCACACAGTACAAATACATCATATTAATACAAATTTTAATATTTAGAACCAGCATTTACCAGGGTACAAGTATTTCATTCAAGTATATGGCAGTCCAAACACACTATGAATTTTAAACTGATAATTTCATGTCTTGATGACGATTACTGATCTGCTAGTGCTGATTGGTCTGGATGTCACGACGACAGCATGGTCCACTATAAAAACACTTTCACTCCCATTCACATATACACTCACACACACTTTCGTGAATCACTGACTGCAGAGCTTAAGGAAACCAAACTTTGGAGTCATGGGTTAACCATAGAGAAACTTCCAATGATCGTTATTGATGATTGTTGATATCAGTCTACGGCAAGTCAGCACTGACCTGAAAGAAAACCCACATTGCACATTGTATTTTTATGAACAATACTAAAAAAGTACAATTTATCCAAAGTTACTGCGGATACTGTGATTCACCTTAAGATCCTAAGGCAAACTATCAGTATTAATAATACATTTACTGTGACTCACGCGTGCTATCCACATGTCAGGTGGGTGTTAATGTATTCACTGTAACTAGCAATGCTACAAAGTACTTGTACTCATGTACTATGCTAGAGCTAGTACGTGTAATGTGATAGAACTAATACATGTAATGTAATAGAGGTAATACATGTAATGTGATAGAACTAATACGTGTAATGTGATAAAACTAATACATGTAATGTGATAAAACTAATACATGTAATGTGATAAAACTAATACATGTAATGTAATAGAGGTAATACATGTAATGTGGCTCGCATGAATACCCATAGAGTCTATGGCACAGACCAATCAATACCCGATTAGAGTTAATGCATCCATTGTAGCTCTCACGCTACCCACAGACCAAGTGGGCACCAGGTCGGTGTTAATGCATTGGGTATTGCTTATATCATACCCACAGCCCTCCTGAGTACATGATCAGTAGTTAATACTTTAAAGTGACTTATACATTAACCATAGACCAACTGAGTACCTAACGACGAAAAATGCAATCGGTGTGTCTGACACATATCCACGGATCACCTGGGTAACTGAATTACAGAACTCTGATCTTACCTCTAGAATTTATTAGAGTGTATAATGTATGCGTGTAATACATGTATGTATGTGTATAATACATGCATGTATATAATGTATATACATGTATATAATGTTTGTATGCGCGAGTGCAATTTGTGTTGATACGTGTGTATGAGTATCTGTCCTTATGCATTAGAATTTGTTTATAGTGTACGTAGACATGCGTGCGTACGTGTGTTTGTGTCCACGTCTGCAATGTCTCACATTCCCACATGTCTGGTTTTAACGGTTATGCGCGGCCCTAGAATGCAATATTGGCATAAATGTCATTCATACTGAACTTAATTCCTAGCACCGCCTCTTTTTTTTCTACCAGCGACATGTTTCACCCGCGTTTTCCCTTATCTTGACAGCAGCACATCCCATAATACTACGGGAGTTCAAATTAATAATAAAAGACATTGACCGATTATTGAATTTATGTCCACTAACAGTTAGATTCGTTACAAGTATCTTAGTCTCTTAAAATCACTGGAGAGAGAGAGAGAGAGAGAGAGAGAGAGAGAGAGAGAGAGAGAGAGAGAGAGAGAGAGAGAGAGAGAGAGAGAGAGAGAGAGAGAGAGAGAGAGAGAGAGAGAGAGAGAGAGAGAAGTTATGTGTGAACTGACACTAGCATCCAAAGAAAATTCTGAACTAAGACATTCACTCTTCCCAAGCCATCCAACAAAACAATTAAGTATAGAGAAGAGAGAAAAAAATTATTAATTAATGGGAGGAAAGTGAGGGGAGGATGTGGGGATAAGTTCTAGAATTACAATTTTTTTTTAAGAACCAAAGAAAAAAGTAAACAGCAAGAGCTCATCATAACCACACATATTAGAGAGTAGAATTCGCAACTTGGCCTTGACTGAATGATAAGAAGATCGCGTGCTGAACGAGCGTGATCAGAATGACGTTTCTCTGATATCACTACCGGTGATGCTCCTTCGGAAAGAAGGACAAAATATGCTCGGAGAGTTTATTTTCAGGTCAAGAACAAGAACTCCTTCGCGAAAGAGTAAACTAGTTTCATCAACAACAACAACATTTTAAAAAAGAGATTGATGGACCTTTTTGAAAGGTAAGTGATTGTAATGCTCGCATGAGCCTCCTGAGATCCAACACCGGTCTCCTTTAATCGACTCACGGGTGGTCCTCGCTGACGTTTTGGACAATCTAGAGGCTATCATAGTTGATTAAACATTCTTACGTCATATTAGTCTGTCCAGCTCAGAGTGGACATTTTAAAAATAGCCGGTGAATTCAATTTACTGGCACAACTTGTCTCAATTGAAAGGAATACAGTTGATCGATAGAGATATCAGCTGAAGGGTAATCCTCATGCAAGTGAAATGAGTTTATCATCGAAATACTACAAAACGAATTTAAGAAAATCAATACAGCTTTTGCTGTATATTTAGCTCTAATTTACAGCCATACATTACATCACCAAGAATTTATAAACTCTGATTATAGTGGACAGTTTCAAAGTTCAGTATTTATTTAGTAAGCACTGGCTGCAGTAGAGCTACGATGAAGCTCTATTTTATTCCAGTGTGCTGTTTCTTACTATGTTCTTAAGCTAAAAGTTTTTAATCTAACTCACAACTTAAGAGTTTCATGTTTTTAATCTAACCCACAACTTAAGAGTTTCATGTTTTTAATCTAACCCACAACTTAAGAGTTTCATGTTTTTTATTGTGACTCACAGATTAAGCCAAGTTCTTCCTGTGACCTATACAGGCTAAGCTTTTAATCTAACCCATAACTTAAGCTCTTCCTGTGACCCACAGATTAAGTTCTTAGTGTGATCCACAACTTAGGCTTTTAACAACCGTCAGATTAAGCTCTTATTGTAATACGGATTAAGATCTTTGTATAACCCACAACTGAAGATTTTATTGAAAGAGACAGATTAAACTTTTATTGCAACACACATGTTATCTCTTAGTGTAACCCACTACTTAAACTCTTACTGTAATCACAACTTTAGTTTTTATTGTAACGCACATATTAAACTCTTGCTCTAGCCCACAACTTAAGCTCTTATTCTACATCAATGCATTGTGTCAAGTGCAACTTGTCATCTGTTTAGCCCACAAACTATCTTCTAGTTTAGCCCAAAACCTGTCATCTAGTCTAGCCCACAACCTTGTCATCTAGTTTAGCCCACAGCCTTGTCATCTAGTTTAGCCCATAATCTGTCATCTAGTTTACACTACAACTTTGTCATCTAGTTTAGCCCAAAATCTGTCATCTAGTTTAGCCCACAACCTTGTCACCTAGTTTAGCCCCAAATCTGTCATCTAGTTTAGCCCACAACCTTGTCATCTAGTCTAGCCTACAACATTGTCATCTAGTTTAGCCCACAACCTTGTCATCTAGTATTGCCCCAAATCTGTCATCTAATTAGCCCACAATTTGTCATCTAGTCTAGCCCACAACCTTGTCATCTAGTATAGCCACAGCTTGTCATCTGGTCTAGCCCACAACCTTGTCATCTAGTTTAACCCAGAACCTTGTCATTTAGTTTAGCCCACAATCTTGTCATCTAGTATAGCCCCAAATCTGTCATCTAATTAGCCCGCAAACCTTGTTAAATTGCTGCTCAAAGGCAGAGATTAGGTTCCTTTGTACAACCCCATCCTTCTTCTCTCACAACATAATCTTCTACCCACACTTGGCTTCTTATTCTACCCACACTTGAAATATCAGTACTTTTTTCGCTTTCGTTATACGCAGCGCACAAAAATATTATGCTCTCCACTGTAGAACTAGTAAATTGGTGTGGGCTTGAGTTTTTCATTCTAAATAAGTTAATGTGCGGTTATTCAGAAAATAAACTTAATATGCTCTCCACGGTAGAACTACTTGTAAGTTGGTGTGGGCTTGAGTTTTTCATTCTAAACAAGTTAATTTGAGATTATTCAGAAAATAAACTTGGTTGAATGTAAATGCATTTCTCACGCTTTCTTTTGTAAAATTAAACCATTTGTCTCCTATTTTATATCGGTTACTCCCACCCACCCCTACACACACTGACTGGACTGAGTGAAAGAATATAAACAATATATGAATATGTGGATTGTCCTTTTTTTAAAGACAAAGCAACAAGTACAACATAACGCAGTAAAGAACAATAGAATGATTGAATATAAATCCACACAAAATACAAATCAGAAGAGACACACATAGTAACAAAATGACTGAAATTTTAAAAAGCGATAAAAACAATGACAAATTAACATAATTTTTGACTCTAGCGAGTGGCGGTAAAACAAATCAAACCAGTATAAAATAAACAGCACGCGATGTTATACGAATAAATAAAAAATAAAATTGAAAAATCGACTATAATCGACCGCGGATGAACAGGGAGCGGACCGAGTTACGCGGGACGCACAGCAATGGAGCGAAAGAAAACAAAACATCGGAACGAGTTAACGCGAGAAGCACAGCAATGGAGCGAAAGAAAACAAAAGATCGGAATGGGCCGAGTGAAATGAAAGCCGATTCCCTGTAGACTTTCTTGTACTTAAAAGTAAACTGAAAGCGAAAGACACAGAAACACTCAAAGAGATATTTTGTTTTAAAAATCAAACTTTTTTTTGGTGCTAATCAGACTGGAGGGAAAAGAAACATTTTGTAGCGCGATTGCCGTTGATTAGTGGGCAGAGTAGGGACGACTTGACTCGCACGAACAACTCACAGTATTTTGACCCCTTCCCCGCTGTGTTCAAATCCAATTATGTTTGTAAGGGCCTCAGCCTGTCAGCGGCAAAGATTCAGTGTCGCTTTGGGGCTTCATCCATTTTCGAGATGACAGCTTTGTTTCCCCAAATTGTTCTTTTTAAAATCTATTTTTGTGAGCTTTTTATTTTAAAAATATATTTTTAGTGAGTGTAACCTAATGGCTCCCGAATAAGCTACGTAAAAGCCTGCTCAGTATTGCACGGCTCTTCAATAAACGGCTTTGAACAATGCCACAAGACAATTGCAGAAGACGGAATTGGGGAGACTTAGAAAAAATAAATTTTCATTTACAAGGGAGAAAGTGAGAAAAGAAATAAATACTCAGTTGATTTGAGAGACAGAGAAGAGAAAAATAAAGAAATCAAAGAAAACTGTAAGAGAGACAATAGAGTCATGAGTACATAGTATGAGAGACAATAGAGTCATGAGTACATATGAGAGACAATAGAGTCATGAGTACATAGTAGGAGAGACAATAGAATCATGAGTACATACACACACGTAAAACTATGTAAACAATTTAATCATTTTGTTAGCTTGCATAAGCCTACAATGGTTGATTGTTGAAAGGGACTTTATTTCGAATTGGACACGTGGATGATTAATTTATTTGTCACAGAGGAGTTTACAGTTTACTTTTATCGACGTATTGAGCTGAATAGTTTATTGGTCACATAATACTTTTTATAATTTGTTGATTCCACATATTGAACTAAAGTTTATTGGTCACAATATGGTTTACTGTTTATTTTTATCGACTCATTGAGCTGAATAATTTATTGACTACTTAACTGTTTAATGTTTATGGCTTATTTATCAACGCATTAAGCTGAATAGTTAATTGGCCACTGAGGGCTGCATATTGTTAATGAATTTTTCGATGTACTGATTAATAAGTACATTTGGCAATTCACTGACTTGACTTCGATCCGTTTTTACTAACTGTTTTTTTTTGTTGTTTTTTTTAATAAACAACAAGCTTTCCTAACTAACTGGTGGACTAAAGAACTGAACCATTCACTTATCGAGTGATGACAATTGTAAATTTGTTTGTGCAGTGACATGTACATCACTTGACACTTAGCACTTGACACTTGATTGATTGATGATGTAGCAAACTAATACTATAAACAGATATAGAAAATAATCTAAAGAAAAATAATAGCAAAAACCATACCAACTGTGAAAGAACTGACCAGAGTAAAACAAGGACGCTCCTCCACTATTCAAGATAGTGGATGGAATTGTCTTACAGAAGACCAAGACATTCTTAAGAGACGGACAGAATACTGCTCAGACCTATACAACCACAGACCTACAGGGGACCCAGACATACTCAACACCCCACCAGTGACCAACACTGACAACTACCCCATCCTCCGAGAAGAAGTAGAGACTGTAGTGAAATGAATAAAAAAAAAAAAGGGGGAAATGCAGTAGGTATAGACAACATCCCTGCAGAATTGGTCCAAGAAGAGTGAGAAGCCATGATAAGCGCCCTACTAACAATCTGCAAAAAGATCTGGCAGACAGGGGAATGGCCAACACCATGCACTCAGTCACGCATAATAACTCTCCCCAAAAAGGCAATTTGCAGCAATGTCAGAACTATCGTACGATAAGTCTTATATGCCACCCAAGTAAAGTCATCTAAAGATCATATTAAACAGATTGAAGCTGCAGGCAGAGGAAATCATATCTGAAGAACAGGCAGGCTTTTAATCCGAGACTGCTATGTGAGAAGTACCTTCAGCACCAACAAGACCTTTATCATGCCTTTGTAGATTTAAGAAGGCGTTCGATAGGGAGTGGCATGCAGCCCTTTGGTCCACCATGAAGCTGTACAACATCAATGCCAACCTGATCAAAGTCATAGAAAAGCCTTTACAGCAAGGTCACCAGCGCAGTCTGCTTCAACAGCCAAATAGGAGATTGGTTCAGGACAACAGTGGGAGTTAGACAAGGCTGCTTACTTTCGCCTATTCTCTGAAGATGTGAGTGTGTGGGGTGGTGGTGGTTATTTTTTTTAAAATTTTTGAATATAGATAATTATTTTGTTTTGAAAATCAGTTGGATTATCTGTAAATTCTCGTACAAACAATGCTGAGTTTTCTCAAAGTAGAGAATTTTAGGTTAATGTAAACACTGAGTTTCTCAAAGTAGAGAATTTTATGTTGATTTAAGCGCTGAGTTTATCAAAGTAGAGAATTATATGCTAATGTAAGCGCCGAGTCCTGATGAGGTCGATGCCAAGTTTGTATGCAGAGGTTGAATAGTATGACCTTCCAAGGTCAAATAGCGAGAGGTTAACCCCCTCATCTCAATACCACAATGCTTGTGAGACAACTATCGGTGACTGCGTGGTTTCAGGGGAGACTATTGTCCTGAATGGAAATACCACTTCGCTACTTAAATAATCTATTTTCCTCTACTTTAGTTTTTACATTAACTTTTTGAATACTTTGTATTTCTATGACTGACTGTCATACTGCAGGACGTACTGACTGCCAAAGTGTAGGAGGAATTGACTACTATATTGTAGGAGGCATTTATTACCATACAATAAGAGGCATTTATTACCATATTATAGGAGACATATATTACCATATTGTAGGAGGAATTGACTACCATAATGTAGTAGCATTGATTACCATGTTGAAGGGAGGTATTGATTACCATATTGTAGTAGATATTGACTACCATTTTTGTAGTAGGCGTTGATTACTATATTGCTGTAGACATTGAGTACCATATTGTAGTAGACTGACTACCGTATTGTA